>VSDK01007202.1:690753-778761 GCA_009767595.1 Symbiodinium kawagutii | reverse complement strand
TTGAGAGGGGAAGTGTTTAGAGAATTTATTAAAAGTGAAGGAATGGAACTACATAGGTCCAGAGGTTCTGCGCATTTCGTGGAAAGGTTCAATAGAACTGTTAAGGATATGGTTTTTAAGAGATTAGAAGCAGATGCTAAAAAAGGAAAGGAAAACATTGATTGGAGCGATTATTTACCTGAAGTTATTTTAACATATAATAATAAAATGGTTCATTCAGCAACTGGTCAAACTCCTGCTGAAGCAAGGAAGAACAAGAATGAATTTAAATCAAAAGTGAATGTATCAATTAAAGCAAAGAGAAATAGAATGTATCCTGAACTGGATGTAGGGGACAAAGTCAGGATTATGAGGAAGAAAAGAACAGGTGAGAAAGAAAAGAGCAGTCACTGGTTACAAGGTGAATACACTGTAGAAGACATAGCAGAAAAATTGGGACAGACCTATTACAAATTAAGAGACTATCCAAGGCCACTACTTCGCTTTGAAATATTAAAAGTGTAGGATAATTGTTAAGATTATTTGTAGGATAGTTTGTTTGTTTAGGTTGTTTTTGTTTTTGTGTTAGTTAGGATGTTGTTAGGATTGTTGTTAATGTTTTCTATGAACCAGTGATGACACCCTTCATAACAGGAGGGGGAGAGTGATAGAAAAGGTTTAAAGGGAGGAGGGTTATAGATAGTGAGAGATGGAGTGTATTAGATGTAAGGAGGTGTATGGTAAAGAATTGTTTAAGGAAAGGGCCTTAATCTGTGAGAATTGTAGGGAGGAAGCAAGAATTAGAAAACTAGAATACAACAAAGAATTTATGAAACAATATAGGGCAAGTGAAGAAGGGAGAGCAAAGAGGAAAGAATATAGAGAAAGTGAAGAAGGTAAGGCAAAGATAGAAGAATATAGATTAGAAAAATATTTTTGTAAAGTTTGTAACTGTGAGGTTTTGAGAAAGCATAAGGCAAGGCACGAGAGAACAAGAAAACATACATATAATGTTATGAAGGTTGGGGAGGAGGATAGGGGGGGAGGTTGAACGGTGTCATCACTGGGGTCTAACTATTACCAAGCTTGACCAGGTTGAGCATTCTGAAACTGTTTTTCATCAGTTTAGCATCGCCATCTTCAGCATTGATGAAGGCCTACGAGTCAAATGTTTGAAAAAAAGCCGCTGGAATCTAGCCTGAACTTTCCCTCATAGTTGCGACTTGGCTTTTTGCATCTATAAACAAATATTAATATAAGTATATATATATATATAAATCAATATATATTTGCTAATGAAACCCTCTGATAAACCCATGCTTTTGGGGTTTCAGAAGCGCGGCTTTCTTCGAGAGTGCGACTTGGCTACCCCTCTACCCCGCCATGACAAATCGCTCCACTGCCTTGCGGAGTAACTCCCTGAGTCCAGCCACAGCAGCTCACATTAAACGACCAGTTCTCAAGCCAATGTAGGAGTACTGTGGGACCCACAGTGAGAGGACTCAATGGTGTTACTATGGCGATTTTTGTGGAGAAATTTGTGCATGGCTAGCGTTTATATCCACTTGCGTTTGCTACTTACAAAACCTATCTTATGTCACAAGGTCTACATACCTATATTGCTGTCTAGTGGTCTATTTATCCAGCTGGCTGTCCACCTATCCACCTATCCGTTTTTCCATCAATGCATCCATCTTTGTGTATACATGTGCATAACAAACGAAAACAGTTTATGTAAACATGTCTAAATGGCTGGTACATTTTTAAACCCCTATTAATCACAACTAACCAATAATATTAAGATATAAATCATTGTCAACCACTATGAGCCACGATTCACCACCCTTGATCACGACTATTCTCCACTTTGACCAATCTTAACCATTCTAAACCGCTATTAACCATTATTGTTAACATCTATAAAGCGTGATCAACAAGCAATACATTGAGGTGAGTTTATGTACATAGTCCTCCAGCCTTGATACTGGTCTCCGCAACTTTTTCTTTTGTGATCGCCGAATGAGCAATGTGACTAAGCAACCGCTGTCGGTTGCGGTGGTATCGCCGCGATTCTCGGACTTTGGCAAATCTGGCTGCTGTTGCATAATTCGGGCCACATGATTTTATGGTCATACAGATTAGATGGTTCTGCATGCTTGTAGGTAAGGTTAGGTAAGGTAAGGTATGGTAAGATATGGAAAGGTAAGGTAAAGTAAGATAAGGTATGGTAAGATATGGAAAGGTAAGGTAAAGTAAGGTAAGGTAAGGTAAGGTTATATACCTTGTGCGCATGGTCCTACCCATAATGAACAGTACTCTTAACGTGGATGCATGCATTCTCCTGGCTCCTTGGCCTTACTTGACCTATTGTCCCTTTTTTGCGGGCCTATGATTCTCCATGATTCATGATTCCTAATTCGTTAAGTATAATTTAACATGACATCTTCTTCATGATTCTCCGTGCTTCATTCTTTTATGGCTGTGGGTGAAAACCCCGTACCCCTGGTTCCCCATCATTAACCATTGTTTTCCCTATTATTACTGGTTATTATCCCCCCTTAGTTGGATAGTTAAGATTGACCCATAGCCATATACAGTAAACCCATGGTTCGCAGCAATTCCCATGCTCAGACTGCGACAGGCCTGGCGATGCCGTTGGTAGTAACCCTGGCCTAGCCTGGTGCCAGGTTCTTGCAGAAGTAGCCAATCTGGGCTTATGGGTTTATGGGTTCAGATCATTAGTGTATCTGGGAGGTTCAAAATGTAGGTTATGGGTTTATATTTTATGGGAGTTTCATTGGTATATCTGGACGGTTCAACTTTTCCGTTGAAATCGGGAATCCGCCTGAGGATTGCAGATTCGTTTTGAACAACCCAGTATATTAACGAATCTACTAAACATGGACATCCACTGTGATTGTCTCAATAGGTCACCTGGGACAGCTCCCAACTGTTCCCCTGGTGCTTTCGGCAGCTAGGGAAGTAGGACATCTAAATCCGCGTCCCGCTGGTCAAAACCTGGTAATTACCCCCAAATGGTGCATATCCCTTGGCCCCAACTAGTCAAACTGTGGGATGCCTGCCCATAGCTGCTGGTTGGTTCATAGCCCACAAACGTTCATAAGCAATGCTATCACCCATAATGGTTGCAGTCATCGATATCCAACATAGGAGTCACCACTTCTGAGAGCTTGGGACGTTTGCCAACTTCTCGGAAAGCGTGATTAGTATCCTAACATCGTGACCCATAAGTGCGTATCACCGTTTGGCATCCTTTCGCCAATATTCTCAGGAACCATTCTAGTTCACTGGATAGTCTCCCTAGATGGGTGTCAAGCTTTGAACTAACTTGCACACAGGTTGATCCACAAATGGTGATTGGAGATCAGTGGCCGAGACTGTCAGCCGAGCAGCTACAGCATGTGTTTGAAACAATGAGTCGATGCAGTCTATTCTTTACTGCCAGTTGACTTGACAAAGAACCTGGCATCTGCAAACAGAAGCGAAACATGGTCCAGAATTCCTTCATTGGGTAAATGCATGAGATCATTTTTGTTTGGTGGTCTCACCCCTCAAAAAAAGTGAGTGCATGAACCAGTCATCCCCCCATACTAGGGAAAATCACCAAATGTCAATCAAAGATGATCAAACCACCAACCAAATTACCATATCATGAGAACAAAAGTCAACCACTGAGTGATTCAGTATGACATCATTTGTCCTCCAAGCTCCTTTCTTATGATCTGGGCTCTTCAAATCATGAGAACCCATATTTTTTTGTGGGAACCCTAAGAAACCATAGGAGCAGCAAACGATAGGGAACCATAGAAATCCCTATTCATTAAGTTGACATTAGTCAATCCTGCCGAACTCCACCACTATGAAATAATCTGCACTATATCATGGGTTCACATTAAGCAGAACCATGTTTCATGGTACTAATCGCAGAAGCACCCATATCCAAGATATGACTTTGTTGCGACTATCTCTTCCCCGCCAAGACAAAACTCGAAACTCTGTACACAGCCCCAGGGCGCTTGGACTTTTGTCCCAACTACCATCAATGGGGTTGAGTACTTACAGGTTAAGATTTAGTACCAGCTGAAAGCCATGCGTTCGAACTGGAGGTTTGACCAACTCAAAAAAGCTACGGTTGCACCACCCTGCCGCTGCATGGCGCAAGCGCGAGCTTTTTGTTCGTGGCTAACATTGCCATGTCGCGACTCGGGAGCACGGGACTCGATGGCTGTTACCTGGTGGACTGGGGATCAGGTCCCTGCGAAGATCGATCTCATCCTCATCAAAAAGGGCACCCCTGTTCAAAAAAATGTCTCCCAAGGGCCATTGTCTTCTCTTGAAAGCTGTCATAGCCATGGTTTTCTCTTCAAAGCTGTCATAGCCATTGTTCAAGCGGTATTGGTTTGGGATTACGACCATGTCTTGTTTTCAGCAAAATGCAAACTGCGATGCAACAGATCGGGCAAAACAAATTGGTCAAGTCTGAACTAATTTACCCATGTGACAACTTTTCAACCATTTTTGCGGACTCCATGTGCGACACATACATCGAGCCCGAGAGCGTCCCGGGTGTGAAACCTCTTCGGCATCACCTGGCCCCATCTCACATTCGCCTAAGCAAAATGATCTGATTTGAAGATGATTTCTATCAAGAGACATCCACCTTGGAGCACCAAAACGCATCGCAGGACCAGGTGCAAGAGAGGATCGAGTCGCCCCAGGGTGTCAACGTCGACAAGTCAACTGCTGGACATGGAGGATCTCTGACATAAATACAAGGCATCATCAGAATTTCAAATACCCTCTATAGTAAACTAACCTGGAAATGGAAAATCCACCATGGCAATTGCTGATTTCCTAGGGTCTTAGGGTTTCCCCGCAAAAATGTTGACTTTCCATTGCCAGTTTAGCTTACCAAAGGGTATAGACGATGAAACATGCACCTGCAGAACCACAGTCATCTAGTATGCTTGTCTATCTTGGTCCAAAATGCACTGTGAACATCAATGTTACGGATGGCATACATACACGAATAAATTCAATCACCTTAGGTATAGATCAATTGCATCAAGAAATCTCCCAAGAAACACCCTTGGAGGCTTTTCAAATCTCCTCACGGTGATGTTGGGGCCCAACGGTATGAATGGATCACACATGTTTTTTTGCACAGGAAGCTCCTAGGTCCCTGTCATACACACATTGAACTATGCATCAAGTCCGGAAAAAAAGCAAGCATGCAAACAGATTGAACATATTGAACAACATATGAAAGATTCCGCAAAAGATCCCAGAACAACCCTTGCAGGGCAAAGGGTGGAACATATCGACATGATATTATGAGCGCATAGGGCTCAGATCTCTATGAACTGAACCTACCAAATCATTGTGCAGTATCCCCACACGCACATAATTAGAACTTTTCACGCATTTGGATCAAAGCAATCTATACACATGTGAAGCAAGCGTCTAATGTCATTAGTCATGTGTCTACCATTATCGTCATGGTTAATTCAGCAAAGGAATAGCTGGCTTCCGAAATGTTTCTCAGGGTTTACCCATGAAAAGTACGGGGATTTCAACCATTTCCAGGTAGGTGTTTCTTGAAAGAGGGGTACAGTACCCCCAAATCATCCTTATCTAAACGGTTTGTGACATAAAACCCAACCATCCTTTGTGGCGCTCCCTTCGGCTTGAGAAACCACCATATTGGTCTTGTTGTTTCTTATTGTATATCCCCCCGCTATCAACCATTATAAGCCATTATCAACCACTATAATCCGGTATAAACCAATATAGTTCAGCCAGCAGGTGTCAGTTCTCTTTACCAGTCAGATATCTTCACCCCATCATTAACCTGCTCGTTTTCCCTGTCATTGTTGGCGATCTTATCCCTCAGTATTGGTTGCTTAACTGCTTGACCCATGGACCATATAGTTGGTATATCCCATAGTTTGTCATTATCCCCTATTGTTACCCATTAATCAACTAGTTTGCCATTGGTTGGTTGGTTGGTTGGTTGGTTGGTTGGTTGGTTGGTTGGTTGGTTGGTTGTTTGCCATCCAATTGTTAACCATTATCCCCTACAGTTAACATTATCCCCTATTGTTAACCTATTGTTAACCTATTGGTAACCAACCATTGGTTGGTTGGTTGGCAAAGTTGTTAGTTGTTGTATCCCATAGTTGGTATATCCCATATCATTAACCATTATCATGAACCATAGTTAACCATAGTTTTGCCAACCATTAATTCCCATTCATCAACCATTAATCAACTAGTTAGGCATTATCCTATTGGTTGGTTGGTTGGTTGGTTGGTTCAGCCGCCCATCTCGTCTCGTTCTTCATCATCCTTGCGCTTGTCCTCAACGACTGCCCCTGGGTCCGCGAGCTCAGCTCTTGGAGGCCATGGTCGCCGCCTTCTCCATGCCTCGTTGTGCCGTAAACGCCGGGAGCCGCAGGGCAGCTCGGGGCAGCTCAAGCGCCACAGTTCCATTTGGAAACCTGGGAATTCGGGGGAAAATCAGCCATTTCTATGGAGCCATTTCTATGATTTGTTTAATTTTAGTGATTTTTCTTTGTGTTCTTCTTTGTTGGGATTTTGTGTAAATAGAATCTGGAGATAGCCTCTTCTTGGCAAAGAATCATGTGGACTGTCGAATCATATCGCATAGTTATCCAATTATTTACATCCAATGGTTGCCTCAACTGTGATCACGTCCAGTAAGAGTTTTCAATGAGCTTCTCACCAAGGGAGTCCGGTGGGGTTTCCACTTACCACCAAGCGAGCTACTCTTAAAGTCTTAGCTGGGGGGATCAACCATCACCATCAATGATGAACCATCATAAGCCACGAGGGGTCATTACCCATCTTTGCCAGTTAACTCTCAACCAACAATCAATTTCTGTAACCATCTGTATCAATTAACAATCATGTTTAATCATCTAAAGTAAATTTTCTAAGAATCATCTTGAACAATCAGCCTTATTAACAATCTAAAGGCATCTTGCAAGCCATCTAAATCATCTAAAGTCACCATCTTTAACCATGGCATAGCTACAGCTGCTACGCCATGGGGCCCCGCTCCCGTGCTACCCAGCAACGTTTGATGCTCTCGTAACCCCGACCTGATGGTCGACTGCGGAGCCGGACGGGTGTTGTCCCAGTTGGCATTGGACACCAATGGCAGTACCGTTGAGGCCCATGCAACTGATCACGAAGAAAGGAATCACTTAGTCAACTGGAATCACTTGGTGAATGGATGACTTTTTTTTGTTGATTATTTTGTCTACTTGGTGGTCTTTGTTTCATTGCGGATACGTTCGCATGTACATTGGTTGCACGGCACGTGGGTTCCGACATGTTTCAACCATTTCTTAGCCCCCAAGCGAACCAAAACACAAATTGTCACAACTGCGGCCACCAAGGAAATCTATGGAAATCTGAAGAAGTTGGATGAACAGACAAAAAACACTGCTACATTAGAACTACACAATCTTTAGGCCTAGGTGCAAGGATGCACTGCATCCTTGATTTTAGTAGATGCAGTATATCAATGTGCAAGATTGCACAGGCCTTCGCCCTCACAATCAAGCTTGGGAATTCAAAGGCAACAGCAACGCTTCCGTGAATGACATACTCGTCCATGAAGCCACAGAAATTCCGAAACTGTGCCGATAATTATTGGAAACCAAATTTACAAAAGAAACACCGCACAATTCACACACTAATACTTTTTCTTCATGGAAGATTGAACCCATCATTATGTTCCTGTTTCTGACATCTTGCTTATTTTGACTTTGTTACTGAAATTCCCGCAGAATATATACATACACATGTACATATTTACCGTGATTGACCTGAAAGCGATTACTCTTAGATCATACAATCATATAACCATGATTAATCATAGCCAAACCATTACAATCATAATTTGGCAATATTCACTATTCTCAACCATGCGACAACTGATAATGAACCATCAACTCGTCGCTGTTGTTGTTGTTGTTGTTGTTGTTGTTGTTGTTGCTGTTGTTGTTGTTGTTGTTGCTTGATTGATTGATTGATTGTTTGATTGATTGTTTGATTGATTGATTGATTGATTGTTTGCTTGTTTGCCTGCTTGTTTGTTCGTTGGTTGGTATGTTTTTTGTTGTCCTTGATGTTCTTGTTGTTGTTGTTGGTACTAGCAGTGGTAGTTTCCCAGCTGGATGCCAAGGCCCAAGAATGCCCCCAAGGTCCGGACAAAGAGTGGAAAAAGATTGGTTCAATCCTTGGCGCTGCTCAGCGCTGTCAGCAGCTCATTGCTGGCGTTGTGAAACAACAAGCCACACATTTTGTGAAACGACAAACATGGCAAAGAACTGCCAATAAACAATGGCTTGAACAAACAACTGCAAAACTGGAGACAATAGGCACAAATTGCAAATCAATGCAAATCAACTGTGTGAACACAAACTAAAAATGAGAAACACCCAGAAGTTTGAACAAAAACAACAACTGCAAATCAAGAAACAAAAAAACAATGACAAAAAACACAACCACTATAACCAGAACAGACTCTCAAAGAAGTAAAATTGGTGGTCATCAAACCAGAACCACCTTTCTGGGGTTCCGCAGAAAAAAACAGGATGACAGTATGGCGCCTAGACTTCAAGGAGTCAAGAGAAAGGTAGCAACCTACGTGCTCAAACATGGGACAAGAAACTCTATGGTTGGTCGATCAAACGATGTTAGGGGATTGCAACTAGACATACCCAGTTTGCCAATGGCCGTGTTCAAAGCTTCTTGCTATGTGCAGTCATCTGCAGCAATAAGCGAAGGATTTGTTATGAATTCATTGGTGGTTAGTTGCCCTGTCCCAGAAATACTGGTCAATCGGAATAATCATCCCCAGGTAAGGTTGCACATAAACATGTGAAACCACCAACCAAATAAAGGTCGTATACAAAACTCCCCGTGTCCGTGTGATGACCATTCACTTTCATCATAGCATCCGCATAATACAGGCTCACTATGGCTCATGTTGCACGGAAAGCGACATCGTTTTTGTACTCAAGTGGTGACTGGCTTGATCCATCGCCAGGCTTTGGATTCTAATGACCCTTGATTCTCTTGCCATACGCAGCATGCATCCTTTTTTCGTCCACAATGCTTATGGCAAGATCTGTATATAGAAATCATTCACCTCATATCATATTCATATCATCATATCATCCGATCTGTAAATAATGCACCTCACGTCATCGTGCATGGTGGATCAACCGCCGTTCGACCTGGCGACACCGTTCAACCGTCGCTTGGCTGCGCGACGGATTTCGATCTGCGCGTCGCGCTCTTTCAACTTCTTCAGCTTCTCCTGGCAGCGGTGGCGACCAAGCTTCGGGCTTGGGCCGTCACGGTAAGGTAAGGACTCAATGGCTACAGCAACCCATGATGAATATTGGATGACCATCTTGGAGTATGACTTTATCTATAATCACCAGCACTGCCGGATTGGCTGGAAATATCAGAAAAGAAACAGAGGGTCAACACCTCAGTGTGGCTACAACCTATACATTGATTTCATTTTGGGTTTCATTGCGGACCAGTACCACCGGCTTCCAGTGATGTGACTTGCAGCACACCAGGGCCACATTCGGTCGGTTCCGGGTCTTCCAGATCCTCAAAACTTGGAGATGGGGATGTTGTGGCTGACCATCACCAAGCATCGAAGACAATCAGCGACACTTACTGTCATCATTCACAGTCATGCATCATCATTAATCTGAAGATCTCAAACACCTCACAGTTGAAGTCAGCAAAGCAGCAAAGCTGTGATGATCTCAAAACACTGGCAGTTGTGTTTCTGACGATTCCGTGCACTGCTTGTGAATGTTGGCATCACAGGCTTGTTTGTGAATTTGCTTGAGTATCCTTAATGCAAATTGGGCAAAACTTACAATGAAACACCCCAACATCGGCTATCACAGGCTATCGGCAGGCATAGGTCCCTTTGCGGCGTTTGACGCAAGGGTCCCACAAGTCGCGCCGCCAGATTTACAGTCTGGAACCCTGGTTGCGTGGTTGCAGTCCGCCATAGAAGTAGCTGCAGTTTACCATGGATTACCTATCAAATAGCTGGTTTACCTATTGACAGTGGGGACTTTTTAGCATAAGTGTAATATGTTCAATATTATTGTTTATGGCTTTCCCATTATTATGATTCTTGTTTTCCCTAGTTTTACTATGGTTTTCCCTATTATCACATTACTATCATCATAATTCTTATTATCATCATGATTGGTTACCCGTCAATATTACAATTATCATCATTATTATCATCATTACTATCATGGTCATTAACCATCAACCATCATCATTATCGGTTACCCGTCAAATTCACCAGCCCTTGTTGGTTGTTGATCATCTGATGGGATGACCAGTCAGAGTCCGTTTCGGTCGCCTCCGTAGAGCCGATGTGATCCAGCCTTGGAGGCCGCGCGAACGGCACAGGGGGAACGAGGGGCGGTCACTGCGGGCCGTGCAACGAAAGGCGCGATGCTGCGGTGGGTTCGTGCCTGGCCTGTCATCATGGTGAATTCATGGTTAATGCCAGCTAATGCTCTTCGGAATCATGGGTCAATGGCATCACTGTTGATTTTGGAAGATATCAACTTCACTCGTTGAGTTCCGGTGGTTTACTTGATGATATATACGTTGTGTTTCAGTCATGGTGCCTGTCGGAGTACTCAGCCATGGTACCCGACCCATTGCTTTCCCTTGCTGCAACAAGATCGATGAATCGGAAGGATTTTAGTGCCATGCCCCCCTTGCTAAAAAAAACGAGTGGATATTGACCAGTTATGACTAACTAGGATCCCCGCCAACTCCTCATGCAGAAATGTGCATCACGTATTGCAATTGATAACTCCACCTAAAACGCCAAAAGTCATCATTTTGACAGCTACTTGGGTAAATACTTGCTAAAAATCACCAAAATTGAACAGTCAACCATAGCCTGGAAGAGCGAACCACACCATAGCCAAGCACAGAACCACAGCCAACCAGAGTTCACTTACCCCCAATAAACCACACTTGACACACTTGCCCAAACAGAGCCTTGCCACCCGTGGAGGCCAGGGAACAGCGCCAGCAACAGACGGATTTGCTCTCGCGTGGCCTCGACACGGAGCTATCAAACCACAGCTGGGGCACCATCTCCTGGAGGCTAAAACTCACCATCTGGTGGTTTCTGAGAGTAGGAGAACCCGCCTAAACTGGATGGTTTATACTACAATAATTTGGTCAATAGAGTTGATGATTTGGGGGTTCCCTAGTTGGAGAAACACTGGGGTATCAACCCCCATGAAAAATACTAGTCAACCAACCAGTTGTTGATAATCGCTAGAGAAAATAAACATGTTCCCTCCAGCCTTAACGTTCGCCCCACCACATAAAGTGCCACTGCAATGGAGCATGTTGTACAAGGTCGAGATGGCTTGGACAAGTTGCGAAAACACTGGCTATACGCAGTGATTTATGGGTTTGGTTTTAGGGTTTTAGGGTTTGAGGTTTAGGGTTTGATAACTCAGAAGTCAAAAAACAATGGCCCTGTGCAGGAATTTGAGCGTTGGGAAATGTTCTCAGACCCATGCGGGGCAAACCCTAAGGCTCGGGCGAACATGTTTGAAGATGTTTGAAACCATCAACCAGTATAAATGGTCAATAAACTAGATGATTTGGGGGTTCCCAAAGTGGAGAAACACCCACCTGGATAAACCAGCTGATGGTGGCTTGAAGCGGATCATTTCGGTATCACCTGGGTAGCCGACATCGAACCACGACCGTGGACGGAAACAAAGACTTGCCAACCAAACGAAACGATCGTTGGTGGATCGCCAAAAGGATCGATCCTTAAAACCGATCATAGGAAGCAGCATGAAGCTTTGTTCATGACAATCAGTCTGGGGGTAGGTTTCAACATGTTTCAACCCCTATGAAACATACAACTAACCAATCTTTTGTTGGTGCTAATTGAAAATACACAGTTTTAAACCACCAATCAGGTGATTAACCGTCCCAATCATCATCAATCATCACCCAACCACGAAAAAGCATCGTTGATGATGATCGACCATTGAATTGCTTGTTTGGCATTAGTGATTACCATTTCTTGCCTTCATGTTTGTTGGCTTTAATCCCAAGAGATGGCAAAGCGCAACATGAAAAACCGGGCAACACGACAAAATACCACTTAGTCAGAAACCGGGAAAAGCCAGTCATTTGAGCCGAGCACGTTTCCGGCTTCTGAACAGTTTTGAAGCAGTCGGGTTGCGAGAAAAGAATGATTACACTAGCAAACTGATTATCTGGTGACAAGCCATCTGGAAAAGAAATTTGTTGTTGACCCCGCATAAATAGACATCTGACAGCCGCATCTCAGATACAATATACTCTATAGTCTATACTGGTCCCACTCCACCAACATTGGAACAGCGACTTGATCTCTGGAGCCAGGAAACCAACCAGCTCAATGTTGTAGACACTCAGTAGCTCGCCCCCCTCAGAACCAATGTAGAACCAAATGGTTTGTTTGTTCTATTAAACATCATTAATTAATAGTAGTACCATTGTAGAAGCTCTTAGTTGAATGGTATGAACAAGTTGATTCTACTGAGAGTATCAACGTCTATTCATTATATAGCATTCAAAAACCAGTCGTTAGCACAGCATAATCCAGATCTTTGATTTCATTGACCATCATGAATGATTATCATTAACCATCATTAACAAACCAAAGATCTGGACACCAAATTTGACCATCATTAACCAACCAAATCCAGATCCAGATGGGAAAAGGTCAGGTTTGGGCATCCCGACACCGGTCAAATTGGAGGTTCTCCGCAAACCTGGTGGAAGGACCCCACCGGACAATTCACGGCCACCACGAAGGGTTTTCCGTTTTCGTTGGTTGTGGCTGCGGTTCATCCTATGTGTTTTTTTCTCATGTTTCTCCGCATGTTGTATCATGTTTTTTCTTCATATCATGTGTTTTCATGGTCTATCTTTTTGTTTAACGGCTTTTAGCATGTTTGTTCACGGCTGATCCAGGAAAATAAGCAGAAGTATATCAACATATATCCACCATCAACGACTGTTCCACAAGTAGTCAAGAGTAAAACCAATGTAACCCAGCACTATACTGCTCTTGCGCAGGTGTCAACATCAACCAGCTATTTGGCTGTGAGTCAAAACCCTGTACCCCTGGTTCCCCTATCATTACCCATTAGTTTGCCTTATTATTGTTGGTTATTAACCCCCATTATTAGTTGATTAATATTGACCCATGGCCATTTCTTTGCAACCGACCAGTTTGAGGTGGTCCGAACTTGCATTTTGCAGTCGGATGCCGCTGTCGAACCTTTGATTCTCATTCAACGTTGGAATCTGGTGATTGATCACTATTGCCTGTCACTTTTGCATGTTATTAACATGATTAACCATCAGATTGGCTATTAACCATCATTGAGACTCACCATTCACCATTGGTTGAAGTAATTACTGGTTTCAGGAATCAACCAATATTCTCATTCCAATTGTGTGTTTGATGCTTGCTGTGATTGTAATTGTGTGCGTGTATGTTTTTGCTCCTCATTTTGTCGTAGAGGCCAGATGTAAGCTGCCAAGATAGTGATCAATCACGGGGTATTGTTTGATAAACAATACATCCTTGAAACTACCCACTCGGAACAGTCGACAGCATCCTCGGACTACAATAGCATGAACCATCAAGGGAACCGTGACCAATGGACCCAATGACCATTAGGTGGGAAGCGCTTACCTGCTATTACTACCAGACATTTTCACTGAGTATATATGTATGTATTAATATATGATAATATGATAATATGAAAAAATACGGAGTGACCTTAAATCCCTCCGAGGTCTCAGTATGCTCCATTGGTATGATACCACAACTCTTCTTAGACTTCTTCTTCCCCTTGCCCAAGAAAGGGATCATTGGAAATTATTTACCCCCAAAATGACATTATCATCGGCTGGGCGCTTTCACTGCTGTCATGTAGACACCCCTAGGGTACTGCATCGCACTGCGTAAAAACTGTCGACACACTTATATATACATATGCAAATTATATGCACTTAGACGAGTGGTCTGTTCGGATATATACACATATCCAAAGTAGTGTCTCATGACAACAAAGGATATGACATAACACAATTCAACTAAGAGTAATCTGGTTGGCGGTTTCAACCCCTCCATACAAATTAGTCAACCAACCAATCAGTTGTCAATGTTAAGGAAAATAAAACATGTCGATCAAACCACCAGCCAGTTCTTCTCTCCTGCTGTTGGTCTGATGCCCAGTGATCATCATGGTACACCAGCAGCAATTCACCACAGTTCAACGGTGGATCTCAGCGCCCCCACGTTGAAGCTGATCCTTGAGATGCTCAGCTGTTTCAGCATTGGCAATGTCCTGCGGCAACGATGCAAAAGGAATATGATGATCCACGACCATAATCGTTCATGACGACGACGAGGAGGAGGACGACGACGACGATGATGGTGATGATGATGAGGATGATGATGATGAGGATGATGACGATGATGACGATGATGAGGACGATGATGATGATGATGATGATGATGATGATGGTGATGATGATGATGATGATGATGATGAGGATGATGATGATGATGACGATGATGAGGATGATGATGATGAGGACGATGATGATGATGATGATGATGATGATGATAATGATGATAATGAGGACGATGATGATGATGATGATGATGATGATGATGAAGATGATGATGATGAATTTGATGATGAGGGCGATCATGATGATACGACCGGACGCAAATATGGGACACAAATACCCACGCACAGACACACAACCAAGTGCACATACATATATGTGTAGTATATGATTTCATCCTAGAGTGTTGCACAAAAGAAACAAAACCAGCTGATGTTTTGACCAAGATACATGCTAACGTCAATCATTCATTGATGTATCGAGGAAGCTCCGTCATCGCACCCACAAGTTGTCTGTTCGTTGTTGCATTCTTGGTCCAGGTGTATAGTTACGACAGATCATGGGACCCATTGATTACTGGTTGGTGGTTTCAACCCCTATGATTTACCACTATTAACCACTATTAACCACCAACCAGCTTAGATTTTCCCGGAATGTGGACCTATACGTAGCCTGTCTCAGTTGTCGCCCTTATCCCATGTTGGCGTCTCTAGAGTTTGGATCTACACGGATCCTCGGGATCTCCTTGATAAACAAATGATCGTTCCCCAAGGAAATATAACTAGAAATAACTCATCTATAACATTTAGTATATGTTAAAAAAACTAGGTATCACTAAGTTATATCAACTGACGGAATAATATTCATCAATACAAGTACTAAACGAATACTAGTGTCAGCGAGCATAGGCATCAATCTGTGATCATCCATGCCAAGGATTCATGTTGAAAACGTGGCAAACTGACCATCACAATTCAATATTAATTATGTCAAACAATTCGGACAGGTCATGTCCAAGCTATGTCAGAGACAAAAGCACTCGTAGAAACAGCTCAAGTATCATCAAGTCACATCATAAATGTGGCCAAACATCTACTTTTTCGAGGATGGAGATCAAATTCAAAGCAAGCAATTCATTCATCCCGAAAATGAGGTCATAAATTGGGATCTGTAGCGACTCATTACAATCATTTGTGGATTTTGCGAGGTGTATTGCCATTAAGTGGTATCCCATTAAAAGTGTATATAGATCCCACAGGCTACCCTATGATTTGAGCCGTGTTTTTTTTGGATGCTTAAAAAGCGAAACCGACCCGAAATGCCTATGCGGTGCGTATGCGATGTAGTTTTACTATAGGGGTTTGCCTACGCGGATGGTAGGTGTGAAAAGGTTGCCCACGCGGCGCCTACGCGAGACCAATCAAAGCTCCTTTTTGCAAATGCATACCATCACGTTGCCTACGCGAGATGCCTACGCGACATTGCCTACACAGAATGCCTACGCAAGCCTACGCATCTCCTTCTCACCAATGAGAACTGCCTACCCGATCAATTTTTAGTTTTCTTTTTATATATGAATTTGAGGCTTAAAAAAAAAAAACGCAGCTCATTTGTGGATTTTGCTACCATTGGACACCCTGCAAATGAAGAGAGCTGACATGCTGACAAATTTCGAGAACATTTTATTGTGGTTTCGAGCCTCGATTGTGAGGTACATCCCTGTACATCCCCGTATACCCTTCACAAACAGAAAGCACGCAGCCGCTGCTACGTCTTCGTTGCATGATGAAATGTTCAGCATTTGTCATGCGGATCCTGCGCATCTTCCGAATCGACTTCATCTGGGTCCAAGCATTGGCTGCTGGTATCCAAGTTACCTGCGAATTTTTGAGGCAACTTGAAGGGTAGGGATTCACAAATCGTGGGAGCGGACCGCATTTTAGGCAACAAACATAAACAATATTCAAAATAAAACCATATATATATATACATGTTCGGATGTTCATTCAAAGTCAACATTGCGAATCATTTGTCCCAAAGTCGCGTTGGATAGCAACTCCGTATGATCCACGGGAACATCCCCTGGCTGTTCCTGAGACACAACGCCGATTTCGGCTCCCAAACTGGGACACCAGCCACATTGCTGTTGGTCCTGGATCATCGAATCTGCATATGGTGGGTTTCTCAAAATGAGGTACCCCAAAAATGATAGGTTTATTACACTAAAAATGGCTATTAGTGGATGATTTGGGGGGTCCCCTATTTTGAGAAACACCCACATATCCCAAGGCCGATGAAAACAGTGGTCCGTTTGATTCGACAATCATCAAAATGAAAGAGTCAACCTGGCAAGCGCCATCAAGTAACACACTGACAGTTTGAAAACGACATATATCATATTGTATCCCAAACAGCTACAAATGAACTGTTGCTTCTGAAAACATTGTATCATGCATGGGGACTGAGGGGACGCTGATTCTCAGCATATTTTTTGGCACGCCTTTGGATTGCGAGACCTGGTAGTGAAAACCACTTCAGCCACTCGATGACTGAGCATCATGAATTAGCCATTCATAAGGATGCTATGATTAGCCATGAACTTAGTCACATGTAGTCACCATTCGCCATGCACATTTTTTTTGTGATTTGCAACTTGTTTTGACATGGCTGCCCAGTGTTGAGTATTTGGGTGACTTGCTGCACCCCTCTAAGCATCGTGTCCATCTCCAGTCTTTCCACAGTCACCAGCTTTGAAACAACAGAAACACGGAAATGCAACGTGCAAGAAACTGACTGATAAATCCTAGACAGCTGCTAATAAAACAGCCTCAGTTTTACCATTCACCTAGCGATATGCAACACAGGGAATCGATATGGATCATCGGAATCACCCCTGGCCGTGCGCAATCTCCAGCCGCCCGCACCTGTCCGTTTCCTGACACCAGCTGCTGAGGTCAGCGTTCTTGGAATTTGTCCGATGTGATGATTGAATCAAGAACAAGTCTGCATGAGTCGTTCCCGTGGGGTGCAACAAATCTATAGGCTCCAAGGGGTCTATGGATAGATGGTTTGGGTAACCCCACCAGGGCAGAACAATCGTGCAATCACCACCCGAGACATTGGTACGGGCATGGATGGGGATGGGATGGGTCAGAAGCACCAGGCAGCCATCCAAAAAATGGCTCGATGAACAGGTCAACAGCTCGACTAGTTGGTTTTCAGGAAAAAGCTCCGGGGTACAGGGGACCCTGGACCCACAGCCATATTGGTGATTCCCTTTCTGAAGTGCGGCACTGGGGGATCCTCAAAGAGGATATGGACCGGGCATCGCTGCGCCTGCTCTTGGTCGTCCTGAGTCAGCCATGCCGCTGCGAGGTCTCTCAACGAGAGAGTTGGCACGAAACTTCTATGGTAGGTATCAAACTGCTTATCGTTGCTGATTGGTTAATAAATGCGAATATGTGGGTTGATAATTCAATAATGGTTCACAATGTCTGACAATATGGTCAACTTAAGCATTGCAGTAGTGCTAAGTACCAACAATGGCTGATAAACGGTGAGTTACCAACCATAAGTCATTCATAAATCCTTATCTAATTGGCATGAAACATGTAACAAATTACAACAGCAGTTTGGTCGTTAGTTGCCCCCAAAGATATGCTTTGTCCATTATCTCAAAATGATTTAACTTAACATAAAAGCATGTTCCAAACCACCGACCCGGCATGGCCTGCAATAATAGCAAATTGATAACCGAAAATTACCAATGGTGTTAGTTTAATGATTGCTCCATGGCTGATAACCACCTTCCCCACAGAAATTCACCACTTGGGTATGTGCCAAGCCATAGTGGTCCCCCGCAGCTGCCCTGAGCTCGCTGCTGATGTCTGAGACTCGCGGAGCTCTCTTGCTTCTTGGCGTTGGTCGGTCGTCCCGTGGACTTGTGACTCATCACCTGGCGCTTCGTTGGTTGGTCGCCATGGAGATGGACTACGGCTGGAGTCGCCACGACGTCCACAGAGGGGACGTGTTGAAAACGCTAGGGATAGGGTACTCACATGATCATCATCATCATCATCATCATCATCAGCAGCAGCAGCATCATCATCAGCAGCAGCATCATCATCATCATCATCATCATCATCATCGTCATCATCATCATCATCATCATCATCATCGTCATCATCATCATCATCATCATCATCATCGTCATCATCATCATCATCATCATCATCATCGTCATCATCATCATCATCATCATCATCATCGTCATCATCATCATCATCATCATCATCATCGTCATCATCATCATCATCATCATCATCATCGTCATCATCATCATCATCATCATCATCATCGTCATCATCATCATCATCATCATCATCATCGTCATCATCATCATCATCATCATCATCATCGTCATCATCATCATCATCATCATCATCATCGTCATCATCATCATCATCATCATCATCATCGTCATCATCATCATCATCATCATCATCATCGTCATCATCATCATCATCATCATCATCATCGTCATCATCATCATCATCATCATCATCATCGTCATCATCATCATCATCATCATCATCATCGTCATCATCATCATCATCATCATCATCATCGTCATCATCATCATCATCATCATCATCATCGTCATCATCATCATCATCATCATCATCATCGTCATCATCATCATCATCATCATCATCATCGTCATCATCATCATCATCATCATCATCATCGTCATCATCATCATCATCATCATCATCATCATCATCATCATCCAATATATTGAACCATTTCTAGTAGTGAACCAGCCATTTTTGAGTCCCTTATTTTGAGAACCCCCCAAAATATCACTCAAAGATTACCCCATAAATCAAACCCAAATCACGCCACAGTCTAGCCCGCGGGCAAGTCGTCGCAATCATCAGCTGCCATGGTGTGACAAAACACATCCTGCTCTACACAAATTAAATGACCAAAAACAATCTAGACATTATCCTGTAATCCCAATTACGTACACACTTTCTTTAATTGGATTGATCATCTAATCTACACATCCGCAAATGTGTGTGTGTGTGTGCGTATGTGTTGCTCTGTGGACCATGAACATCACTGGTCTTGTGATGCGCCCCGCCCTGTTTAAGTTGCTGCGCTTATGATCAAAACAAAGATTATCAAGTGCCCAGTGGAAAATCACCAATGATCGTTGAGAAGCGTCTGACTCAAATCATACCTGAAAACTGCAAAGCTACTGTCAAACGGGTGGAACACTAGCACTAAGCCACTAAGGTGTGTCCAAACATATATTGCAATCCTGAAGGCAATTTCCACGATTAAGAGGGGAAAAACAACAGTCATACCCGTAAAAACTATCAAACATGGGCTTTAAATGGATGATTACCTGTCGTCATACCTTACTGATTAGCCTTTTATAGCTGCTTCACCGATCAAACACATGTGATTTTGAGACTCTCAGCTTTGAGGTTTGTTTCTAGAGGGTAAATATCTATATAGTTGACTGGCTTTACAATAAAAACCAAGGCATGCCTGCCGGCAGTGTGATAATTTTAGGGGGACCGCACGCTGGTACCATTCCCAGTTCCCGGTCAGGACAGGATTGCCAAAGATTTGCTAACCACGCATCCCATACAACACTCAACACGGATGGGACTCACATCTGTTGAAATCTGCTTTTTCTTTGGTATGTTAGGGTGGCCTAATCCTTGTTACGCCACTTTGTTTCAGGCCTTAATTAATTTATTTCAAGCCCTCCAAATGAAACAATCCAGCACCTAAGTGAGCTCTGACTGGAACCAACCACGACCAACAACTGGGCAAAGCCATGGCTATTCCCTGCTGATCAAGAGACACCCTAAGATGGTTGTGTGTGAGACTAGGGATCTGGAGATATTTCTATCGAATACCTCTATCCTTTTGGTCATTGTATTGTGGCCTGAGTCAATAATGCACTTTCAACTAGTGTTAACATGTGTTAACTATCCTTGACTATTAGTGACAATGTTTAAGCAACTAGATTGCCATTGTGAACGAGTGGTAACAAACATTAAACGCCATTGATCATGATTGATTTTCGTCAACCATATGATGTCTAACCTGCCGCAACAAAACTCACGTGTCTGTGTATCTAGATGCGAATAGGCAAAAACAAATACATATTAGTAGAAATTTATGTATCCACAAATGTATATACATATATATGTGTGAATGTTTGTACAAACAAACTGAAATAAATATACAGTATATATAAAATATATACATACATACATCAATACATGTGTGATTATGTGTGTATCTATGTGTTGTTGTGTGTGTGTATCTACAGTATGTGAAACTCTCTTGTGCAATGCTGCAGAGCAGCAGAGTTGTTCTTGGCTTCCGCGCATCTGGGGACACCAATCGCTTCATCGCTTGAAAGGAACTGCCTCTGAACCGCCGATGCTGGGGGCCTGCGGACATACCTTGCTATACCAACTTGGTGAGCCCACACCTGGTAGGGCTATAGGGAACCCCCTTTGAAGGGCCAGAATGGGGTACCCCTGGCTCCAAACTGCTCCCTCCCAACCACTGGCAAGTATGATGAAATCATGGACTTTGCTTGAAAAGGACAAGCACCTCGCACATTCTTCACTTTCCATTGCATTTCCTGGAACTGGGGTAGCCCAAACTGGGCACCCATTTTGGTTGGTCGTGGGTATTGGTTCAACTCCTTCTTCTCCATTCATTCTCTGATTGGTGGCTGGTTTCAACTATACTCGAACATGGAGTCAAGTTCAAGTCTGAGGGGAATGGAAATGAAACATTTTTGACACAACAACGAGTTCTAGCCTTTTGGCTGGGCATTTTCCCAACAAACTGAAATATGATAAGATTAGGATTGCGACCTCAACAATACTTTACATCAGCATGAATCCTTACAAACTACAAATTAACCTCAACCATTACTGCCTTTATTGATAAGCATTAGCATCTCTTTCATCATAGGTGTCCCAAGGTTCAGTGCCAGCGCTGGGAGACAGTTCAAGTTTAGACAACTTGAATCGGTACATCATGGGTTGAATGATGTGCCTCTGCTCACCCAGTAGTACCAAACCAGATAGGTTTTTTGAGCTGAAGCAGGATTTCTGAGGGCAAGAGGGGCAATCGCTTCCTTTGAGTGGTGCCGCGGCATGTCTGGCATGATTTCGGGCAATCTTGCATGTTCTGTCATTCTTTTCGGGCATTCTGTCTATTTCAATCTGTTTGATTGCTCATTTTGATCATTCGATCAAAAACTTATTTGTTCTGACATTTGATCTGGCTTCGGGTGTGTGCTGTGAGCTTGCTGCGCTAGCTGAACTGCTGCAAAAGGGCAGCAAAGGAGGCGCCAAAGCAGCAGGTGTTTCCCCGAAGAAAACAAACATTTCTACATGATTCTACATGCGTTCAGGGATGCTTTGGGGCAGTTTCTGGATCTCACAAAAGGTCATAGAGTTTCAAAGTTGAAGTCGCTGGATAGCTATAACTGGTTACAACTGACTGAAATTGATATCTGTTTGATTCATCAACTTGGTATAACTTACGGTATAACCCCATGCTATGACCCCACGGACCGAGGTCCCCGACTCTGGCCGTCCGGGGAGGGCGGGGCCTGGCTTGCCCCAGGCCCCAGAGCTTCGGTGCGATCCCTCTCCTCCAGCAGGAGCCTGGCCAGCGACCAAAAATAGGATTTTTGATGATCTGAATAGCTGACAACTAGATTATAGGTATGTTTCAATCATGTATTAATATGACTGCTAGATGCTAACAACTCAATCTCTCTCTCTCTATATAGATATATCTATATCTATATCTATATCTATATATGATCATATGAATTAAACATACTTGATTGTAACAGCTAACATAGAATTAATTACATTTAGTTTCAATATCTTGCGACAACATAGTACCAATAAACCAAATCATAGCAATACACATTACTGGTCGGTGGTTATCACCAATCATTGAAACATATGCTCGTCAACCAATCAATCATTTGTAAATACTAGGGACGATAGAAAATGCCGATCAAACCACCAACCAGTAGTTGTTCAACCACTATTGTTGGTCATATTTCCCCTATTATCCATGGTTTAAATAGTTGTTACCACGATTTTTTCCCTATTATCAATGGTTAAGAGTGGGTTCGACCAGTAGTTGTTCAACCACTATTGGTGGTCATTTTTCCCTATGATTAACCATCATTCATGGTAGAAACCCATCCAACGGAGCCGTAGCTTGATCACTCACAGCCGCTGGGGCAACCAGGTCCCCGCTGACCTGCAGCCCAGCTACCACGATTCGTGCAGATTGATCGATTTGTCTAAGGTTAAGAATGGTTAATAAATGTCAATAATAGGGGATAATAAATAATAATGGTTGATTAATAATGGTTTAATCATGGGGGATAATAATGGTTGATTAGTTATGGTTGATAGTAGGGGACAATAATGGTTGAGAATGGTTGATTTTACGCAGCTTTCGCACTTGACTCCACGCTGACATGGAATTGAACAAGGTCACAAGCACTTAGTGCCCGTACCCTGGGCTAAGAATGGTTGATAATGATGGATAACAATGGCGAATCATGCTTAAATATTAATCATGGTTGATAGTGGTTAATGGCCGATAATGGTTGAGAATAGGGGAGCATCAGCAACAATAAGACCTAGATGGTGGTTTCTCGAGCCAGGTTGGGAACCGCCAAGTTATGGGTGGTTTATGACCACAAAAGGTTGATAAAGGATAATTTTGGGGTACCCCTATTTTGAGAAACACCCATGTACATAATATGTCCATGTGAGATCTGCTTTGTGAACTTAGCCGTCCATACATCCAACCGTGCATCCAGCTGTCATCAATCCAACTGACAGTATTTATTTTGTGCGATCCGCAAAATCTATGTACGGTTCCCTGGATCTATCTGTGCACCTGTCCATTCGATCTGTATCTATGTATCTAAGTACCCGACTAGTTCAATGTTCTCAGTAACTTTATCCATTCTATCCATATCTATGCATCATTATGTATCTATGCATCATTATGTATCATTAACCATTGTTTCCCCTATAGTTTTGTTGGTAAATCCTCCATGAACGTTGGTTGATTAACTGCTTGACCCATAACCATGTATCTAAGTACCCAGCTATCAGTGCCAGCGCCTCTGTCGTTCCAACTCAGCATCCTTGAAGAGGCGAGATCCATTCTCACATTTCTCCAGGTGTCCATGGTCGGATTCAGGACCAATGGTTGGTGAATTATGATCAATTGGTTGATATGGTTGGTGAATGATGATCACAACCAATGCTTGGTGAATGATGATCAATCATGCCGATTCATGGTTGATATTGATGCTTTGATGATTGATGTTCATGGCAACTGTTTGAACGATAAGGTAACTCATGATTGGGCAGTTGGTAGACTGGCAACTCACATGATGAGGCCGGAATTGTCTCCAACTTATCTCCTGGCCGCTCATGAAAGCTTGGACTATGCTTGACATATCTTGATGTTAGTGGCTCCAATTATATATAACATCTGAAAGCGCTGAACAAACAGTTCTCGGTTGATCATGGTTGAGTTCCAGTTTTGTTGAGTATCAGCCCCAATCAGATTTCAGAATCCGAAATATGTTGTGGTCTTCTTGTCAGAAACGCATCACGTGAAAGAGTACCATCGTAAGACGCTCACCATGGCATGTTAGGAGCCTCGCCGTGGCTACTGGATCGATCATATGGTTCTCGTGGGTAACTGCTTTACGAGATCCTGTTGAATTTGGTACATTGTAACTACTTAAACAGGTAACTGCTGGCTAATGGTGGGCAACTGCTGGCTAAGGCTGGTTGGTGGTTGATAAGATGTTGAAAGGGATTTTGCTGCACCTTTGGTAAGCCTTCTATAAACCGTACCAAGTCCAAAAGAGATATACCAGTTATTTCTGGGTTGATGAGACGTTGGAATCCCCATGTTTGTTCCTTCAATTGTAGGAGGGTCATGCAAATTGTCCCAATGAAAAGCATTTCCGGGATTTTGTGTGATACATGTCTGGTATTGTCTGGTTTGATTGAAATCAAGCCGAGTTTGTCGACCTGTGGTCTACCTTGCAAAACCATCCAGGATTGGTGATTTCCTTTGGTATCTTTGTTTGGAGTCGTAGCGAGCTGCTTGAGGATGCAACTTCCAAGCTACTCCAAGCTATTTCATCTTCGTATTTGGCAGCATTTGATCCATCCATACAGATTGTTGCGGAAGCGGTTTCCCTCATACAACAACAGCATGTCCTTGAAACCTTCTGGGAGCCATTACAAGTAACCCAAAAGAAAAGATGTATGGTGGGAGATGCAGCTCCTTATAAACCAAAGCTCGCTCGCTCGCTCATGTCGAACAGCCCCCCGAGCCAGAAGGCATTTTCAAACAATTGACTACACAGTGCTACTGGTGAATCAAATAGAAGAGCTTGCCTCTGGACTGTGTAAGTACATCTCGAGTTGTGGTTCCTTCACAAACCTGTATTAACCAGAATCATCTTTCACCAAAACAAACCATTATCATTAATCCCCATATGTCCGCATTAAATGCCCACCATTCTAAACTATAACAGACCACAATTGACTGATAACCAGATGCTGTTAGCCACTATCACTGCTGGTGGTGCGCTGCGGCTCGCACCTCGTAGGCGCTCTGGAAACGCGAGCCAACGATGGCCTCAGGGAGGCGTTGCAACGGAAGCGTTGGGTTTCCACGTCGTATGATGGCGAAGATGTGGCTATGGGTCAAGCAGTTAACCAACCAACTAATAGGGGATAATCACCAACAATAGTAAGGAAAACAAGGGTCAATGATAGGGGAAGCAGGGGTACAGGGTTTTGACCCACTGCCATGTAGCTTATTACCATAGGCATAGAAACATGGTATGGAACGGTATGGATGATGATAGCGATACGGCGATACGTACTATAGGATACTGAGGGCTGTAGCCGTGGCCAAACAACCTGACCATAGTAACAACCTCAAGAGCTGCATTAGTGATGATAATGTTGACGGGGATATGCCCAAACAACAACACACCAGTGGGAATATGAGCAATAGATCTGACCATGGAGCGTCTTCATGGTTGAAATAGCTGACTACCTGGAGATGTGCAAACGTCGCCTTGCGTGTGATCTTGTCCCCACTACTGATGCGTCTACAGAATGTATGTCAAGTAAGGTCCTTGCATCAAGTATCTTAAATCGTGCGAAAATGCTGACTTGGAGATAGCGATGAGGTTGTCCACAAGTATGGCACCAATGCAAGTAGCAATGATTCGCAACGCAAGATATGGCAACATTCTAGATGATATGGGTCTGCAGTGATGCAATGATCATGTGAAGGCAAACTTTGAGGCTACACTCATCTACACTCAGTGATGATGTTGCCGTGAATCTTTGCCAACAAGGTCCAAGAAGCAGAAACTATTAAGATCTGGGGTTGAACTCGCAAGTCTGCTGTTGTGACCAGTGGTCAGCAATCCACCCAGCGATGAATCATTAATCATACAACCAAAAATGCTGCAGACCCGTTAGATAGCTGAAGTGTTTGTTGAATTGATGACAAACAATGACCAAACAACAAGACTAACAGAGTGACTAATAAGCCACAAAACGCATAATCGACATAACAACCAATAATAAGCAAGGTGACAGTTTGAAGGTAAGCACAATATGTGAACATCATTGCAGCTCACTCTATGAGGGAGACATCTGGATCATCTTATCTTTTCTGTCACTCTTCAGATTACAATCACAAGGAGTGGGTGGATGGGAACACTTACTTGCAGGGTTCATCACCAGTTTTAACCACAACTTATGGTGTGAAAACCTTGGTTCAGTCACTTTCCACTACAATCACAAGTGGGTATGGGTCAATATTAATCAACCAACCAATGGCATATTCACCAACAATAATAGAGAAAACTATGCTTAATGATGAGGGAACCAGGGGTACAGGGTTTTGACCTAAGGCCAAGTGGAAAACCCCTTGGTTTAAGCACCACTTATAGGATGTCCTGCAGATCTTCCCATCGCTGGAGCAGTTCACTGTATAGCTCGCCACCGATGCCCAGCCACCACAGGCAAGGAGATCAGCACAATGCCAGACACAATGGTCATGCCTCCGACCTCACGGCAACGGCACTTCATGCATCGTTGCACAACTGCATCGTTTCACTAGCAATCTTGGGGGCATATGGAGGTACACACGGATAAACTAACATGGCAATGGAAAATCACCATATTTTATAGTGAAACCCAGGGAAAACACCAATAAATGGTGGATTTTCCATTGCCATGTTAGTTTACCAGAGTGTATAACTTAGTCAAGAAGAAACCAGCCATGGCGGGCATGGATGTAACAGGTATAACTTCATCAATCAGAAACCAGTATTGTTAGGGATAGACTGAAGACTTTGCGGCGTGGGGGATACAATCCATTCGGCATCCATATGAGAAGAATACGAGATCACCAGCAAAGTTCGGAGATCCACTGGTAAGCAATAGTGATATTGCTTCCAACCATCCGACAACCTATCTGGCTTTTGCAGGCAAATGGAAAACTTCATCACACCCAAACACTGCTACTTGTTGCGATGTTCACCCAACCATTCCTAACCATGATTGTTCATTTGCAGCAATAGATCACTATTGATCACATCTCATCATTCATCACCATCCATCACATACGCATGGACATCTCATGCTGGTAGCAATCCTTATGTTGCTACAAATCAAAGACACCCAATTCTGGAGTGTTCCCAAGGTCAACCAGTGAATCCAGGTGGCCAAGAATCAAATCAGCTAGATTATCTATCCCTATGCTTCCAGTTACCATTATATGGGCTGATCACCAGCTGGTTTCTGTTTGGGGTTGGTTACGTACTGAAATTGTAACTGGTTGCGCATAGGGCATGTCAATAAAACCAAACAAGTTTGAATATCTGCGAGGTAGGTCCAACATCTCCGTCAATGAGTCAACATCTGGGTCCAAATATTGATTGATTTTCGCTTGTCACCATTCACCGTCAGTAATCATCAAGCGCCATCACAATGAATCATCACTTACCATGATCAACCAATGGTTAGAGTAATGACGTTAATTGACCAAATCATTGACCATCATAGATCAGCATTAACGATCATTAACCAGTGGTTCATCAAATTGATTGATCATTATGAACCATGATCAAGTCATTAACCATGAATCTGACTATCATTAACCATCATTAACCATCATTGACCATCATTAACCATCATTAACCATCATTAACCATCCTTAACCATCCGTCCAACCGTTATCAACCATCATTAATTGTTGATGACTGTTGTCAATGAATGACTGTCATTAATCATGAATCTAACCATATCATTCATCAAAAACCATCCATCGATATCACCGTTATGACGCATCATTAACCATGAGCAAACCACCAAACACTAGTAACCATCAATCAAACCCTGAAAAACATCGATCACCATTACTACTAATCATCACATCTCATGATCAAGCATCATAGATTATTAATCGTCATTATTATCACACATCATAGACATAGATCATTGAGAATCATCATTGGTGATTAGCCTATAGTCAAATATGAACCATCCATGTACATAAACATCATTAATCATCATCATAATCGACCATCCATCTATATGATCGTTATCCAACCGTCATTAATCGCTATGAATCGTTGTCAATCGTCATTAACCATTGTTAACCACAAGGATTTACCATTGATTATTAACCATTATTAGCCATCATTAATCAAGGGTTCATCACCAAGTTCAATCTCAAGCCGGGCCATCCTGGGCTCCCGGCGAACTGACCCAGCTTGGTGGCTGGAACCTCTCGACCAACGGCCACGATGAAGGAAACGGCTGATCATCAACTAGCAATGCTACTGGTTAATGATGGTTAAATGAGGGTCAATAATGGTTAAATGATCCTTTCTTCACCTATCAGATGATCTACTTGCTGGTTAAATGATTGTTCATTAATGTTGTTAGCCAATGGTCAATGATGCTTTACAACTGGTTCCTACTGCTTCATAAGTCGTGCAAACAGGTTTTTCACCCCAAGACCGGCGGGTGAGAGTGAAGTCGTCTGCGATAGGATGGTCAAGCGTAAGTTCTACCAGTTCGATGCCATGGATCGTACTGATCTTTTATATTCCATGGATGATAGCAGACATGGGTGTTTCTTAACATAGGGGACCCCAAGAAAATGTTGGTTGATTAGTGTACATGTTTGGTGGGATCACAATGGATCGCGTGTGCAACGGTAATTATAGCAAGGTGCTCAGACTCACTCAGCGGCCTTGTCTCCATATCCCACCGTGGTCATGGTGACGACACACCTTTGCAGACAACGGGAAGATGCTCGAAGCAACAGTCATGCCCCTGACAAAGATATTCCATGTGGCTGTCCTCTTGGAACGAGGTAGCCATCCAACATGCCAAAATAAAAAACACATTTTGTTCCATGATGATAGCATGTTTCGCTGACCGATCTAAGAGGGCTGGGGATGTTTCTTGCCCATAGTCACATAAGATCAAACAGGTCTGTGGCCTTGTAAAAAATATGGTCTACCCACGCAATGTCAACATGTGGTTAATCATCACTCAACTATACCAACCGAGCAACCAACCGACCAACCAACCATTTTGAACCATGAATCCACCATTGTCAATTTACCATTATGAACAATTGATTAACCCTGCATCAACCGCAAGTCAACGATTTATCAACCATTAACACATACCAATCTGGGATATTTATCAACCAGTAGTTCACCACTCATTAGCCAATAATCTAACATCATCAGTCATCACTTTGCGATTCCAAGTCACTATAAACCAGTATCAAAATATTCATCAACTATTAAACTAGTAGTTAACCACTGCAAATCCCCAATTAACCAGAAATCTCATATCATCAGAATCATCAGTCATGAGCCAGGGATAAACCAGTATCAATTGCATGGTTTCACCACGCTCGATACAAACCAATCGACAACTGGGCTGAGGCTCCACGCCACCAGGTGCTATCCTGAGCAGGTCGTTGGAACCGCTGCTCGGGGATGAAGTGGTCACTACTATGGCCTTGGAACCCTAATTGCCATGGCTAGCAGTGGAAAATCATGATCATACTAGTAGTTGATTGGAATCATGATATGTAACTTATCACGACAATCCGAAGCTTTGGCAGAGTCATTATGAAGGAATGTAGACATAGATATAAATGCTTAAACAACATCTGATTACTCTCAGCAATTAATTACTTAATATCACCTGGCAACCATCAAGGTTCAGATCGGTTCACTCGTAAGGAATTAATTCTGAAAACAAGCCTGTGTGCCTTTGTAGAGGCAAGTATGAACCATGAAGGAGAAACACATGAACAATGAAAACAGCACATCTTTCATTGCTGGTCAAATAGGATTGCAATACCTTTGCAAGTGCAAATGCATGCATGAATGGTCTTACATACATGTAATTGTGCAAATACAAAAAATCGATGGATAGCTCCTGTACGATGATCAATGAGTCAAAACAAACATGTGCATCATATGCAGAAAAAATATCTATATTGAAGCAGGTCATGAAGACATGCCTTCATCACTTGGTCCAGTAGGATAGCTGGGTAGTGGTCTACAAGGGATACAGCGCAGTTTCCGTTTGCCACAACTGTGAGTTCGACTGATGTCGTAGTCATATCGTGGCAAGTCCCACAGCAACGAAGCAGGATGAACAACAAATGAGTGAATCTACAAACCTCCGAATTGGTTCAGGTAACCTGAAGCATTACCCGGCAATAAATCGCACCACCCCTTACTAAGCAGCTCCTCTGTTGTTGGTTTCCTGGTGAGAGTACTAACTCATCAGGGATCCGGGCAATGCTCAAGTGATTTGACCCCTGCTGAAATGACCTTTCAACTCAGGGACGGGTCATCTGAACACTACCAGCGGGTAGATCTTCATATGTATATCAATGTAACCAGCTAGTGCTGGTCTACCACTTATTCATGGATTACTAGCCAGTCAATCAATATACATCTATGGAGTTAATTGATTTCACGTGCGATAACGTTGCGATAACAAAATATAGCAGCCGGTCAAACTCCTACTGTATGTAAATCTACGGCGATCAGCATGCTATAGCAGCAGCTCACTTATTCGTTCCAAACATATGCCTCACCAGTCATGCTCCCGGGTTTGTTCTACCAATATCATGGCGGAGAGATTGGCTGAGCAGTGTGGATTTTGCACATAGTTTGATCAGCTGCATATATGCGTCTGGTCTGTGTGATGCTGCGCATGTATATGTGTAGGTCCATCTATGTTATATCAATCCAATGATACATCATGGAACATATCATAGGTAAACATGACATATAATCACATCAATTACATAATTCAATAATCATATTATACACATGACAATGCACACCCAAACAAAACTACAACACAATAAATAAAAACCATTGTTGGAGGTTGTGAATCCCGAATATCCCTCACTTTTGCATCTTGGTCAACCTGTCCGCGAAGACTCGGATCTATGCTTGTACTCAATCTCAATATGTAATCCCATGAGTGAACCTAATGCTGCACACTCCACAAAAATTGCAGGTTCAAGCAAATAAGGTCCTGGTTGATCAACGGATCCCCTCAGTACCCTTCAAGTCATCCATGTTAATTCATGTGGGTGCTTCTCAAAATAGGGGACCTCCCAAATTATCCAACATGAACCATTTACAGTTACAAACCATCCCTTTTTGGGCCCCCAAACTTGCTAGGTCGAAACCACCATGTTCCATCAGCGCTAGCCATGGTTCCCATGGTTCCCCCCAATGGCTTCGCCCCTGGGGGCGCGACCATAATGGAAGAGAAGCCAATCGCGGAACCGAACTCGTCGCAGCAGCGACGTCCCAGCGAATCCTGCAGACAGGGGACCCCAGGGATTGTTAACGGATGGATGTTCAACAAGGGCCCAGGGTTCATGGTCAAATGGTTCGCAAAGGATAAGAATGGTTATAATTAAAGGCCAAAAAAGGTTGAAAAATGTTGAAAACATCTTGATTTCGGCTTTAACTGGGGAAAACCTCTTCACAAGGCAAAAGTGTTTTAAATGACGAACGTTGACCAACTTATAACTGCCGGTACCGCTCTGTACAAGACTATGGCATTCAAGCTTCCTGAGGCAAGTACCAGCAGTGATCATCATCAGTTTATAATAGAGATAATTGTATGAGAACATATCGTTCATATATATATATATAAATATACAAACACTGTCACACATAAGTGGCAATATGATATTACAAGCATCTCAGGTTATGATAATATCATATCTTGTTGATGTGTGCAAACACTGCCATTCCAACATCAGTGGTTCGCCATGTCTGCAACGGCAAATCTGTTAGATCACGACTTACCTTCTTGCAACCTTTCATCAAGCTGGAGCAGCCAAATTGGTGCTTGGCCGGTCGCTCATCACATCTCAAACAAATGGCTGATCATGATCTGATTGGTGGTTTGAACCCCTATGCAACATGCGATGAACAGGACAGGTACCAACTGGTTGGTGGTTTGAACCCCTATGAAATTATTAGTCAACCAATCATGTGCTAATAATTGCTGAGAAAAATGCTTGAAAACACCAACAGTTATACGGGGATATATGGGGAGGTTCTCAAAATAGGGGTACCCCCAAATCATCCCATATTGACCTTTTTTAGTAATAAACCAGGTCCCCTATTTTGAGAAAGCACCCTATTTGGATAATCTATTGACTCCTGTCAATGCTGGCTGAAAATGGTCGTACATTATGAATGGACTGACACTACTCACTTCTTTCTGGCTGATGGTGGAAATTGGAGCCAGTCACCCATAGTTAGCCATGAGGAGTCATCAACGACAATGATCTACCTTGACTATATAACCATCATCAATTCAAATGAAATCATTCATCAAATTCTGGTACAGCTATAATTTCATTGCGGTTTCTATTGTGACTAACCACGTGAGGAAACCCCAGGTATGTCATTGAGCTGCCGCTGAGTTCCAGGCGAATTGACTGTTCTGGCACTCCTCAGCAGACGCACATCATGGGTCAAGGGGTCAAGATCTCCAGTGGCTGGGCGCCGCAAAATCTCGGGACATTTCTGCCATGGTTTCCCCGCACCGTTTATCGTTGATCAACCAATTTAACAGCATCTTTTCTGGGAAAAAGTGTTGGCTCAAACTGTCATGAGCCAGGTATTCCGGTGTGGCCAGCAACCACCCAATGGGCCAAAACAATCAACCATCCATCATACCAATCCAAACCCTCAATGGCGAAGAGCTGTTTGCTCAAACTCGGCCCAGGTAATTCAGGTCATGGGCCAACAACCACCCAATGGGCTAACAAAAAATCAATGAATGGCTACTTGGATGTGCACCCCCGCTTAGTAAGTGGTCGCTAGCCTTTGTTTCTAGGGGTTATAAGCTACCTTAACTAACCATGGTGCTAACCCCAGCTGCACATCCAAGTACCTATATAACCTTCCATAAATCCGCCAGTGCAATACCGAGCCAACGATCCACCCGCTTGGCCACACCTGTCGATGGCTTTGGAACTCCGCCGCAGACAGCTGTTGGATGTTTGGACCTCGGTGTGGCTCAGGTGGCAGTCATCAAACTGCCGGGCATAATCGACACTCAACCAGTACTGTAGTTCCTGTAGTAGGAGTTAGTTAGCTAATAGTGATTAATGATTAATAATAGTCAATGAGTATCATTATATAATAATAGTTGGTAGTTGTTGATAATGGTTTATTCATCCGGGTGTTGCTGACAATAGAAGACCCACAAATCATCCAATAGGGTTCCGTTGTAGTAAAAACCAACCATTTTCGGGGGTCCAATTTTGAGAAACCACCAAGTATTAATTACTTTTAATCATCATCGCCCAGGTAAATCACCAACGCACTGCGGTGACATCAATAAAATAGGCAGGAAACCTGCAAATCAAGAGGCGGTGGATCATTTTGGGAGAGCTCTTCCTGCTCGCCAGCAAGTACTAGACACTCAGCAAGTCGATTCCGTCCAAGAAGTACCAGGACAAGGCATGGTCATGTGATGTGTTGATGGACTCTCCAGATCATGGTGCTTCGACCAAGCCATGCAGCGTGGGCCACCATTTTACTCAGCTACTTTGCTTGTCATCTCCATGGGGGGTCTCTCAGCTCCAAACAGTACATCTTCTCAGCATAGTACACCAGCGAACTGGGCCCCATCGGCGTTGCGTTGCAGGACCAACACGGTGCAGGACCAAATTCAGAGGCAGTAGAGCCAGATACAAAATGACTCTTGACCACTTGGCTATGGGTCAATATTAACCAACCAATAATGGAGGATTTCCACCAACAATCATAGGGAAAACAATGGTTAATGGTTTTGACCCACAGCCACTTAGCATTCATGCAGGTACTTTCCCAAGTGGATTGTGAATTTGACTGTGGCATTTGACTGCAGGCTCGCCATGTCAAAGTCCTCGTAGCAATACGGTAGTCTCATTGATCCTACCTTGAATCAACTATCCGCATTCATGCGATCAAGTGCACTTATATAGACTATCCCAGGATTCAGCAAGAGATTCAATCACAGGGGTTGCCCTTTTGTCGTTGCACAGTGCCGAGCGCAGTAAACACACTTGCAAGTACAAACAGCACACACAGGCAGGTTGACATATTTCAGACCTGCATTTGCCCGTGTTTTTTTAATATATAAAGGCGTGCCGTTCTTGTAATATCTTGCAATCATACATGGTTTTGGACGTGCCATTTACAAACGAAACATGTTTTTTTTCTGCAGTGATTCAGAAAGTTCTAAGTCTACTAAACTTTACAATACTTTACTAAACAATTAAAACAATTGGAAACAATCCAACAGCTTGCACAGCACTTTGCATCATCGACAGCATTTACCGGTTGCGCGAATCTACATCTATTCTTCTGGGTGTACATGAACAACATGTGCATGACTCCATGACATTCAAGTTCTGAATCAGGAAAAGACATACACCTACAACATTTCAGTGCGCAAAAAATGGAATAAGCCAGTAGATTTGCAGCATAGCTGCTTCAAATTAGGCGGCTTATCTTCGTGATGTACTATATATCCTTATATCCACGTAATTGTTGTACCTGGTGTTTTGTAAGCTAATTCTAAACCAATCACTCTTCCTTGAAAAAAATGGGTACTGTAATGGTCGGTGGCCAAGCATTGCCAGCTATGACACTTGTTCACAGTTGCTGTCAGTGGACCCTTCTTGTTGCAATCTGGTGCAAAAAGAATCCACCATTTGGTGGCTTCTGAAAATAGGCAACCCCAAAGTTGGATGGTGTATATAATGCTATGAATGGTTGAACACTGAATCATTGGCGGGGTCCGCTATTTTGAGAAACAGCCTTTTACATATATATATAAATATATTTCTATATGTATATATATACACATTAGAAAGAATATATATATATATAAATTTAATTATATCGCAAATATACACATATATATATATTGTTCAAATATGAATATCAAATAATGTATACATATAAAAAATATTGTGTAAAACATACATACATATTTATTCGTATATGTATATATATATATATCGGTTGACACATTCAAACAGATTAAGTTTAACTCTCCGGGATTTGCAAATGTCATATAAAGGGTTCACACAATGTGGGACCACCATTCTGCCGCCGCAGCATTGCCTAAAAAGAGTTCCGCCAATGCACAGGAAAAACCTCGCAGCCAGCACAGGGGTTGAGCCATCAGTTGCCTTGGATAGTGATGGTTTGCCTTGGATAGTGATGGTCAGTAAGGGCTACGAATGGGAACTTGTGACCAGAACAGAATGTCTAGGGTTAGCGGGATGCTGCAAATCTGACACATGTGGAGTTTAGCTTCGTTCATGTCTTGTTTCGAATTGGATTCAACTGCGTTTCCACTTCCGCTGCGGCTCCCCACTAAAATATGGTCCAATCAAATGCAGCGGGCAGATTAAAGTTTGCTTTAGGATACCATAGACGTGCTGGCATCATAATGTCCAATCGTTGGAGAAGCGTCCGCTCTCGGCACCAGGGGCCCAACAGGCCAAGCAGGGCATCATCAATGGTACCCATGATTGTCATTCAGTAGCCACTAGCCGATGATTACAAAACACTACCCATTATATAATCATCATGGTCCTTCATTAAGCCTCACGCCAACATGAAACAAAACATGATTGACCAACCAGTACTTGTTTAAGCATCCTTGTTAGTTATTATCCCCGATTTCAAACCATCATTATGAATCATAGGAAACTAATCTGGAAGCTGAAAATCAATACTTTTATACGTAAACCCATTCTAAATAGTGGATTTTCTACTTTCATGTTAGTTTGCTGGAATGTAAACCCTACAAAACCCTATCTGGTGGTTTCTCAAAATAGGGGTACCCCCAAATCATCCATTTGTAGACATTTTTAGTAAATAAACCAGCCATTTTTCGGGTACCATATTTTGAGAAACCCCTATCTGAACATCCACCCTTTGTTGATTGACCATTCACAACTGACCATTCGCGCTCCCCAAGGCACCACCTCCGCATCCAAGGAGCACCAGGATGATGAGGGGCTGCACCGAAGCCACCAAAGATTGGAGCATGATGCTCATCCTGTGAAACAAGGGAGAATATTGGATAATAAATAAAAGTGGCTGATAATTTCAAATTAACCATATCGGATAGATTCGGATAGTATTGGTTAATTAATTACCATTGGTCCTGAATAGTGGTACACATCAATAATCATCACGTGCAACAACATGAGCCCTCAAAATGGAAAGTTACAATAGAGTTTGGTTTGCAATAAAATGGCAAATAGTAGGGAATGCAAGGGATTCATAGGAGATAACTTACAACAAAAAGTTCAGAATGATGGTGGTTGATCAGTGGTGGCTATGCAACGGTCACAATGATGTGTGAATGATGAATCAATTGCTAACTCACATATGATAATGATGGGTTGCTTGTAATTGAAATGGTGGTGGATGGCGGTTCAGGATGGTTTGATAGCCATTAGCAATCGTTAGTGTTTGTTCGTGACAGCTCTTGCTCATGGTAGATGTTGGGTAAGCATCGGTTTCATGATGTCTAGTAGTCATATTAGTATGAGTTATTGATGATCAATGATCGATACTGATGGTTGATAGTGAGCAGGCAAGACCCAGGCTAGGGTTTACAATGGGTGGTATTTAAGGAGTTATATAAATCTCACAATGAGTTGTAAGCTCGGACTGTCATGACCGTATTCCCACAATGGGGGTTGGTTTACAATTGTGTCCTCCAGAATGGTTATGATCAATCCAACTGTAAACCACCTAGGTCCACAACCGACTGCAATCAACCCACCACACAAAATATTCAAACAAACAAACCAACTCCCACCCAATCCAACCCAATCCAATCCAACCCAACCCAACCCACCCCAATCCAATCCAACCCAATCCAATCCAATCCAACCCAATCCAATCCAACCCAATCCAATCCAACCAAATCCAATCCAAGTGATGGTTTTTATTTGGGTCCATTGTTACAATATCATAGCAAAAGCCTACAGCGGCCAGCTAACAGGGTCGTTTCCTACCCACCCAGGACCCAGCGACCAAATGCCAAAGACGTGAAAGGACCATCACATGACCCTAACCAGTCCAGTTTCTGCATGATCATATATAGCTGGATCGACTATGGGCAAAGAATCATCAACATGACACAAAGGGTTTTTGATAGTTGTCGATGACAAGTGGTAGCAATGACAAAGAAAACACTACCAAAAAAACATAGCCCATGGTTGGGGATACTTGGGATTTTCATCTTCCCCGGTTCCTTGGCTCCCGCAACGGTGATGTGATCATCACCAGCAAGCGAGATGGACTGGCGATACTACAGACGGCATGGGGAACCATCTCGCTATCACCATCCCCAAAGTTCGGGAAACAAAAAGCAGAACCTGGCATAGCCAGTGATGCAGCCAGTGATGCAACCAGCGATGCAACCAGCGATGCAACGCAGCGATGCAACCAGCGATGCGCATCGTAGTATCACGGTGGGATTCACGGATCCATCACCGGGAACCGCCTCCCATGGTCTCTGGGGCTCCCTGACCCCATGGAGTACTTGCTCAATCGGAAGATGCGGAAGATTCGGATCAGTCGCACCTGGGGACCCATGACATGACCAAGGTGGACCGAACCGCTAGCTGTAGCTGCCGTCGCCCAAACTTCTTCTTCGAGTTTCCGACAGAAACCATGACATAAAAGTAAATCATGTTGCGAAGTAATGGCGAGCAATTGCTACAAGAATGGTTTTGGTATAGTTACAAGACAACATCAGAAAGTAATTCTGGGATATTTTGGGTACGTCATCCATGTGTCCACAAAAAATCACAAGAGTGTACCCCCTGGGAACCTTAACGACCAATCAACACTTGGAGATCAATGATCTTCGTGTGTTCCTGGAAGGTCGCCAACTCACTGGGATTCCGTGCTGATCGGAGAACAGCCAGCGGGCCCTGATGTGAGGCGCGGTGTGACGAACGGCAGTGGCTCGTTAACAAGTCACTGGGTTGGTTGATGAACAATTCTACAAGAAACCTTGTTTCAATCACATTTTCAGCACCAATTTTAGGGGGCTTCCGGTAGATTTTTCCATCAACAGTTTCTGGGATTGATATTCCTCCATGCTGTGTACATGACAAAGAGCGAACCAACCACTTGTTTGATCATGGAATCTTTCTCTTAAAATGGGTGCGCCATCCCAATGTCATCTACATTTCTATATTATGCTTTTTTTGCTGACTGCGCTTACACTTTTGTTCCATAGCAGTTCTGGTGGTCAGTTGCATCACCTACATGGCAAATGGTGTAGATGGCCGTACGTACACATACGTACACCACTAATGGAAGAAGCGCCGTTGAAACACACCAGAATTGATGGGGCTCCACCAGGGGAACTCACTGGATAGTTGGATTGCGGAACCCAATGGGCCATGCTGTGAGGTTAATGACAGCTGTTATTGGTTGGTTAGTAATTGTTGGCACCTTGTGTTTAGCGATATCTTTAAAATCCTCATTCTCCTCTTGTATGCTTGGTCAAACAATAATTGGGTGTTGCTTAGCGATCTATCTTAGTATATCCTATACTTACTACACCTCCACATACTTACTACACCTCCATTTATGGAATAAACGTTAACCCGGACTTTAAACCATCCGTAGGTTCATCGACTGAGGGGAGGTACCAAGGGAAAACCGGTTGGCAAACTTGGGGGATACCGGGATACCTCCCATGAAAAAAACAACGGAAAAAATCACCCAGGGGTGAGGGGTGGCTCCCTTCCTCCAGGTTAACACTTTGGTTGACGCACCAGCTGCTACCAAGGCGCAACAGCCACCGACTGCGAGAAAAGCTCGACGTAGAAAGGGACGATGGCTAAGACCTGGGAAGCCGCGACACGCGACCCAGGGTAGTGAACGTCAGCAGCAAGCAACGGGGTGGAGAGGTGGCGGTTGGTGGACGTTGAGATTGGTTGACTGATAGTTAATGTAGTAATACATAGTGGTTAATAAGGGAGAAAAAACAGTCTTTCTCGCGTGGGTACTTCTCAAAATGCGGGGCCCCCAAGCTATATCCAATATAGTACTATAGTTTACAACAATCAACAATCCATTTCTTGGGGTAACAAATTCCACCAACCAACCAGAGCTGGTGATACGTTTGAGAAAATAGAAACTGAAACCACAAGCCAGTCAAATGTCTGTTGATTTCTGATGTTGATCGATGTTTCTCTGATTTGAGCAGCCCTTCTTTCAAAATGTGCGTCTGAAACAACCGATCCCTGTGAATCACAACGGTGTACTAGTGATTTGATTTGATCAGTAACAACAAACAAATCTGGTTGGTGATTTCAACCCCTATGAAATATATCAATCAACCAACTATTTGTTAATCAAATGTTTGGAACCACCAACCAGAAATGTTTAGCCCCACATTCAACCAGGCTTTACACAACATCATAGGAAAAACCTCCACCCTTGAGACTGGAAAGATCAACCTTTCAATGTAATATGCTTGATCAGCTAGTAGATCAACCAGTGATCTCACTCAGCATGGCTAAGTCATAAAATCAACGACTAGGGAACAACGCCACTCAACGACTACCGATGAACCATGTAGCCCATCGTTGAGGGCAACAGTTGTGACTTGGACGTAGTTGACTCACGAGGGAAATGAATGCGTCTCTACTGCGAAAGTACCTGGTTGCATTCACCAGGACTACACAGTATAACGGCAACTCGTTGTGGTTGAACCACACTGTCCTGAAAAATATGCACAAGTCAACCAACCAACAATCTGGTGATACGTTTGAAGAACAACAATGTCAATCAAACCACCAACCGGTATTTGTATGATCAGTGTTGCTCGTTATCCCCTATGAGTAACCGGTATTAACCATCAATAACCATCATTGAACATCATTAACCCATTATTAATTAGCCATTATAAAGCATTATAAACCATCATAAACCATCATTAACCATCATTAACCGTCACTAACCATCATTAACCATTATAAGCCATCATTAACCATCATTACGCATTATAAACCATCATTAACATTCATTAACCATCATTAACCATCGTTAACCATAGCCCTCTGATGCTCAAATAGAGTCGGTTCCTCCCAGTGGTAGGGCGGGTCTACAACCGAAGACCGGTTCTTACTATGGATTGGCGCCATGGGAGTGCTACTTGCGAGGTGCTCTCGGTGGGGCTCACTACATGTGACTGCAAGGTTGCTTCCAACAAGGTCATTCTTCACCTGCCCAAGGGGTGGGGGGCCAATATCATGATTGGCATGAAGATCACAATCTTCCAGTTCAAGGTGACTTGGTATGAAGGGGAACTTCACTTCCATTGTGACGATGCAGCGGGCAGTGTGATCCTCTTACATGCTGACAGAATCCGGGAAACCAAGGCTATCATCGAGGCATTTGCTGGTCTCGGTGGGTGGTCGAATGCGGTTTCTCACATGGGTGCCAAGGTTCATATGATGATTGAACAAGACGTTGACACTGCAAGGGTGTGTGCATGTCAATTTGACATCCCAATTTATACAGCAGATGAGTACATTGAAACTGTGCTTTCAGGGAAAAAAATCCGTGATTGTGTGCTCAATGCATCCATGACATCCCCTCGAACATGGATGGCCATTGGGCTATCGAACCCCAGGGTGGTGCTTGCTTCTCCGCCATGCCAGCCGTGGAGTGGAGCAGGAAATTCTTCTGGTTTACTGGGAGAAGATGGTCAGTCAATGCTCGCTACGCTGGGGTGGGCAGGGCAAATGGAGATTGAATGCGTGGTCCTGGAAAACGTCCCTGGGATCTGCAAGCATCAGGACTATGCGAAAGTCATCGAAGAAGCCAAGAAGGATGGTATGAAGTTGACGCATGCCAACACATTTTCATGCCACCAGCTACTGCCGGTTCGTAGAGACAGATGGATTGCTGTCTTTTGCCATTGTAAAGTGGATGTACAAACTCAAGATGTACAGAACGCGGCGGCTGTCTCATTTTCATGTCCTTCATTGCGTCAAGTGTGTTGTCAGCCTAGTGTTGGTCAAGCCAATGCCTTGCATGTCAACATGAGTGAGGTTGAAAACAAGCAATTGCAAATCGATGAACACATGTATGCTGCTATGGGTAACCCTAGGTATGCCCCCAACTGGCTTGCAGCCAAAACAGGTTCCAAATCGCCGGATGACTTGGTTCAGGCTAGGGTCATCACCAGAGACCAACAAATCAGTGCAGTCATGGCGGCTTACGGAAGCCAACACAAGCTAAGTGACGAGCTGCTTAGTTCTAAGGGGCTACACATGATGATCATCAATGATGGAACCAATACGAGGCTATTTAGTCCATGGGAGATGGTAGCAGTGCAAGGCTACCCCACAACCACGGTGCTGCACCAGGACCTGCACAAATCCTGGAAGTTAGCAGGTAATGGCATCACAGTCGCACATGCATGGTTGGCGCTCACCAAAGCACATATCATTTTGCATGACATGTCGCCATTTGCACCAGAAGGGTCCATCCAGGACCAGGTATATAGGCTATTGCACTCAACCATCAAGCTTTCGCAGTTTGAAACAGTGATTGAAGGTGATTTCTGGATGCTGGTTGCCAAAGAAACCACGGAACCAGATGCCAAGAAAGCGAAGATTTCAGTGTCGCCAACAATCCAGTTCAAGGTGGATGAACCTGAAGAGACAGTGGTGACCACCAAGAAATTTGAAAAGGCTCCAGCTTTTCAATATGGCAATGATGCACGTCAAGTCGCAGTGTTTGGAGAGAACTACTCCAATGGGGTGGTGATGCTTCAACATGAACAGAAGCATTGGCTCATGTTTCTCAACATGTCAAGAAACGATACGATCGGAAACCTGATTCAGAAAGGGTTGCCACATGCCAGAGCAGAACACTTTGAGTGGTTGGCATTCGATAATTCGCCAGTCGAATGGAACCAAGCTATCATGAATGGCCACATGAAAACATTGGTTTTCTCACCATGTTGTACGTTGATCAATTGCACCGAACAGTCCCTCAACATTGCCCTGCAGCTCCGAGGAGACGTCACCTGGACTGCCAGGACAGCACTGGCATTTTGTGCTGCCAAGTTAGGATGCAATTCAGATGCTGTAGTGCTTAGCTACAAGGGAAATGAAGTCAAGGATGATGATTTCTTGGTTGAGTTTCCTGAAAGATCCTTTCAAATCGCCTTTCAAGCCAAGCTACCAGCATATGTCGATTTGGCACCGGTTGCAACAAAACCAGCGGATCCTGGGATTGCCCCGGCACCAAGCTCATTCATTCGAGTTTATGCCAGGCATCCTCTGCGCAAATCGATCCGCACGGTGTCAATTTCATTGGGATGCACTGTCAAACAGATGGTACAGATGTTGTTTCCAGACTTGCATGCATCAACACCATGGACTCCTTTTTCTGAGGGAGAAACAATTCCACTGGACACGTATGCTAGTGCATGGACCCAGATTGTCATTCAATGGGACACCCTGCGTCCGCTGCGAACCACTGAGGTCAGTGCAATCATGTTCAAGGAAGGACTGGATTCGCCAGTCACACAAACCAAGTTGGCCCTCCATGGTGTTACCAGACACATGCGCTCACCATTCGAGGTCAAAGCCAAACAGTACCATGTGCATCCGAACATGTCGGTTGGTGATGTTGGTGCCACTTATTTATGTCACACACAAGTGCAAGCTACCATGCTTTGCACAATCAATGGAGCAGTGGTTGACCCTACCATTGTGATGTCAGAAATTGCTGCCGAGTCCACCATGAACTTCCGACTTTGTCCACTGTTGGGGGGGGGAAAGGCAGACCAGATCAAGAAGAGAATCCAAGAAATGCTCACTAGCAAGGGAGTGCCAGAGGCGGAGGTCCAAGAGCGTCTCAACGCCCTGATTGCCAAATGCCCTGCAGACAAATTCCTGGTTTACAAAGATGATAGTGATGAACAGTTCTGGGAAAACACCAAGAAGCTGGCATCGGAAGCGAAATTCAGGTTGATCAAACCGGATGAGTTGAAACAGTTTCAAAAGAATCAAAGGCAAGGATCCAGTGCAAAGGGGTCCAACCATGTCAAGAAGGAAACCACGAAGCAAAACAAGCCTACCAATCGGAAACATGAGGCACAGGCCCAAGCACATGAGGTTGTGGTTGACACAAATCACTTTGCTGCTGCGGGTGAACCCATCACCCTGTTGGAGCCTGACCGCTTTGGCCCCGACCAGACAGGATTGTGCATTGTGTCCGTTGGCCAGGCAATGAAGCTGATACGTGAACAGTACAAATCCAGTGATCCCTTGGCTTTGTTGATCATTGGCAAAGGTGCTGAACAGTTTGGTCAAACGTTTTCCTTGCCTGCACACACGCACCAGGGAAATCCTACCATCCTCACAGCAAGCTTGGTCAATTGTGGTGATGTCGACATTGAGTTCGTGTTGCGAATTCCAAAGGTAAATGTGAATCAAACCGCATCAACTGTGATTGAGTTTTGCATTGAGAGATCCCATGTGAGTCAGTGGAGTGCCACCACTATCCCTCTTCATTACATTGGGGTTCACATCCCTCCTCTGCGAGGGAACAACCTATTAGCAGTTTGGGCGGTGAAGGCATGGCAAGGCAAGAAGCTGTCAAATGTGAGTCAAGCAACGCATTGGCACGGCTTTTTCCGTGTCAACGACTCACTGCTGCCCCAAGTGCTGAAGCGCAGCGGCCCAGCAGGAATCTTCCTGTGGCCAAAATCCGAAACGAAGCGTCACGATCCACGCTTCATCATCATTCCTATGGCAAATGGTACCTTGAAGGATGCCATTGGGAAAGCCGAAGCATGCAAGGAGTCATTGGGCATTGTTAAGATCAACGACGGCCTGGCACTCAGATGTCGCAGGGAGGATGCATCCTTGGTTCGATCACAGGTGATGCCAGAGACAGCTTTCGTTGAGATGGCGCCCATCAACCATGAAGACGAACTCTTCGTCATGAAACATGCTCCTGCCATGTCAAGGGAGGAGTTGACGAGAGCAATCCAAGCTGCTGGCTGGACAGCGGAGGCTGTCAAAACCCAAGGAGCCAGTCGATGGCTGATTGCCAGCCAAGAGAGCCCACCTGGTAGCCACCTGGTTATCAACAACAGTCTGGTCATCATTGAACGATTGAATGGCCAGAAGGATAAACCAGCCGTCATTGCCACTGCGAGTGAATACAAGGTTGACACATTGTATGATGCAAATCAACAGGTCATGCAGGTGACAACAACGTCGAGATTTGCAGAACTACGCACTGAGATCGAGGAACATGTTGCAAGTGTGGTTGAAACCAAAATGGCTGAAGCAAACAGTCAGATCAATGCACTTACACAGGCGTTGCAGGAAGCACAGCGTCAGAATGAATCCAATTTGGCCCAGGTCAGGGTTGAACAGGAATTCACCAAAGCCAAAATCACCGAAGTCGAGCAATCGGTAGCTGCATCAAGTCAGAACATCGTGCAGCAGATGCAGCAAATGTTTGCCAAGATGGAGCAAAGCATGACCAACAAAATGGAGCAAACCATGTCATCAGAGAAGCGCCCCAGATTGGATGACAAAGAGGAGAAGAAAGATCCTTTTGCTAGCCATTGACTAGATAAGCGAGCAAGTCGATGGTCATCATGCGCGATGCAACTGATGTGGTGTGTTATGCTAGTTCTGTGTTTACCATGCCAGGCCTTGCAAATCAACATGCAGCATCAGATGAGGGATAATTCCATGCAAGAGCAATTCATTGCAGCAAACACGCACAATTTTTGCCAAGCTGAAGATTGTGAAAACATAAAAATGCATTATATTCATAATTCACATGACGAGGGAGAGCCCACTGCTGCCCTTGGTTCCAATCCCGGTTCCAGGTACATTATGCAGGCTGATGGAGGTTCCAATCCATTGCAGCCCAAGAGCTCTGCTGAGCAATTCAGTGCATCCGAGCTTTTGCCACAGTTTTTTAAGCCGACCATGAAGGAGTATTTGCGTTTTGGGGAAGCCTTGAATCCAGGACCCTTTGTGCTCCGAACATTCAACCCGGCCCAGTTGTTCGGATATGAAGAATGCCTTGCTGAGTGGCCAGTTGGAATCTACACTGCAGCTGAGACTAGCCATACTAAGCAGGCAATGTTAGTCAGTAAAGCTCGGCTGGCTAAATATGACATCAATTCAATTTTTGGGCCACCAGTTGAGAAACACACCCACAACAGTGGCCTCTATCGAGGCAAAGCCATGGGAACCGCCATTTGTTCCCAGTTTCCCATGCAGCCGTACCCAATGGATGTTCCCCAGGGAGTGCAACAGATGTGCAGGTTCAGTGATGCGGTGGTCATGATTACCCCAGAAACCCCCGCTTATGTCTGTTGCATTTACGGCCCTCCTACTCAGACGGTGGTGCTTGCGGATGGGGAACGTGTTTTTGTTGAAGCCTGTCTTCCAGGGCTCGAAAGAGCCACATCATTCAAAGGCCCGGCAGCTATAACCGGGGACTTTAACAGGGACCAAAGTGATCTGTTCTTTTGGGATCGGTTGAAGCGCCTGGGTTGGCATGATGCTGCAGAGTTGGCCAATCAAAGATTCAACCAAGTTCTTCAAAGCACTTGTAAATATGGTACTAGGAGGTCCTTTATTCTCATCAATTCCGAGTTTGCGCAGGCATTTGAGGGATGTCACACGACTGACCACCATCTCTTCGAATCTCATCCCATCCTCGAAGCATCATTCAGCACCGATTTCAGTTTGTTATCGAAACAAGTTTGGTCATTACAGAGAAGCATTGATGATCTCATCATTGATCCACAGTTTTTGGAACAGCATGCAACCGCTGCGGTTTCAAGAAGAGGTTCTAAGTTTGAGCAGGCCATCGCAACACAGGATGCCACTGAAGCAATGCGTCAACTTGCACTGGCCTATGAAGAAGCGTTTGCACCCTCGGCAGTTACCACAGATGGGCATTTCCAGAAAGTTCCAGCAAGTGCCTTCAAAAGGTGCCAGGGACGCATTAAGAAAATCAAACCAACCAGTGCACCAATGCTAAAGAAAGCCAGAAATGGGGATCACCAACACAAAGTGGTCCAGCCAAGCATTGGGTTGCGCAGACATATCACCCAGGGTCGGCGAATCCAAAGCCTTGCTAGGCAACTTCAATCTTTGGAGCAGACACAAAACGAAGTTGCTGCAGTCCAATGTGAACATCTTTGGATGGTCATTACCAGGGCTAATGGGTTTGAAGGTGGCTTCCATACATGGGCTATGCGTACCTTGAAAATTTTTGTTCCTATTGCGATGCCTACGAGAATGTACATGCAGTTCCTTGATGAAGAGTTCCAAACCTTCTTGCAAGAAGAAATCCGTCAGCATCGAAACAATTCCTTTCGTGCAAATAGGAGAAGGATCTGGGAAGACATTGCTGCGGGGGGGTCCCAAGCTTTTCGTTCCGTCAAAGATGACTCACCACCGCCTTTGGCCTTTGTTGGGGAAAAGCTTCACCATCGAGTTCGTCGTCAAAGGTTGCAAAAGGGTGGAAGTCAAGTACTATACACAACAGAGCCATGCACGTTCCAGGTAGGCTTACCAGTTGAGTTCCAGAAGCAGAAGGCTATTATAACGAACATTGTTCAAACAAAAATCATGCTTGATCGTAAAATCCTGTGGAAAGATGCCAATGACCTTTTCGTATACCAGGATCGAACGACTTCGATCCCTAGCCAGATGCAAACATTGGTATGCGATACATGGGCTGCCCTTTGGAACACAGATGAACCCACGGAGTTCCAGGATGGAGGGGGGTTTATGACATGCCTTCAAGACTACACCCTATGCGAATATCAACCCTTCGAAAATGCACAATGGAAAAACATGATGAAGGGAGTTTCCCTCAAAAGTGCAAGGGGAGCATGCGGGTTTTCACCTACGGATGCCAAAATTTTGCCGTCAAGTCTCTTGAATTGGCTATTCAAAATCTTTGAATTGGCAGAGCAAGGGGGCCCTTGGCCAGATTTCTTCGAAGTTGCTCGGGTTGTCATGCTATCCAAACCTGGCGAGCCTCTGAACACACCACACTCAGTTAGGCCAATCACCATATTAAGCGTATTATATAGACTATGGAGCAGGTACCGTAGCTTGCAGGTGTTGAACCATTTGGGGCAGCAAATTCCCCCTGAAATGGGAGGCATAGCATGCCATGTCAGTGCGGACCAACTCACTGCATTTGTTAGTGACCTCCTCGATGAAAGCTTCCAGAGCGGGTCGGAGATTTGCGGCTTTGTCCTTGACTTAAAGAAATGTTTCAACATGGTGCCAAGGGCTGTTTTAGCCCGCATCATGGAAAAATTGAAACTACCAGCCCAGTATATTACTGCCCACCAAGCTCTGTTAGAGAAGTTGCATCGATATGTCGAGGTAGGACATCAGATTGGGGATCAAGTGCCTTCAAACCGAGGGGTGCCGGAAGGATGCGCATTCTCAGTAGTCAGCATTATTGCTATCACCATGCTTATTTCCGATGTACTTCGTGTCCATGAACCTGAGGCGCAGATCAGTATGTTCATTGACAATTGGGCGGTGATTGCTGAAACAGTACCACAACTTGAAAATTTGGCTGAACTCTTGGTCCAAATGGTTGATTGGTTGAAAATGCAATTATCGTTGCCGAAGTCATGGGTTTGGGCTTCATCAGCAAAGCTTCGAAAAAAGCTTAACCACTTTGTAGTCCAAGGCACCCAGGTCCAACAAATGCAGTATGCCAAGGATCTTGGATGTGACATGTCGTATACGAAAAAGAAACGCACTACAGTTGCCCAGATGCGACTTGCAAAGGCCAAACGGGTACTGAGTAGAGTCAAACAAAAAAAACTACCCAAGAAGTTTAAGAGCCGTATGTGTACTTCTCTTGGGGTAGGGGTCATTGGATATGGGAGTGAACTACAATTCCAATCGAAACAAACCCTGCACCAATTGAGAGCAGCAGTTGCGGCCACCATGGGGCACTCCAAGTCAGGTGCTAACAGTTGGATGGCACTTAATGTTACAGGAGCTGCTATTGATCCCCAGTTGCGCTTGATTAAGAGGAAAATCAAATTTTTTAGGCGTTTTCTCACGGCCTTCCCAGTGCGAGCACCTAAATTCCTGAGCAGGGTAGCGGCCGAAGCGCAAGTGAACCCAAATGGACTTGCAGCCAGTTTCCAGAAGTCGTTGAAGGAAATTGGGTGGGTCTGCAAACAAAATGGAGTCATCGAACACCACAGTGGCCTGCAGTGTAACTGGGTTCATGATTCCATTGGACATGTTTTCCACTACTTGAAGAAAGCGTGGAGTTTCTATGTTGCTGAGCACATTTCCAGAAAGCATTGGGATTGTTCGTGTTTTGATGCAGAGGCTTTTCACGGTAGTTACAAGAGCCAAACCTCCCGAAACCAAGAAATTCTTGCCACTATTGCTTCTGGAAAGAATATCACCAATGATGTATTGCATCACTATCATCGGGACATCCATTCTGCCCAGTGTCCCTTTTGCGAATCTCAGGATAGTCGATACCACAGAATCTTTGAATGTGAAGGCCTACAGGAAATCAGAAATCAATTTAAACCTGAAGTGCAGTGGGCCCAGCAGAAAGGTGAAGCGTGTTATGCATTTGGTGTTTTGCCAGATGATTTTTCCGCAGTGCTGCTGAAGCAGCAACTTCAGGAAGCTGTACCTGAGGTCCAGGCACCTGAGTTGAACCAAACATTGCATTTGTTCATTGATGGATCCGCTTTTTTCAATGATTCCAAGGATCACTGCCTGGCAGCTAGTGCTGTAATTGCAGTTGACTTTGACCGTGTTCATACTCAAATTGTCCATCAGAAGATTTTGCCGTTTAGCCACCATAATTCTTTTAGAGCTGAATCCTTCGCTTTGCTTTTGGCCTTGCAGACGGCAGTGCATGTTACTATTTACACCGATTGTCAAGCAGTTGTTGATATGGTTCTTAGCATGGTTCATGCTGCAAAGAATAACCTTCAACCTTTTCTCGGTCAACATCCAGACATTTGGCAACATGTTTGGAAACAGATTCGAACCAGGGGGGGAAGTCATATTTCTATTCACAAAGTCAAAGCACACCAGCAATGGCAACATCTTGACGGGCGGCAGCGCACTATTGGATACTTCAACGACCAAGCAGATCAAGCGGCCAAGCAAGTTGTCAAAGTGCACCATGCATCCCTTTTTAAGAAAATTGAAAAATTATATTGCAAAAAACAAAAGGATCTTGTCATGCAAAAAAACTTCCACCAGTTGCTTTGCCAAATAAGTAGTAAATATCTTGACCAGAAACCCTCGAGACAAGAAATTCCAGACATGCCAGATTTTACAATGCTCACACATGTTATAGCACCGCTGTGTCATGTGTTGCCGCCCTGTGACCAGGATATCCAAAGCTGCCCTTGGGGGCACACTTTCGCACTCCGGGTTGCGAAGTGGTGGAATCAATTGCAGTGGGGGGCAGGGGCTGATATGTCACTCCTCGAGGGGTACATTGCCTTTGCACTTTGTAGTAAATCCCAGATGCCAGTTCGTATTGGTAAAGGTAATGGGGTGTGGGTTCTCAGGGACCAAAACACTCAGGCTGACATTCAGCCCTTGGATCTCAATATACAGAGCATGGCTTGGTCACGATTCATGAGGTGGTGGTGTGCCAAGACTCAACCACCTATGAGCATCGTTCAGTGCCAAGGTTTACATCCATTTGGTTACTCCATTTCAACTTTGGGGTATTCAATGCGACCCAATATGCATAACGCCATTCCAGTGTGCCATAACATGTGGCGCTACTTCCATCCAGGAACCCAGGGAGTGGTTAGAACGCTACAAGCACCATGGTGTGTCCATGGATCGGTGTCAAGTTGAAGCCTGTTGACTTGTCATCATTGTTTGTTGGCCTGTCGGCTTTCACCGTCATCATGTCTTAGGGCAGGTGCGGTGTACAGAAGCGTGATTGGGGTACGACAATCTGACCTCAAACACAGCCCCCGGATGGCGCTCATCGGCAAAGACCAAAAACCATCGTTAACCATCATTAACCGTTATAAACCATCATTAACCATTCTTAACCATCATTAACCGTCATTAACATTCATTAACCATCATTAACCATGATTAATTAACCATGATTAACCATCATTGACCATTATAAACCATCATTAAACATCACCATCATTAACCGTCATTAACCATCATTAACCACTATCAACCATCATTAACCATCATTACTGAAACCATTATGAACCACCAACCAGCTGAACTCAGCAGCTGTAGCAGCGTAGCTGAACTACGAGGCCCCGATTCTGAGGACGCCACATCCAGGATGTTCATCGGGTTCCTGTAGGTGCAACCAGCATCCACCATCCACAAAATGGAAGTGAAACGGGATAAGAACAAAGCTATAACATAGCTATAACATGGTGAAACTTATAAGCTCAAGACATATAACATGCTGTAACGATAAGTTGTTTTTTGTCCTGGGGGGTGGGGTTAAAGCCCTAGCCCGCGTAGCCAAAGCATTGAAAAAAACAAAGAAAAGGATATCACATCATAGACCAAAAGCATGATATGAACTACATGGCCCGCTATGGCTGGCACAAACTTTCTCGGGAACCAAAGGCTGGTCATCATCCAAGTTCGTTCAGGTGTGACACCTGGCTTTTCACTGCGCAGTCGATGTTGGCCTGTCCAACAGCAGTGGCCAATAGGAGCAGTTGTAAGCAAAACGACTGGTGCTTGGAGCTAAATCTGCAGATCAAATCTAAAGTTGAGCTCTACAGTTGTTTCATCCAGGATTCAGGATTCATCTATGAGATGTGTGAATCTCGAGCAAATGTCACTACCAAGGGGGATGATGTTCATGCAAACATCATGCATTCGGTACCAAAGAATCACATGTTTGAGACTAGAAACTCTGAACATTTCGAGCAGTATTAGAGGCATCCGTCCCTGGTTGGGTCAACCCATCCGAATAAATATTAGTCGAATGATATTCATCCCTATCAGCCCAGCTTAAAAAAAGACAATTGAGAAACCAGAAATCAAAACATCATTTGAAACCATCATTTGAAACCATCATTTGAAACCATGATCAGTAACGGTAATAAACCCATATAAAACCCCAACTTTCGCCCTTCTCAACCCTTATTTGCCATCATTCCAACCATCATAAACCGTTCGCCAACCAGTCTCCAAGGTAACGCTCTCCTCAGAAACTCCAAGCGTGTGGGTCTTCCGAAGGCATTACACACCAAGAAGCGTAAGACGTACCTTGGATCCAAGGATCGCGGGTCAGCAATGGTGTAGAGATTTCCCCAAGATGATCAAGTTTATAGTGATTTGATGTTCAATTCCAAACATTCATGAGTTTTCCCAACTCATCATGATTAATTCATTGCTCATTTACTGAATTTCATGTGCAAAACAGAAACAGCCATATGACTTTTTGCAAAAAATCCGTGCAGGGACCTGGGTGCCGACATGAGTCAGGTGTGCAACTGCCCTGGAATTCTTCCAGCCAGTCCCTCCCATTAGATCCCACTATAAGCTGGTTCATGGGACCCGCCTATGCAACCATGTGTTTTTGACGGAATGAGCACCACTGGATACCACTGGAATCAACAACTTCGACTAGGGCATGACATCAGCAAATCATAGTGCTGATCGCTGCCTTTTACAACCTATCAACCCATACGGTTTTCTGAAATTCATGCCCCGCAAAGCAGCATTTCAATTATTGGTTTGAACGTGGAAAGCCACGACTTTGACGTGCCACAACGGCCTACCTGGTTGTTGATCAGCTAGAAATACTGGAAATCCCCAGCAAGTTCACCATGCTAGATGTGCTTGCCCAGCTATATGAGCACCACTGGCTATGTCTAGTTCAGGGGCACACTATAAGTTGGCCCACCTGCGTTTGGGAATGCTACCTGCTACGTTTCCAAGTTCATCTTGTGTGTCTACACTGGAACATTGCTACGCCCGCAACAAGCGCGTACGACGGCCCGGTTACTCGAGCGTGAAAACTGTTGTGCTGATAGCTTCCAGCACCCACCAACCTGCCAAGCATACGTGTTGGCACAGCTTGCAGAGACAGATTGAGGGCAGAGTCGAAGTTGCGCCAGGAGTGATCAACAAGCAACCAAAACATGGATAGGTGAACAAGCCAATATTTCTGCATCTTTATTCGATACTACCTTTTAAGAGTACAGGATTTGAGCGACCCAAATTGTTTGAATTGTTAATCAAATCATCTGATGGGAGGAGCCGCTCAGCACATAGCACCGCGATGATTCCTTCATGAGCCACCTCAGGTGTCTTTTTCAGACCAGTTAGTCCCTCTGCAGATCTGTCCCACAGGGCAAAAAGGAATTTCCCTGGCAAAAAAAACATCGTCCCTTGCAGCTGGCGACCGGGGTCTCATGATGATACTCACTATCCCCGACCCTGAGAAACACGACGTACAAATCTAGCAAAACAGCATTCAACAACAACGACGACAACAACAACAAGAACAACAGGAACAACAACAGCAACAGCAAGAGCAACAACACCAAAAAAACAACAACAACAACAACAACAACAAACAAACAAACACACAAACAAACAAACAAACAAATAAACAAACAAGCAAACAAACAAACAACCAACCAAACAAACAAACAAACAACACAAGACAACAACAACAACAACAACAACAACAACAGCAACAGCAACAGCAACAGCAACAGCAACAACAACAGCAACAACAACAACAACAACAACCAAACAACCAAACAAACAAACAAACAAACAAACAAAAAACAAACAAACAAAAAACAAACAAACAAACAAACAAACAACCAAACAAACAAACAAACAAACAAACAACCAACAACAACAACAACAACAACAACGCGACAACCACCAGCAATAGCAAACAACAGCAACAACAACAAACAAATTGTAGTGATAGTAGTAGTGCAAGCAGCAAATGCGGCAGTAGTGGTAACAACAGTAGAAGAGGTGGTGGTAGCAGTAGAAATAGAAGTAGAAGGAAATCAAGAAGTAGAAGTAGAAACAGTAGAAGAAGTAGCAATAGTAGTAATAAAAATAATAGTAATATTAGTAGTAATAATATCAGGACTAGGAGCAGCAGCAGCAGTTCATAGATAGGAGTACTAGTGCTAGCTACGTCCCAGGAATTAGTTCAAATCCAACAAATCACAGCTTCAGCAACGGCATCAGAATAAGCCGAATCCTGTTGCCCCTTCCGCCAACCACGCACCTTCCCAATCTGCGAGATCAGGTTCTGCCTCCCAGATCCAACAAAGCATATGGTTATGATTTGTGCAGCTCGGTCGGGCTCACCAAAACCGCACAAGAATAACATCCTTGGTCTGAGTTTCTATCATAGCAATGATCTGCTGTCGTGCATCTGCACACATGCTTGGAATATTTTGAGAAACAGCTAGAAACACATGAACACCACTGTCTGTGCACGGGACGAGTTGGCGCATATGGTGCGGTTCCAGTGCTCAAACAAGTGCTGCAAATGCTTGTGTGACTTTCACCCTCGAAGCGAGAAACTGACAGGAATGCACCTAATGAAACACGTGTGAACAGAATGGTTGAAAGAACAAGCATCTCCGACTCATTGACTGTTTGCTTGCTGTCTCTTTTTGATGGGAGGTGGGAATGCCAAACACGGACACTCACGTAGCTGCAAGGAAGCCGTAAAAACTAAACACTGTTTTGTTGTTTTCGGGTGTTCCCGTCAGAAGAAAGACCTGGATCAGGAATTTTCTGAGTTTTGAATGAACACTATTTTCCTTCACGAGATAAACCCAGATTTTCAGACAAGCACCATCATGCCAAATGGTGAGTTCATTCCGTAAGAACGAACAAGTACATCTTTATCAGAGTAAAACGTGGCAGCCATAGACAAAGAAACAAAAACACATATGCCAAAAAAGTCATAATGACACATAGCTGTTCATTGCAAACAGGCTACCCACCAGATTGGTGATTAATTCTCTTCGCGAATCGATCCTGATTCTTGGCATCCACAAATCTTGCTCTCAAGCCTCAAGCAGCCACTATTCTTGGTTCACCAATAAAACCAACCCAAACCTTTCTCTCTACGAACCTGCGTGAGTTGATATACACATTCCTTGGGATCCCCTGAACCCCTTCATCCTCACCAGCAGTGCATGGGAGAATGGTACTGCTGACTACCTCTCAGCTGTTCCCCAGTGGCCTCCAAGACAAAAAAACAAATTGTGCCACAAATCATCAGCAACATGAAATACCTGGAGGATCCAGGTGCGCCGGCTAACTGACGAGATCCGGGAATTGGCAACTGGTCAAGGCCCAAAAACTTGCTCTGGTCATGCTTTGGTGATGCTTCCTGCGCTGCAACTTGCAGCTGTGGGATAAGATGCTAAGCAGCAAAATAATGGATTCAAAACAGCTTGATGGATGATGTAGCACCGAAACGGCGCCCGAAAAGGTACTGATCAATTCTATCAATCCAGGTGTAGTTTTTCGTCAGTAGTCAAGACTACCACGGTGACGCTTACTTCTTTGGGGAGTTCCTGGAATGGCAAAGGTTGATCAAACAAAAGCTAAGCCCATCTGTTCGGTGGCCTCTTAGGTCTAGGGATTGCAAAAATCGTCAGTATGTCATACGTCCACTCAACAACCAAAATACCAACAAAACTTGGTCCAAAGATTGGGATGACCAAAGACTGTTGGTTCAACGCTTGGGATCTTCTGTTGGGATCCACTTCATGCATCACAAAGGTAGATCAGCACAGAGTTGTGTCGGGATCACCCATAACTTGCCACGCGTTGAACATGTAGGAAAAGCACATAGACCAAACATTGCTTAATCATTGTTTAAACATCATAGTTGACCATCAATTATTCATAGATCAAGCTACCTAACCATCAACTGATCAATACTTAACAGACATTTGACCATTGTTCAACCATCAACCAGTTTGATAAACATCGTTTCAAGCCATCAACTAACCATCAACTCATCATCATGGACCAGCATTCAGCTAATGGTCAATCTGAACCAGCAGTGATTACTATATTACTACTGTAAGCATCCGATTAACCACCTGATTCACCAGCTAGACAACCAGCAACCAGCGCGCAATTCACGCAAACCTCCAGACTTCTGTGATGTTCTCTGATCTGAAGCATTCCTAGTACATATGGGCCTGTGCCCAAATAGGGGAACCAAGACCTACCGAAAAAAATGATCATTTTACCCGGACACCAGTGGTTTTCGTGGTACCATTATTTTGGCACATACCCATATGATGATCTGCTTTGTGTCTTTCGTCTCACCGCTATGACAATGGTTGATATACAACGGTTTGTAATCAACTACACTCCGGTAAACTAACATGGCAATGGAAAATCCACCAATTATTAATAGTTTCCTAGGGAATCTCTGTAAAATATGGTGATTTTCCATTGCTATGTTAGTTTACCAGAGTGTAATGGTGGTGCTACTGATGGTTGCTGCAATGATTCTTGATCATAACAAGGACAGGTCGTGGCTCTTCCTGGTGGTTAACGACTAGTAGTTGAATGATGTTTGATGATGCATAAACCATGGTTGGTGATGCTTCGATGATGTTGGATGGTGTTCTATATCTGATGTTCTAAAGTCGCTGTTGGTGGTTAACGTCGCTCGGGGAAACTTGTGAAAATCTACGTCTCCACTAGGCGATTGCTTTGCATACCATGTGGGACTGTCCATTGGTTCCCTCGAAATCAAGCAAATTGACAATGTCTTTATGGAAAACGTATAGGGTAATTCAGTAATATGCCGAAGGATCAAAAGGAAGTTATTCAGTATTGGTCATGTTGATTCTACGTGCTCTCATACGTATAACGACAACCAGCACACCAACAAAGAACCATCGAAACCGTATGGCTGGGGGTAAACTCTTCAGTACGCTCCTGTGAACCCTTTTGAGATATGCTTAGAAAGAATGTTCCCAATTCCTGGGGAGAGCAGTGCTAAATCAAGACTTGGTTATAACTCATCTCGGTCCATCAACTGGTGTATACAGGAATTGCATAGCTAGGTATCTTCAACACAGTAGCCATGTTATCAATCCATCTCTGCATCCATTTGCCGGATAAACCAAAAACTAAAACATCTGGCTGATGGTTTCAACCCCTCAGCCAATACACCAATCATCCCTATTCTCGGCGATAAAGAGTACTTCGGACAACCAATCATCCCAAATACTAGGAAACATAGTAATAAATAATAGGAACACGCTAAGAAATAACACCAACTACATATCGATCGCCAGCTTGTTGAATGACCTCCACCAACTCATTTACACCTATCACTTTCACCAACTTTTTGCTGGCAACCCCCAGGGCACGAAAGGATTCGCGCAGCCAGGCTATACCCGGGCCTCGGCGGCGCAGGTATGATTCAAAGAGTCAATGATAGTTGTTAATCTTAGTTAGTAAAATGCTAATGATCGGTTTTAAATGGTTAATGATCGTTACTAATGGTTTATAATTCCTCAATTGGTATGATTATAGTCAATTGATAGTTGATATTGGTCAATCATTGTTACTCATGGTCAATAATTCTAGTAATTTTGGGTTCAAATTAGCCAATCAATAATAGTGCTTAGTATTGCTTACTAGTGGTTCATAAGTGATAGTGGCTAATGATGGTTGATAATCATTAAACACCCTGGTCAATAATCAACAACAATAGTGATTGATAGCGATGAATGATGGGTTGAATCAACGGTGGACAACGGTTGACTTGACGACTACTAGCTGACAATCACCTGTGTGGTTCCCATGAATGCAATCCACTCACTCATCAGCCTCCAGGAAACAAGCACCCTTCATGACTTTCAGAAATGCTTACCTGCAAGCACATATCCTACATGATATGTATATCTTAAACATCTATGTATATATAAACGCATATTACATACGTATCATATTCAAAGAACACAAAACAAAATAATAATGACCATTTCGAATAAAATTCAGTATCAATATACAAATGAACATCTTGAATATACTACTCTACTAATATTGCCATTGCTATTGACTACATATACCATTTACCCACATACTCATCGTTTTGCATAAATGGAACCTACTAGAATTAGCAAAATCTTAGTCAGTTATCAGTAATTGCTAATGAATAGGGTTATAGTTGGTATATCCACTACTATTGTTGGTTATTATCCCCTATCATCAACCATTAACCAGCTAGTTAACCATTGCTTAGAATTGGTTAATCCAGTGGTCCCCTCCAGTTCCGAAAAAGCTCTCACCCGCGCAGCGTTTCACACGGGGGCGCCACCAAGGGACTCTTCGAGGAGCAGGAGAATCTTTTGCCGTGGGGTGAAACTGCCCTCAGCGATGTCCTGGAAATTGATGAACGTTGCGGCCACGTGGCTGTGGGTCAGGTCACCCTTAGTCCCCCAGGTTCCCCCATCATTTACTATGGTTTTCCTTATGAAATTGTTGGTGATTGTTCCCCATTAGTTGGTTGGTTAACTGCTTGACCCATAGCTATGCGGTTGCTTGGCTGGCTGAGTTGGTTGCCAGCTGCTGGAAACAGAATGCTGCTCCTGGGATACCTGCGGTGTTTAACATCTATGGAAAAATTGCAATTTAAAAATCCTATTTCCAATCTTTCAGCTTACAATCCTTGTTCCTCGGTGCCCAGCTTTCATGACGTCCAACACTACTGGTTGCACCTGGACTGGCTGAAACACGTGATCGTGCCGCTAAGGCGGGAGTTGCCATGGAACCGGGGTTCTATGGAGTCGCACCTCCCAGAAAAGTTGCAGAACAAAAAGAGCGATTGCATAAAAAACAAAGCATGTTCTGAAACCTTTCTGACAACAATAAAATGTTCTGAACAACAAAGAAGTTGGTAAGTCAGTTTTCAAAGGTAGATTTAAAGATGTTTCAAATGATTCAGAAGGCCTTTCAGCCCACTTACCAACTCGAAACCTGATAACACCAGATCAACCGCAGCGAAAAGCAGGTGAGTCTCCATCATGCCGAAGAGCAAGGGGTGCGTTTACGACTAGTGGAATTGGTTTGTTATTGTGATTTACTTTGAGCACATATCAAAATACACGTTTGCATACACACAGACATACGCATTATGCGGATAAACACAAGTACTGATACCCGGTACCCTACAGTACAATTCAACATGTACGTAAGTATACATGAACAAAATGTGTGCTTACTGTGTGAAGAAGTTTAAATGTACAAATACCTGTACATTACTGCAAAAAACAAACAAATGTGCATACACATATACGCCGTATATATATATATATATATATATAGAGAGAGATATGCATACAAAGAAATACAAGTATACAAATATATTTTGGATGTATAGGCCTTTCTCATACCAAATGACAGGTTATCTCACATTACTTGTGGCAAAGTATTGCTTCGTTCTAGCGCAAATGTAACACCAACGCCCGCAGCCCTGATCGGTCCCACTTGAGCCGTAGTTAAACCCTCAGCTGTTACCCAATTTCTTTTCAGGACGCTTAGGAAATCCCCTATTGGGATATATTGCTCCCCCACATTAGAAAGAAAGAGCAGCAACCACCTTCTCCACCAAGCCACCACAGCTGTTTGCTAGGAGCTATTTATAGGAAAACAAAGTATCCCCAAGTCACTTTGTAGATCTTTTTCTCGTGGCAAAGCCCTTCCCTAAAACTTGATCACTTTGGCTTCACACCACTATTCACAAACTACGAAAATATATCTGACAGTGTAGGCCACCTATCCCACGTATGTTCACCAGCTGTGCCTAATGTTGGTCCCACGTTGTCAGGGATACGTATCCTGGACCCAGCTGCAAATCCTCCAAGATCAAACTTCTGCTACCTGCCCATGTGCCAGGATGGTGGATGACTGGTTTCGAACCTGCAGCACAATATGCATGTGTGTCTGAAATTATGAAGGGAATATACGTCTATAAGATTATGCATATAAAAAAGTTCAACTATATATTCACCTATTTGTATGTGAAACTGTATGTTTTCTTCTGTCATTGAATTCATATGCATGTATTGATATTACGTATGTATTCATTAAATCAATCATGAATATGATATACCTGTATTTGTGTACATATTCGAATAAATATTGTGATAAATATAATATGTATATGCCCAGTAGTTGTGTAAGAAATAACTTGAGAATTTTACAAACAATCATATCAAACATAGTGTCTCTGTATATATATATATATATGTATATATATATATAAATAAAAATATGTATATACATATAGATGCTTGTATGTGAAGGCAACAGAGGTAAGTGCGCGTTCCAATGACACGTGTGCCAAACAAAGGATAGATGGAGATCCCAACAAATGCTTTTTTTGTGGATGCTCACCAGGGTCCCATTCTACACCTCCGCTTACACAAGAATATCACAAGTTCACTGTGGCAGCTCCTGTGTGGCTTGCACACTGTTTGGCACATCTGGTAATGGCCATGCCACCTTTCCACAGCAGTTGACCATGCGGCCTTGAATTGCGAGGATTGATCAAGGTGCCGATCAGAATAAGCCCAGCGACTACTTCCAAGCAATCAAGTTGACGAGAATGGCACTGTGTGACCCGCAGCTTGATTTCCAAAGTTCAGCCTGAAATCTACATGAAACTGCTGGGTTTCCCTGGGGGCTTTGGGGTATCTTGGGATAGTTTGGAGGTACCACCAACCAGCCTGGGTACCACCAGCGCCATCCCAACTGCACACCTATTCGCAGTTTCTTGGAGTTCGAGCGGACAGCCTGAGTGACCGGGTCCCCCGCTAGCCCCAGCGAAGGAATGCGAACGATGCGCTTAGCGATTGTTTAACATGGTTGACACATGGTTTCACGCGGTCAATACATGTTTGCACTGGGTCAATACATGTTTATACTGGTTCCTCTTGGAACGGTCAAGAATTGATGATGAACAATGTGAACAAGTACTGATTCATACAGATTGGAGCTGGATAATGACGATTTGCCCTTGGCAGAACCTCTCCTCAAGATTTCTCAAGACTATACCGAGTTACAGTAATCATCAGTGTCAGTAGTCAGCCATTAGGAACGTTCATTTGCCATGCACATATATGTATGTGACTGTGTATTGTGGTTTCTCAAAATAAGGGATCCCCAAAAAATCATTGTCGACCATTTGCAGCAACAAACCAACCATTTTGGGGTCACCTATATTTCGGGGTCACCTATAGTTGTTTAATATAGATTCATAGCCATATAGTTGGTATATCCCCTAGTATTGTTAGCTATTATACCCTACTATTGACCAGCTAAACCAGCTAGAAATCACCAGCTCCTTGTTGGTTGATTCATTGCGAGCGACCCAGCCGGCCATATCAACATCTGAGGCGAAGCACAGTTCCCGCCAAGGCCTGGCGAGTGGTCGCGGTGCACCCGCCATCCGCCATCTCTGCCAGAGCCAAGGATAAGTCCCAGGGAGGTGAACTGCCACCATGAATAGATCAGCAGATTTTCATGAAAAGTTGGTGAACTGGATAGGTCTCAGTCATGGTTAATGGGTTAATCACTTGGCTCATGATGTTTGATCATGTTTGAATGTCAGGGATCAAATGCAACAATCATAAACAACCACGTTTGTTTGCAACTTGGGTACCTAGAACTGGCAGTGGCTCTTAATGAATCAATACAGGCACTGATATCATCATCTGGCTGTGAGTTAAAACCCTGTGCCCCTGGTTCCCCTCATTAACCATTGTTTTCCCTATAGTTTTGTTGCTCATCATCCCCCATTATTGATGCTTAATATTGACCCAGCTCGCCATCCGGGGATTTGGCAGTGCCCACGACTCAGTTCACCCAATCGAAAGACCTACTTCACCATCCAGTCTATGAAACATTTATAGTAATACTCCAACCATAACTTGTGTGGTCTTATTGTTGTTCATTATCCCTATTATTATTAACCATGATTAATCATTACTAACTGTTTGGTGGTTTCAACCCCCATGAAAAATACTAGTCAACCAACCAGCTGTTAATAATCACTAGGGAAAATGAAAAATGTCAATCAAACCACCAGCCAGATTATTATTATCAACCTATTGTTGCTCATTAACCTATTGTTAACCATGATTGCTCATTAACCAGTTATTGCTCAATCTTAACCTACTATCAGCAACCATAATCATGGCTAATGTCAACCCCTATTTTGAACCACCATAATCATGGTATCATTGTTGCTCATTATCCCGGATTATTTGCCACCATTATTATTAACCTATTTTGAGAACCCCCACATCTCTGCTTCAAGACCTTCCCCGGTGCTGTGCTGTCGCTCGCTCCTCCTCCCAGGGTCGGTCGCTGGTTAGGGACGACACGCGTCGACGCGAAGGTTCGCCTGGGGAGCTCGTGGGATGATCTCGGGTTGTGTGGTCGACCCTCAATGACCATATGGGAGGCTTATTAACCAGCTATGGATCAATACTAACAAACCAATAATGGGGGATAAAAACCAACCATAGGATTTATTTCCAGCTATACCATGGAGGATGTGTTTTTCCCCACCTGTCAGGTGAGGGTTGTTCGATTTTATGTCAGTTGCGCTTCTCCTTCTCCTTCTTCTCCTCCTCTTCTCCTTCTCCTCCTTCTCCCCGCCGGACCTCAGCCACGACCATCCATGCCCAGTCTTTCCTGCCAGACCTCAATCACGAGCATCCACGCCCAGTGTTCGCTGCCGGACCTCAACCACGACCATCCACGCCAGTGTTCGCTGCCGGACCTCAATCACGACCATCCACGCTCAGTGTTCTGGACCTCAACTCCCATGCCAAAAGCTATGCCAGATAGAATGTCAGAAGCTATGCCAGATAGAATGCCAAAAGCTATGCCAGAAAGAATGTCAAAAGCTATGCCAGATGCAATGCCAAAAGCTATGCCAGAAAGAATGTCAAAAGCTATGCTAGATGCAATGCCAAAAGCTATGCCAGATAGAATGCCCAAAGCTATGCCATATACAATGCCAAAGGCTATGCCAAATAGAATGTCAGAAGCTATGCCAGATAGAATGCCAAAGGCTATGCCATATACAATGCCAAAAGCTATGCAAGATAGAATGCCAAAGGCTATGCCATATACAATGCCAAAAGCTATGCAAGATAGAATGTCAGAAGCTATGCCAGAAAGAATGTCAAAAACTATGCCAGATAGAATGCCAAAAGCTATGCCAGAAAGAATGTCAAAAGCTATGCAAGATAGACCTGTGTCAGATTTACATGTGATGGTGGGGATCATCGAAGTAAAGTTATTTTAAACAACGTTACTATTTTCACCATGATAGCTGGAATGACCCCATAAAAATTGGTAAAAGTCTATGGGTCAATATTAACCAACCATTAATGGGGGATAACCACCAACAATCATAGGAAAGACAAATGTGAATGATCGGGGAACCAGGCGTACAGGTTTTTGATCCACTGCCAAAAGTCTCGTAAGGGGTGTGAATCACAAATAATGGGGTGATTGAGAGTCATGGTATGGTATGGTAGATGATACGGTGCATGTGGTGGTTTCTCAAGCTATAGGGAACCCCAAAAATGGTCGGTTCATTACTAGAAATGATTGATGCTGGATGATTTGGGGGTACCCGGATTTGAGCAACCACCATGTAACGGTCTGGTAGCATATGGTGATAGATGGTAATGGTAATAGATGGATCACTGGTATGGCTAGGGGTAATGGTAGTCATGGTAGTGGTTCTTAATATGAATGATATGGCAATAAATGACAATAGTAGCAGCTAGTGGTATGGTTGATGGTAAGAATAGATGCTGGTAGAACTGTTAGTTACCTGTGATGGCAATTGTCAATAAAACTGTTCATCATGGATGTACTGACAAATTGGTAGAAATAACCCAGATACTTAAGAATGATCAATCTGAATGAGCGATCGTAACCACAACCAAATGGTACTAGATGGATTGACTATAGATGCTCAATCTTGTGGCAATGTATTAGTGGCAAATAGATGGTGACCAAAACTCAAATGGTAATAGATAGTAAAGGACACTAACTAGAGGGTATGCGTGTCCAACGGGAAATGGTGTGGTGTACCATGGGTGACCATGTTTAACAATGATTAGTAGTGGTTGGAAAATGGAACTTGCCAAAAAATGGCATGTCATGGCAGGCTTGATTTTGGTCGTGAATCATGTATGATTGGTTACTGTAAATTTCTATACATGAGTGGGTTTGTCCAAAGATGATGGTTTCTTGATTTCCTGCAATAATGATCATTCTAAGAGGTACCTCCGTCAATGGACACACCCATATACCATCCTAGTCAACATAATTAATGGTGATTGATATAATCATTTTCCCCTTTTACTAAACCCTCCCCCCTCCCCAAATACTAAGCACCCCAAGGGGTTTTTATATTAGGGGGGATTTAACATTAGGGGACCCTAATATGAAATTTAGGACCCTAATGATAAAAACCATTTTGGCGTTTAATGTTTGCCTTATTAAATTCTTGTTTAAAACCTATTTAAACAAATGCGAAAGCCAACTGCACGAAGGGGACCCTAATATCAAATTTTGGACCCTAATGGCAGAAACTATTTTGGCGTTTAATGTTTGCCTTATAAAATTCTGTTTTAAAACCTATTTAAAAAAATTGCAAAAACCAACTGCACAAAGCCGACCCTAATATCAAATTTAGGACCCTAATGATAAAAACCACTTGGGTGTTTAGGACCCTAATATTAAACATCCCCTAAGCCAGAGGTTTTTGTTAATAGGGGGGAAAGCCTTTGCTTGGGGAATGTTGTCTTCCTTTTCACTTGCTACATCTTGCTACAATTAAAAATGCCAGTGACCAAACAAAAAAAACAGAAGTGCACCCCCAAGGTGTTTTTTTTCTATTAGGGGGGGTTTAGTAATAAGAGGAAGGGATTAGTTGCTAGTGGCGGGCACGTGTTGGTCCTGGTTGACGAGGGCTGAAAACGATGGTAGCAGGTGGCAAGTCAAATGGTCACTAATAGCTGTTCATTGCTAGTGATACTTGCAAGTGGGTGACAATGTTCGTTGGTGGTTCAGGATGCAGGGCGGGTGATAGCAGGTTGTTCATGTTTCGTGACTGTTGGTCATAGTTGGGAATGGCTCAAGGTGATTAATGGTGCTTGATAATTAGCAGTGGTCAATGGTCGATGATGGTTGATGCTCGTTCACCACGGTTGAAAGTAGGTAACCATTGCAATTAATATCGGTTCGTGATTGACGGTGGTTGATAATGCTTCAAAGTGGTTGATGCTGGGTTGGTACCAGTGACTGGTGCCCAATAATACTTGGTAATGGTCGACTGACCTTTGACATCGAACCACGCCCATATCTTCTCGCCGGCACCTGATCTGTCCACATTGCTGCCTTGGAATGGCCGCAGACGACAGCGCAGCATTATCCAGTCTACATTGGTTAAGGATTTCGGTGGTACTGAAAAGTCATCCTAATCAGTGGTGAGTTTCCACTAATAGGGTTGAGTGTCCGGCTGTGTTGATGATAGCCGATCATGGACATCCAACTATCTACATGCTAGGGATGGTCCCGACCGAGTGACTGGATATTTCAATGACTGGGGAAGACCTAAATTTTATCATGTCGAGTTCGAAGTGAGGGAGCACTTCCAGTTCGAGGACCAAATTTAGGAAACTCCGAACTGGACGTAGTACAGACTGAGTCAAGAGTGTCTTCATCCACAGTATTGATTGCTTCTTGTTCAATACTGATAAATGCCTCGGATTGCAACATGGATGGCCACGACCTTAGAAACACATCCTTATTAGCTTTTCTGGTCTTGACAAGTGGACACACTTCCATTTCTGAAAACAAAATCAAGCAATAAAGTGTTTTGATGCATGGTTGGTGATGATCGCGTGCTGCCTTCATTCATTCGGATTTCCCAAGCTCGATATATCAAGCCTCTCTGAGTTTCAGAACATGTTTGCCAATCCTACTTCTCACATCCAAGGTCGACAAAGTGTTCACATGACTGAGCTTCAAGCTGATTGTAAGCATTGATCATGGGGAAAACTCCAAACCACACAGCTCCGACTTCGTCGGTCTTCGGTCCGGAGTTCCAGTGCGCCCCAGTGCGCCCGCGATGTTCGCGGCGGCAGCCAACACTCACAGTTGCGTGCAGCTGTTGAAGAATTCTTCTCAGCAAATGCTCTCTTTTTGGTGAGTTTTGCTTATGAAACATAAGGACAAAATAATGTGTATGTTCATTCTGCTCATACATGCTCATGTGATATGTGTACATAATAATTCAATGAGCAACAAGCACATGCGCATCATTGAAGCAAAAATTGTTGTGCCATCATCACACATATCAAGCCTGAGAAATTGTCTTCAATACTCTGTCGGAGCATGTCTGTGTGACTTCCATGGTGCTCTTTCCTGTTTCTTTTAAGTGACTAACCACTGATTACTATCATTATAACTTCTAATCATTACACCACTGATTGATGGATATCATTGAAGTCAATGTCTGTCAAAAGTCAACTTTGTCGAGATCTTGCATGGCACACACACACACTGCATATCATATTCACTGCCAATAACTCTTTATCTCCCGATCTTAGCGGAACACAAAGCAAAAAGGAGCGCAGACATCATGGACCAGTAAACTCACTGGGATAATCTAATCCAGACATGGGTACAGTATTTCTCAAAATAGGGGACCCCTCAAATCAACCTTTCTTTCAACAATTTCTAGCGATAAACCAACCATAACTTGGGGGTCCCCTATCGTAAGAAACCACCATATTAGTTTGTCCATCGTTGAATTTACAATAATAAACATATGGTAGCCTCATCAGTGTCCATTCTGTGGCAGTCGGGGCACCTGATCTGAATGATCAAATCTAATGACCAGAACAGGTACCGAACCGATGGGCTGTGAAATTCTACTACCCATGGCGAACTTGGAGACGTTTGGTGGCTTGACCTTCAAGGCCATGAAAATCAAAAAATCTCCACATCCCCCATTCAAATCGTTGGTTGTGATCCTTGATGCCAGAATCGACCGCGATTCAACCAATTGCTAATGATTACGAGGGAAAATAAAAACAGTTTGAAACCACCAGCCAGTACCCAATAATCATCAATAATCTGTGGTGAATTCGTGGTCTCTTCGTCCACCTCGCGAGATCGGTCGCGTGTGTCTCGACGCGAGGGCAAACACACGGTGGTGAAGCTGCAGCTGTTTTACGGGCAGAAATTCTCAAACTTGAAAGATTATCTCCCAAATGTTTCAGAAGTTTTAGGAGTTGAAGCATTTCATCAACTAATGAAAATTATCAACCAACAGTAATCAATAGTTTCAAATAGATTGCCATTTACAGTTCGTGGTTCCCGAGCAATGGTGCCCAAAAACAACCATCAACGATAGCAGGGACACCTAAACGGATACGGGGGATGCGTCCTTTTCAGGTACTGCGACGTACTGCCTATGCACCCAAGATCTTGAGGTTGCCTTTAAGTGAAACCAATGTAGGAAATTAGCCAATTTATGGCGGGCTAGTTTGCTGCTGTGCATGGAGCACAAATGCAGGCAATGTTGGCACATGGACGCTTGTCATGATTTGCAGGGATTTGCAAGGGTTCCACTCACTGTCAGCCCTGTGCAAAAAGTTGAAACAATCATTAGCAACATCTCCTCGCAAACAAAAGCACACTGTTTCCAGAGGGTCTAGAATGAAACCCGGACGTTTGTTGTCCAGTGCATAAAATTGCGAAATCAAGCGGACCAAACGCGTGAAATGCACCAATTATATGGTGGTTTCTCGAAATATAAGACCCCCGAAAATGGTGTACTACAAATGATGTATATTTGTTGATTTAGGGGGTCCCCTATTTTGAGAAATGCCCCTATGGGGAGATGAGGGGAGATGTTCATCTTCAAATTATATATCTTGAACCTGCCCTGAATAGCATCTGGATGGAAAGCTTCCTTTAAACCTATTCAAACCAAATAAGACAAGGCTATAAACAGCGAGAAATTCGTTCCATCAATCAAGGGTATAAGCTCAAGGGTATAAGCTTGGTCTGTCTCTGACTCTTGTCGTATTCTCTGTTGTCATTCCTCATCTTCAGTCTTGTTTCACTGTCACGTAAGAGGCAGGTTGCCTTTTGCTGTCATTTGCCATCATTCATCATCATGGAGCAACAGGAATCAAAGGCAAACCCATACTATATTCATGTCAGGAAATCTCATCTGGCCATGGAAATTCACGCAAGGTAGATTTGGCAGCATTTCATTTCCAGCCAATCAGCCAACCAGCTCAAATCAAACATCCTGGATCATGTGCAGTCATTGTCATTGAAAAAAAAAGAACATTCCATGTCAATGCTGCGAGATTCCCCTACCAGCCAGGTCAATAGCGACTGGTTTGAATTCAGAAAGAAGACATTCAGTAAATATATAGAAGTATGATGGTCAAGAAGTCATCATCGTGTGGTATGCGCTATTCTATCGCCCATCTGATATAAACTCGATACATACTTGGTAGATCGAGCGAACAACTATATCATCTTGCAGCACAAATCAACCCTCACTAATCACTACAGTTTCCCTGTTATTGTTGGTTCATGTTGCTTCTTACTCCTTGTTAACCGTGTAGCCACCACTGGTTGCCCCCATGGGTTGCAACCCATGGGTCGCCGTCCTCACTGCCGGATCCCACCTCACGGCCTTTAGCTCCCAACGCCTGCATGTGACCATCATCCAGTGACAGAATACACGGAAAATATGGGTGTTTCTCAAAATAGGGGTACCCCTAAATCATCCATGAATAGTCATTTATAGTAACAAAGCAGCCATTTTTTGGGTCCCCCATTTTGAGAAACACCCATATGTATGCCTTCATGATGAATTATGTGAACAATAGTACAATGTGTATTATGTATAATACACATCATGACCATCGTCATAAGGAATACACAATGAACACGCAATGATATGGAATGCCTTCATACACATACGCCACTGGATGGCTAAAACTGATCAGCTCTCCCAAGTGGTGACTGGCTGGTGATTCTCCAAATGACACGTGCCAGTCTACTTTTGATCTGAGTGTACCAAATGGATGGATTGTGCTGTATGTGCGCCATCATGATATGAAAGGCTTAGGGCCGGAACGAAAAGTGTCCAATGTGCCTTTAAGTGTCCTCATGACGGCGTATCTGTGTGCCTTTGCGCAACCCATCTGCAAATTTGAACACCCAGTATGCGTGATCACATGCACCACATCAAATTCCAATCAAATTACAAATCACAACAAAAACAATGCAAGCGCTTCACCTCCCATCAGTCTCATTCTAGCTGATACACTGATGCTCCACATCTTACTTGAGTGCAGCGCTCTTGTCTACACTGATTGAGTGATAGTCAAATTCTTATTTGGAGTATAATCATACCTCCGTTGACGAAAAACAATATTTTTTGCACTCCTGTGGAAATAAATCATCAATCAACATTTCATTGGATTTCAATGCTTATTGGATCTTTGTTGGTTCAAGCTTGCTTCTCTCACCAACTTGAAATTCCAATGAGCATTTGATTGGAGCCATGCAACTCAACTCAAAATGCGAGTCCAGTGAGTGATATTTCTGACATCACTCGTTCAAGCATAGAACCTCATATTACCATGGAGGTCGCACCCTTTAAACGTGGTTAGCTCCTAGCTATTAAAACATATCAACCATCTTAGTAGTAATAAACCAACCATTCTTGGGCGTACCAACTAGTGAACACAGCATTGAACTTGTCGAACCATTTAACTGACGTCGTGTTGTTTTCAGACTGTTCAGCTCTTCAAATTTTCCACCTCAACAGCTTAATGCAAAAGCACTGAATTCTTTTACGAAACCACGGGAAAAGACGGCGGAACAAAACAACAGTGTGTGTATACTGGTAAGTAAATAGTGATAAGATGTAATAAGGGTTTATGACTTAATTAATGGTTGAGCAAGGTTGATAGTAATGGTGTTAGCAATAGTAACAGTGATGAATAGTGGATAACAATAACAACAACAACAGGCTGGCAGATGTTGCATGGCTAGAAGTCTATGCATTGGGTATCAGGCCAAACTAACTTCAGTGGCACACATACCTCAAACTCTCCCGTGCTGCATCCACAAAGCCGCTTTTCCTTCGCGTGAAATCCAATTGATCAAAGCATGCCAAAGGATCCCAAAGTATGAATGGGGGTACCCTAGCTCCACGAATCAGCTGGTTTCCGTGCAAATAATGGTTAATGCTCCTTGCTGCATCTTCCTGCCGGGTGCTTGTGCAGATGCTTAAGGCTGGTTAAGCCAATGTTGGTTCACAGTCAATTGAAACACAAGTTTTGGAAACACTGTACAGGCCACCCATAGTTCCAGTCGATGGGCCGCTACTTTCGCCAGCCTATGACTTGGTGACAGCTCGGCAGGTGCAGCATGGACATGGACACCGTTAGGAGAATCGCATACCAAGAAATAGAAGCTGCAAACCCTGAAATAGTTAAATATTTTTGCCTTCGAGGGTAACACAAGAAGGATGTTGAAGGAACAACTCAGTCATACTATGCATCTGCTCAGCTTAGCTAACATCCTCGATCTGCTAACAATCAGAAGACCCTGACGCTGCAGTGCTATGCTCGAGTCGTCCTTGGCAGGCAAAAAGTGGCTTTGGCGAGCAGCAAAAAAAGTGTCATGCTTAACTGCTTATACAACCACAACGTAAGATCAAACATTCAAACAACCATTCATTGACATGGAGTAATTTCTCGTCAGTCATGAAATCATATAATTAAAATCTATCTATTGTAGATCTCATTGCTGCAAAGGCAACAACAGTGAACGGTCAACTTGGAACAGTGACCAGCATATTGAAAGCTGAATGATGGTTAACCATGATTTGTAATCCTGATATCCAAAGGTTGATCAGCAATATCGATCATAGAGGGTCAATACATGGAGCTACCAAGAACCATCAACGATAACGTATCAACAGTATAGATAGTACCCTGTGACATCCAGGGATCTACTGGGTATCAACGTCCATCGTAGCTCGGAGGTGTGGATGGTCTTGCAGGTTGCTGCCAGGCATCTGCTTCGGCCAGAAACCGGTGTAAGTCAAATGATATCCTTGGCACGGCTGCGTCATGTAAGGCATCCCAGTTGTGCAGCTGAGTGAAACAGCAACCTGCCGACTTCTTCTCAGCATCTGCTGAACTCATGTAGTGATCTATGTTGGATGACATGATGCTGTTGCTCATTGTAAGATGGTTGCAACACTTTCAAAATAAACTATATAGTATCAAGCAAGTCAGATACTATGACGGATCTTTCAAGCACCGACCAGTTATAGACCAATCATAGATCGGCGAGTCAGGAGTCAACAGCAGCTTGTACAAAGCGATCTACTGCATCACTCATGCTGGCCATCATCATCAAAATCATAAAGATCCAATAAATTATGATCAACTTGTGATGATCAACTTGTGATGGTCAACTTGTGATGATCAACTTGTGATGATCAACTTGTGATGATAAACTTGTGATGATCGCTTTGTGATGATCAACTTGTGATGATCGCTTTGTGATGATCAACTTGTGATGATCAACTTGTGATGATCAACTTGTGATGATCAACTTGTGATGATCAACTTGTGATGATCAACTTGTGATGATCAACTTGTGATGATCAACTTGTGATGATGCGCTTCAATCATCATGATCATTACTGGTATGCTTGGCATCATGGGGTTCACAGCTACGCGCGACCGCCACGCGACCGCCAGGCGCGACCAAGGAACGACCACCGCGGTGATTGAAATTGGGATCCTGCCAGTCGTGAGGCAACGGCACTTCACCCAAGGCCTTGGGGTCATAGCCTTGGCGTCGTTGGCTTCGAACTTTCACAGCAAGGAGCTGGGCTTTCAACGGGGGACCATGGCTACACTGGGAGGCCATGGCTGTAAGTTGTATGATTCTTAGATGGGGATGGCTAAGACTATCAGGATCTAATAAGGTAGCTGAACTAATGGAATTTTATGGAATTCTAAGCAGCTGGGGTCATAACCATGGTTGTAAAGCCTATCAATGAGCTGAACTAACCCCTTTAAGCCTTTAAGCATGGTTACCAAATAATATCATCGAGTTCATCTTCCAGAAACACGCAGCGCATTGCATTTGGATGACTGTGAAATGAGCCACCAGCTTCGCTTGCCCTGCCCATGTTTCTGCCGCGACACACGTAATGACCTCCTCATCCATGCCTTGCAAGGAAGAGGCACCGACCCGGGTTGATGTTGAACCGGCAGCACTGGCAAACAGTGAGTAGTAACGGTTCATTATGGGTCAATAGTGGGCGATAGTGGGTAAACGGTCCCACCTTTGATGCGTCATTCCAGGGCAAAGCGAGCCAATCATACGATTGGCAGTGGCTGGTCAATGCAAAGTGAGAAGGATTCCCAAATTGCCAAATCGCTACCAGCGAAAGCCAGCCTGTGTCGTGCCTCTAGTTGAGTGAAATTGCCACTGAACGTAGCCACTGAACGTACAAAACAGCTTTGCTGAATCCTTCCCCAACATCAATCTCCCTGGGAAATACAACAGCCAAACAAAAGATCTCAAGGATCCACTCACATCATGGGAAAGCCCCAGCTGTATAGATTCCCTCCTGAGCTAGGCTTTCCTCCTTCATTTGTTGCGAAGCAAAGCTGATCATCTCAACAGCGAATTCTGCAGCCCACGGATATCCAACCATGACACGATCCATGATGGACAACTCTTGTGGAATGGGAACTGGTCGTATGCCAAAAAGAATCGCCCTAAGGGGGGCCAACATCTTGGTCAATGACTCGAAGAATATGTTTTCCATGTTTGACGGCATGTGACAGTTGCTGGTTCCAAAAGAGACCATGGAGAAGGTCGCACGACCTGTCATCAACCAAAAGAACCAGCTAGAACCATCATATTCTTCATGGTGCTGTGGTACTTCCCCCTGACTACAGCGTCTTAGCTTTTGACCACGAATTTGGGATGGCCTGGGATATCGCGTGTGAATATTGCATTTTCGTATTTGATTGTTGTTATTCTGTTATTGTCGGTTCTGATCCGCCCTTATTGTTCGGTATTTGCCCCTACCAAGCATTCTGAACTGCCTTCTGCGCAGTTGGGCATTGTTGACCACTTTCCCCCAATTCCTGCGCCCAGAAACTGTATTCCCGCGCGAAACGCACGGTGCCATCCGCAGGTAACAGGGGCAACATGTCCCGCAGGGTGATCTTGCCGAAGGGCTGTTCCAGCTGGAGCTGACTCACATCCTGGGAGACCCTCAGGGCCTGGTGAAAGCTGGACTCGTCGGTTGGGTCAAGTCCTGGGATGATCCTATGATGGACCCATGGAACATCTAAGTCAAGTCCTGGGATCACGCACTGGGTCCCTAGGTCCTCATGTTGTGGTGGCCTACCAGAAGGCTCATCCCCAACAGTCGCTGTTCCCAATCTGGTGGAGATTCGCATTGTCAAGGACCTTAAATGAGGTCCTTGCAAACCAAACATTGATCGCTTTATTATGTAATGCAAAACAGGTGGGAATCCATGGAAATACTGCAATAACTTGGAGGATCAAAGTGGTGGCAAGCCACTTGTTTGACATTGAAACTGAAGGCAACACATTGTGTTCAAGCCACGAATCATCATTCTATTCGCAATGCTCCAACCCACTCGACTCACTGGTTGCCAGCCCTGCTCCCACCATGAAGGATACCACTTTGATGCGCAGCAGTACCTAGGTGCCACAGTACCTAGCTGCCACAGGGTAAACCCCCAGCTGGGTGCTGTGTCAGTCCGAGCTTCAACCACCAGTGGAGGCGGAATCTTTTCGCCCACCACCTCACAGTTCACCTCATCTGAGAGGCTTTCCAAGGATTGACCGCTTGGCTCAAAATGATTTGTATCAAGCATAGCTGCATAGCTAATCATGGCCATGAAAAATGACCTGACTTTCATGAAAGTCCTTGAAGAGACAAGTACTCTCAATTAAATATGATATATGACTGTGGGTCAAAACCCCATACCCCTGGTTCCCCATCATTAACCATTAGTTTCCCTTTAAAATTGTTGGTTATTATCCCCCATTATTGTTGGTTAATATTGACCCATAGCCATATGACTTGACATTTGATCAAGCAAGCCGCGCGTTACCATTGAAGGTCACGGGGCGCAGTTCTGCTAAACCACAGCCGTGATATCATGGCCGTGGTCAGGTTGATCATCCCGGACCAAGATCAACCCTGGAGGTTTCTTCCAGTGCCCTGACCCCCACATCCCGAGAACGGTCAAGCCGCTCGAAGGGGTTGGCCAGTCTCAGGGGGCTGGACTTTCACTGATATCGATCAATTGATTTTATATTTATTTTATGACGTGTCCATATCTAGCAATAAATAAACTTCACTCTTGTCAAGAATCTTCCCCCAATCCGGCCCGAATCCATGGGCAACGTACTAGATGTGTTCAAGTTCATCATGGACTTCATAACCGAGGCTTGGTTAGCAGGTGATCATCAGAAACATGTCAAAACGATCAGTGTCTGGGAATCCCTACTGTCCCTTTGGGTAAGCATATCCGAAATATGGAGAGGTCCTTTGATAACCATTCACAATTGGGATTCACAACTCCGGAATTCCTAAATTTTGTTGAGCCTTGAATCAAAACTACAGTTGTTCTTTGGCACTGTCATTCAACCACTAGCGCTCCTTAGATTGATTCAGATTGGCTCAGCCCCTTCGCGAATGATAACCATCCCCCAGCGCAGGGTGTCACCAGTGGCAGCCCAGTAGCCGTGGGCAACGCCACTTCGACGTGGCCTCCTTTTCGGTAGCCCGGGCATCCCCAGAGGCCACTGATGGACACCGGGATCGGCAGCACGGTCCTGGCGCCGTGCTGAACTTGTGGAGTCGGAACTGCAGTGTGAATAATGGCGGGTTCATTATCAACCAGTAATGGGGCTTAGTTAACTGTTGATAATGAACCACTAATGATGGTTCAATAACTAAGGAACTGGTGATAATGAACCATCATTAATGGTTCATAATAATTAATGGTGCAAACCATCATTGATAATGAACCATTAATGATGGTTTATGAATTTTCAGGTATCACCGGGTTCATGATATCTAATCCAAAAACAATGACAGCCGTTAAGAACCATTTATAATGGTTTAGAATAGTTCAGGACGGTTTGAAAATGGTTGATCATGTGTTAATGGCAATGGTAAATAACTGATCGTTTTTATATGTTGGTTTTGAGGATAGTAAGTAGGTGCCTACTTGCTCTTCAGGGGGTAGGTCCGTCAAGAGATACTGGATAGTGAGTATGTGGTGGTTTCTCAGAATAGGGTACCTCTACATCATCTTTTATTAACCATTAATAAACTAACCATTTTTGGGCTTCCCTAGTTCGAGAAACACCTATGTGATAGTTCTTGATTCAAAAGCCCACATCTTGGGGATAGCTGTCATTTTGGGGGAGAACAATGAATCATTATTGGTACATAAATGGTTGATGGTTGGGATAATTAACCAACAAATATTTCACGAATGGTTAATCGTAATTTTTGCAATATTGATTAGGGGAAAGCCATTACACATCTGTCATTGGTACACTACATAATGGATCACAATGCTTGATGGTTGCGACAATAACCAACCGTTGTTTGGGAAAACAAGCCTATACAGTTACAAATAATATGGGTTCTCATGGGTTATTCCATATCATATATTTATCAGCAAGTGGTTCAGTACTATACGCAATATAGCTATGTATAGCCAACAATTGACGCATAGAGCACAAGCAACTGCTTGGTGATGCTTTGGCTGTGTTGCTTTGCCACATTACGACCTGCGGATGTGAAAACTTTGGATGCAGAGCAAATCCGCCAAGGTTTGGCGAACAAAAACATCACAAGTTCACACGGATTTGTCGTTCTTAAGCCTGACCACGGCTTGATTTTTTCGGGGATGGATACCGCCATTGATAGATGACCCATGAATGCCATGGCTTTTAGTCATATCAGAAATGATGTGACCATCTGCTCCACGGTCGTGGGCGATTCATCAGACTTTCGATCATCGCTGATCTACTTGCCAAAATAACATTTGCAATTTAGAATATGCTTCTCTTCTGGGTCAGTACACCAATAATTGCCGATTTTTTTTAAACATAGAAAAGATGCGTTATTAGAATCTCAGAATTTCAAAATGAACACAAGCTGTTCACCGAGTAGGAACGAAGAAGTCGACATCACAGCATTGAACTGGTGTATCTTCACCCTAAATAGGGTCATTGTGGGTTATTCCATGCGGAATTCACTGACCATGGTGCATAGCCAAGGCACATGCGTCCAGGAATATGACGGTCGAATCGAACAAACATCAGCTCCTATGAGTCACAGCGACACGAGTCCGATGCAGAAAACACCGTTGAGTGGAGATCCATCAATGGGGAGACCCCAAGTGATGGTGATTTTTTCCCATGGCTTTCCTACCAAAAGTCTGACTGGTTCTTGGTGGTTGGTGCTATCCGAATCTTGGATAAGGAAACAGCAGCCATGAGCCAAGACTAAAGCGCCTAGCACCTCGGAGTCCAGTCACTATGATTTACAGGTTCTTGGGATCTCGTGGACTGGATTTAAGTGCTTCCCATCAACGGTAGTGCAAACCTTTTGATCGATTTTTGGAAACTGATGGGAAAACACAGGTTGTGCAAACACTTGTCGCTAGGCTGGCCGGTCCGAGGGGTATGAACTTTATGATCTGAAGACTTTCATAGGTGTTTCATGTTCTTTTCTCATACTGTTGCATGGAAAGTCAGCCAATGTCAGAGATTACAACTCCAAGCAACTAAGAGAATGCCGACTCTGTGTTAATTGTGATTGTTTATGAGGGGGAAACAACTAAGGTGATGCTCATGCTTGGCATGATGCAAGTCAATCACTAGTTCGGGGGTCGAGTCATGCCAATGAACCAACCAGGAATTTGTTGAGTATTTTTTGTTTAGTTTGAATCGTTCTTGCCTTTTCAGTCGCATGCTATTGTTTAGCAAATGTTGCGTGGCATTTGCGGCATTTTGGAGGTAACTCTTGTCATTTGGCATGGAATTTGCAGAATTCTGGCGGTGACACCTTTCGTGTTGCATGGTGTTTGCAGAATGTTTTTTTAGGATTCCGGAGGTGACACTTGTGACTTTTTCCAGGGTAGATTTTCCAGCAGGAGAGTCATGGTCGGAACTCCCTATACTATAGGTATGCAGTCATCATCCACCAATAGTAGGAAATGATTCAATAAGCACTACTACAAGTCTAGTTGTTCAATGTTGATCATAATGAGTGTAGTTGATCAGTTGCCAATGATGTTTACAGTACAGTATACAATTGATATCAACTGATCCAAATGATTCAGCACTTGGCCCTGGTAAGCAATCATCAACATCAACACGTCTCTAAGCTTTCACTGAACCAGCCTGCTCAACAGGATGGGTGGAGACGTCTGTGACCACGCATTCTTCCTAAGAACCGCAGTGAGCAGTGAAAACCGCAGTCAAGCTGAAGGAGAATCCGACCGGGAGCGCTTCAGACTGCGTTCATAGTTTGATGATGCTTCAGTCTTAAACCACATGAATGCAGCATAAACATCAGCACTGCTCACTGAACCAGATTTCCCAAAGCCATGGCAGCAAAACCGCCAGTCGGCATTAAGCTAGCCATGCCATTCCAACAGAAACGCGAGCCATGGACACCAGGGGGGAAAAATATCAGCCAGGGTTTCAAAATACCATCCTCTGAATGGTTTTCGTCGTGTTTCATCTCCAGTGTTGCGCTAAAGATTGACTACGTCAGAAAGGGCAAGCAAAGTTTCAAGGAACAGGTGCATCAAGGTGAACCACTATATACCCATTGTTCTGTCACATCATGAGATATCTCCCTTCTTGACATCCGACTTTTATAGCTGACTGGGCGGCTGATTCAGAAGTTTACAAGATCTGATACATGCACAATAAACAAACCAGTCCCCTTATATATTTCAAGGGCAAACACCAGCTACTGATTAAAAAATCGGGGTGGCTTGAAGTTTAAAGATCTCACATGACCCATTGCCATGCAATAGCCATTGGTGAGGCATTTTACGACCAACTCACCTCCCTGCCCAGTCCTTGTCTGGCAGTTTCTGTGCAGTTTCTGTGCAGGAGATCTTTTTTGAGGAATCTGTCGGATTGTGTGGGCATCTTGGTGTATACCTCTCCAAAATATCCGAAAAAAATAACATGCTTTGGGTTCGATCACTAAAACGGTGATTCGGATGGTTGCTGGGCACTGGTGGACCGTGGTGTGCCATGGTGGACCACATACCTGGCACGACATTGGCGCTGAGGCCCCTGACGATCCACTTGCCAATGTAAATACCTGAGCTTTGACCCAACAAGCCCAACAACGCCTACCTCTGCAAAGGTTAAGGATGGTCGGTGGTGAATGGCCAGTCCTGGTGAATGACTCCTCCAAGTCTACCAATGAAAGAGAAGCAACGATGTGGCTCGAATGATCCCAAGACGAGTCAAGCAGTGCAATGTGCTCGGTCCGTGGTACCCACAACTTTGACAGCTGCTCAATGTCTTTTAAGATTTGGAGTGGTATTGCAATGTCACTCATTGTTGTTGTTTATCATCGTTTATTGCTGGTCAGTGTCGGTCACTTACCTCTGTGAATCAGTCGTTCACCATTGACCACTGCTGGTGATTGTTGGTTGTTAACTCATTCCCAATGATCATTGATTTTTACTCGTGATTGATCATTTTGTGGTAAAGTTACTAATCACCTTTTAAATTACTAAAAATGATCATTTACACTGGTTGTGGTGACTATTTTAAAGGTGATTGGTGATTGCCCATTGTTGACTACAAGGATCTCCCAGGTTCAGCACTCATTTTCTGCTTGGCAGGGTGTCAAGTTTGGACGGCACTAGTGGAAGCGCGTCTAAGCCCCAGTCATTGCCTGCTGTCCATTCTGGTTGAAGGTCTACACATCTCACACACACACACCAAAATGGAGCCTTGGCTTTAGGAAATCACTATTTGAATCAACAAAAACAGAAAAAACAGAAACTCTCCATCAAATCAAAACTCTGTGGAAACATGCAAACTTCATGGCTGAAGTCGGAAATGGACTGGGTATCCAAAATTGGTGCACAGCCCAAAAGATAATCATTTTCTGCTTGGTTGGCGAGTCAAACGGGATGCTCTGAATGTATGAAGATATACAACAAATATCTATATATAAATATTAATGTTAATAGTTAGTACTGCAATAATAATCATATAGAGATATACCCATAACATCCCATGACATTCAATAAGTAGGCCCAAGACCCATGGCGCCACCAGTGATTGACTGATCCCGGGCACGAAAGAGTCGTCCTTTGAAGAGGTTGCTTAGGTGGCCCTCAGATTCGTCGAAGGCAATCCTGACGCTGTCAGGGGCTGACGCCCACCGGATGAGGCGGTCACGTTATCGTCTGATTTGGTCATGAAACAAGAAATATCTGAATCCTTGGAACTTTGAAGCATCAGAATCTTGTTAGCCTATATTGCTTGTTGCCACTATGATGCTATCTTCACTTTTGTGCCCATTGTTGCTGTTACATGGGATCATGCAACTGATCGTGGTCGCCAGGGAACCTGAATTAAGATTCGCTGCGATCATTATCACTCTGAACCTTAATTAAGCATCGAGATTCGCAACTTTTTGCGACCATGAGTAGGCTGAGTTGGATGAATTGAAAACAATCCATGCCTGAGCGGAGCTGAGAAAAAAACAAAACAACTCTGACATTATTTGTGTACGTGTGGCAGCCTAAACCCGGCCTAAATCCACGGGACAGCATTGCAGGTCTTCAATTGAAAAGTCAAAGTGCTGTCTGGAAATGTCCAGAAGTAAGGTTGGAACACCGTGAGGATCCATGGCCATGAGGAGTGAACAGTTAATACGAACATGCCAAAGGATTCCTTTTCCAGTCAAACACCCACCAACCTAGTTTTGCATTTTTCCCTGAATGTGTACGTGGAAATAATTCATATATCTACATAAATATGATTTATCATATCTTATAGTATGCGAATCATGACAGTGTTTCATGCTGTATCTATATATAATCATACCTATTTCCCTGGGGAATTTGCCGCCCAAGAATCGCTTCCATTTCGTTCTTGCTGAAAGTCACCTTTCGATTGGGACCGTACCTGGCATGTCGAAGCTGAAGCTGAGGACATGTACCCCCACAACTCGAAATTTGCTACGTTTCATCATGAAAAAAGGCACATATTTCATGGAACTCATATGAACCTAAGTATCACACCGAATGACTGTGTACATGTAGAATCATGTGCACACTCGGATTCGAGTATCAATACTTGTGGGTCCTGACAAAACATGCTACTGACAATCCCAACGAACCGATGCAAGTCCATTCCTCAGTGTAGCTCACATGTAACATGAGCATGTTCATCCATGCTGTACCCGGAATACCTGAATAAATTGATGCCTGTCCAGTGAAAAGTGATGAACTTGTGCCGATAAACTACTTCCTGTCAGTGGCCTGTGAGTGGCCCTGGATCTCCACCGCATGTGAGCAACAATCACGTGCATCGACCCTCCAACCACATGTCTGATGCTCTGAAAACCGATGATTTGAGAATGTACCTGATCTCTGGTAAACTGTAGTATAACCATCAGTCATACCCTTATTGATTGTAAGTTGAAGTATAATTTCTGATAATGGTAGGCGATGACTACAACTTACAATCAGTAAGCTACCATTTTACCCTCATCAAAGACTAACCACCCTTTACTACCATCATAACTATACGGTAACCACTACTAATCATGATCAGCATGTATGAACATGAACCATCAAGCTACCTTAGCCACCATGACAACCACGGCAAACACTCTGAAGCTTTTCTTGCTTGGGCACTTGGAAATCACAGCAGGAAGTAGGTCCTTCTCAAGCAGAAACTCCTCCAGTCCAAGTGCAGGTGCTTGACAGCTGCATTTTTGTGCATTGGTGACTGGCTGGTGGTTTCAACCCCTTGTGAACAATATTGAATCAACCAACCATCCCAATTATATACTGGGCAAAATAAAACATGTCTGAAACCACCAACTAAGTGAATCTATAGGTGATGAAGATCCGGCTCGGCTGAAAACGCCTCATGCTAACAAAACAATTCTTTTTGAGAATCCTCGGACAATCAGCCAGTTCTTACACAGCTGCAATGGAAATCTTTGTGTCAATGTTCACTATCATGAGGATTGTAGGTATTAACCCAGTCAACCAAAGTTGACCCATAGTCAACCCCTTATCCATCTGTGTTAATCCCCTTTCCTTACTGTTGGAGGCTACACCGGGGCCCGGGGGGGCCGTCACCATCCGTCCCCATCCCCTCCTTCTGGGTAAACCTTGGCCATGGATCTGCACGGATGTGAACGGTGGAGTCCCTTTCGGGCACGTTCTGAAAGTACGACACCATGTCCTTCCTAAGCGGGGCGAAGCCGAGGCAGCGACGGCCAGCGGCGTTGCGGCAGCAGTTTCAGCCAAGGCTCTTCAAGTGCTCCCAAGTCCTCAGGATCTGCGGCGAATCGACGAAGAGGCACTCCATGCTACGAGTACTGGGTTGCGGCTGATGGCAAAAGCTATAGGAAAGCCTTGTTTTAATCAGCAAGCTACTATCAATCCAAGCTACCACACCTATGTGAAGAATTCCCTACGATTCAAAAACAAACTCATGGGCTGGTAAACAGTTGCTATTTCACCCATCTTTTTGGGCACATGAGTCGGCAACTTCCAGCACCGATCCCAGAAGGAGCTTATGGGAAGACAGGAAAGTCATCATCTAAGTGACAAGTCTAAGCCATGCGGCAACCAGGGATTCCAAGGGGATGCATCTTCCCAGTGAATCAAGGCTGACCCAAGGCACATTTTTTGTATTTCTGTCTTCCAAGGGTATCGAACCTCGATCCAGCTGAGAGCAGGTTGGGTGTTGTGAAAGCTGGTACTGCCCCAGAACGTCGAGTCTGCATCAGGCGATGAAAAAAACAGGTACCAACTTGTTTGGATGTTCATCAACTACCCAAGTTGATCGATGGCTTTGGCAAATGCTAACAGGGAACATGCAGACATCTCTGGAATCTGACAAATGGGTTTTCTAGTCCAAATGAGAATTAGTGTCACTATTTGCCAATCTTCGTTGGTGAGCTATCAACAAAGTCTTCAACATGTGTTTCCATTGGCCAAGCTTCTTCTATTTGATTTGATGGAATATTGGAAGTTGGAGAGTTAATGAGCGTTGCTACTCTAAGTGAATACATGTTTGGTCCCGTACGCCGTCCAAAACTGATGATAGTGAGTGCATTTGAACCGACATGTCATGTAAACATCCAGGACACATAGCTGACAAATGCATGAGTACACACTAAACAGTAACAATTGTCTACGTTTGGTCTCACTCGAGTCATTTGCTAAACTGTGCACAACCATTCAAAGGTAAAGGTCCCAAACTTTTTTGGGCATGATCAAACAAGTAACCTAAGCGGGCTAGCATTACTTGCAGTCAAAATCTATCAAAAACCGACCATAGAGTGTGGGCAGAGGTTGGTTACCGATATATGAGACCCACTGTGTTGCTCTGGTTGGAAACAGGTGCAAAGATCCTTCAAATCTTCAGCTGCACTTCAAGAGCTGGGTTCGAAGTTCCCCCTGGGATGGTGTTGAACATTTCAATGAGTAACGTCGGCATCTCGGTTTTTGGAGACTATCATTGGCCCCCAAGATGGCCGTGCCATCCGTTGTTCACATGAACAACTTGTCACTCCTTGGGTCCAGCCAACATAGTGGTCGAAGCCAAGCTGACTTATGAGAAGAAACATGATTGAAATATGGACCATCTTCTGCTTCATGTTAAGACAGGTTGGTAAATCCATGTTGACCATTGATACCAGGCATTCGACCATCATGATTAATTGCATTCGACCATGATCAACCACTTGGAAGGTCACCAATGACCATCGGATATTAACCACCTGTCCAACAGGAGAGTCCAAGTCTTCATAAGTCGGGCCAGGTGAGCAGTCCCAGACAAGGTTTTACTCCTGATGTTTAGATCCATCATTTCAATGGTGGGTTCTGATAGCGAATGAATCTCTGTGTCTGTATCCAACCAAACTCTATATACCTATTGCATATGTGAAAACAACGATGTGTATATGGCTGTGGGTCAAAACCCTGTACCCCTGCTTCCCCATCAGTAAGCATTGTTTCCCTTATGATTGTTGGTCATTATCCACCATTATTGGTTGGTCAATATTGACCCATAGCCAAATATGTACTGTAGATATACTTGCAAACACGACCATTTCATGTGAAACATCAAAGAATAAGTGTTCTTTCCATTCAATAGCAATGCTTCCGCCGGAGACCTTACCACTACCCAAGAGCAGTGTGATCCACTTGTTCAGATACGCAAGTGGAGTGAGTGACACTGTAAAGTGGTCTTGAATGAACAGCTGGTGGACAAGAATCCTGCGCCAGTTGGCAAGTGTTTTCTGAACCAAGATCTGTCAAGTGTAACCACAGGTGGTGCAAATAACAATTGTAAGACAAACTGCTATATTTGTTGGTCACCCCCAAGGATTCTCCTTGATATCCATCTTAAAAAACAACCAACAAATATATCATGGGCTACTTTCCACCAAAATCCAGCAAATACAAATGGTGTACTGACAGCCGATTCAACCACGACCACCACCTTGTGTTGGTCATTGGCCTGTAGCCATTCATTGATCATTGGTTGTTGTTGGCCACTGTTGCTGACTTACCTAACCATAACCCTTCAGGAACCATGAATAAATCATCTTTGATCAAATTGGTTAATTGTCCGGGCTTCATTTTGCTTCATTAAGTCACAAATAGAACCAATGATACATGTGGTCTCCCCAAATAATTTTATCATTATACTCTTGACCAATCTTTACCAACGAGTAACAGCAGCAAGGATCTTCCACTATCGGGTTGTTCGCCACCTGTCGTCCTGACCGCCAAGACACCCGTCGAATCTTGTATCCTGGACCAATCCAACAAACACACCAGGGTGAGTGCAATCAGACAGCCAGCTTCCAATGAACCACCCACGTCTGCAGGTAAATCACCAGCTATTCAGGGTATAACTAGTGGTGCTTATGAAAATGGATCTCTGATTATTTTTGTCAACAACTATAGAGCTCTATACTATACATGAACATGCATGCAGAATGAGATACAGTCGTAATTACACAATGTGAGATCCCTTGCAAATACAGTCGTGCACAATGTGAGATCCCTTGCATCAGGATCGTAACAATAAGACTGTACATCACCATCTTTGCAAAAAAGTAGTTGGTGCGTTCCCTGAAGATATGAAGCATGGTTATCATTGTGGATCTTTCAGTCTGGCAGTAGTTGCTTGTTCATCAGCCATACACGTCACAACTGTAGAATCCTGGCCCCCGACTTACAAGTTGGATAATTAATCAATAGATCAAAAAAAACAACTGAACAGAACTGAACTGTAGAAGTCTATGGATGTTTATAGTTGCTTGTTCATGTAAACAGTAGATTAAACAACCAACTGAAGTGAACCTGTTTATAGTTGCTTGTTCTTGAGCTATACACCTGCCCACCTGCCATCTCTAGGGGGCAGCCATGGTCCTTTGCTCGAAAAGCCGCGGCATTTCCGCGCTGCCGGGGGCACCGTAACGGCACGGAGAAGCATGGCGGCGGAGCTGGGCGGAGCTGTGATGGCTGTGGTTGGGGGCCAAGCCCCGCAGAGGTCCGATGAATTCGCATGACTTAGGCTGACTATGAGTTGTCAAAGGCACCAGGCTCCGAGGGGTGAATGAAGGTGTAGGTGGGTGTAGGTGGGGTGTAGGTGGTAGGTGGTAGGTGGTAGGTGGTAGGTGGTGGGTGTAGGTGGTGGCAGGTGGGACTATTGCTGCTGTGCCACCCAAGCAAGTACTGTACCCGGACGCAAAGATTGGAAAAAAATTGGCAACTTCTTCGACTTAGCTGGGTATGGTCCAACGTGATGAACTTTGCAAATCAGCTAGGTTTCAGCTTACGAAACGGCGTCGCTTTCCGGTCTGAGAATCCCTTTTTTGAGCCCAAGTAGGAAAGCTCTTGGTTTGAGCGGTGGGAACCCCAAATGAAGACTCTGGCAAGCTGAACAAAAGAAGTTGCCCAACCAAACAAACCATGTCTCATGAGTAGTTAATCAGGCTTGGTTTAGTTGACAACGCTGTTGTGAAAAAATGTTTTGTTTTTTTCAAAATGGCTGGTTTGCAAGGGTCCATGGACATCCACACTAATTCATGGATGTTTGTTTCAAGTTTCAAAGGAATGACTCCGGCATGGCCAACAAGATGATGGGATCAATAATTCAGTTTCGCAAGCAATGTTACAACCAATTAACCATTTAAACATTGTTTGACTGTAAGAATCAAACTAATGAACGGAGGTTATGGCGCAGCTTATTTTCCTTGAGCCAAACACACATGTAAGTTACTAAGGCAACATGTATATCGGATCACCCCTCCTGTACAGAGGTCTCTGGAATGAAGCCGATGTACACTATACAAGTGCCTTAGCCGTCTGAGCTCTGCCTTCAGCGTACGTGAAACCCATACGCTTCATATGCGAAATCATCTCATTCGCAGGCAGACTCTTTGTACAGATGTCGGCAGGATTGACTTTTGTAGCAATCTTTGAGAGTGAAAACTCACCTTGGGTCAGCTTTTCCTGGACCCAAAGGTATCGCGTCTGTACATGTCTGGTCTTTCCCAGACCTTGGCGGTTGCACGTCCCTATAGTGCTGCGGCGCTGTCGGTGTGCAGCTGGAGCTTGGTCTCAATGCCCCAACCACGCAACACTTCCTGCAAAGATATTCCAACCGAAACACCCTTGACGATGCTGTAAAACTCAGCTTCGCCACTGCTCAAACTCACGGTAATGTGCAGGGTGCTCGATGTCTTCACAGTGTGTCTTCCGAGGTACGCAATCATTCCAGTGGTGGAACGTCGCGTCAGCAAACATCCCGCGAAGTCAGAGTCCACATACATGTGGATGGTGTCGGCAAACTTCTGGGGATGAAAAGTCAACAGCACTCTAGGATGACCTTTCAGGAATCGAACCCAACCGTTTCAAATCCTGATGGTCGCATTCTTTGGCCTCGTGCATTCGCCTTGCTAGGCACTTCACAGCTTCAGCTATATCTGGCCTGTCTTGGGCCAAACAGGATGCACGCATCACCAAGGACCGGAAGAAACTCACGCGGTCCGGTGGCAAGGTGGGTTGAGTCACCTTCAGCTGTGCATCAGCAGCTGTCTGCTTTTGCGCTGGAGTCTTGGCAGGCTTGCAACTCTCAAGCTCGAGGTCCCGAACCATCTGTTCCACATGCCGTGGATCAGCCTCATAGGACACTGAGCCATCATCGTGATAAGTCACAATTCTGTTGAGGACGGAGAACTGGTTCTTTGGCTCTCCAGGTCCGATAGCTCCATCAATGCGCAACTCATACTTGGATCGCAGCGTTTTCTCCAAGTAGCGCTGCCCCTCTTCGTCTGCTAGGCAGACAAAGTCATCACCATGAACCAACACTCGTATGTCGAGCTCGGCATGGTAGAAACAAGAGGGCCATGCTGGATTCTTGACGAAGCCAGCGGTGTGCAGCACTTCGGTGTAGCTGCGTTGCCAGATTGCACTGGCATCTCTGGTGCCATACATGCTTTTCAACAGCTTCCCGCAGAAACCTGGTTGTCGGTCTCCTTCTGGGAGTTCAACGAAAACATCACGTTCAGCCTCACCATAGAAATGAGCCCTACTCATGTCCAGCAACTTGACCTTCAACGAAGATCCTCTCTTGGATCGCTTCAAGGTGGCCAAGAGCGACAGTAGGAGCTTCAAAGATTCCAGTGGCGGCATGGCCGAAAATGAAGCGTGTTCTGGTATGTAATCCGCACTTTTGGACCTTTTCACTTCCCGGCAAACTAGCCTCGACCTGTAGTTAGGAGATTGCAAATCTCCTTTATTGCGGTCCACCCACTTCATGGATATCACCGGTCGAGTGGCTTCAGATGCTGGGATTTTGCAGTAGATCCTCTGCTTGCGGACCCAATCCAGCTCTTCTTGCCGGGCGGCCTTCACCAGTTCCAAGTCAAGCTCGGCACCGGTGTGTGCATCATACACAGGCCCAACGATTTGGTCATCGCTATCCGGCAACTTCTCATAGAACTCCTCTTCCTCATTGATGACTGGAGTGGCCTCCGGCACTGGACCTGCGCTAAGTGCACAGATTTCGCCATCCAGCTCCAACTGCTGTCTGATGGCCTTGAGTATCCCATGGACCAACTTGGGCGGATACTCCTGCGCAGCTTTGGCGCGGCCGTCCATCAAATGGACATGTCTGTGCCAGGTCTTTCCCAGGCTGTTGCTGCAGACACCTTCAAGTGCTGCAGCCAGAACCGGGCTGTTGGTCAGCCACCTGGTTTGTTTCTTGACCAGGCCCACTCCCATCCTATCTTTTGATTTCATTCCCCATCGGCACATGGGGCCCCGCACCTCGAAGACACGGGGATCTTCTCTCAACTCCTTCATCTCTTTTTCTTCCCAGGATGCAGCCCCATCAGGGTGCTCATGATAGAAGTATCGTTTGGCATCCATCTGCTTCTTGTAAGCAACTGCGCAAGTCCTCAGATGCTTGCGTCCCTCAGCCAATCTCTTGGCTCTATCTTCCTGGGACACGCTGTTCTGTGTGTCCACCATGTTTTGCAGAACTGAGAACGGACCACATGGCGGTGATCCACCGAGGAAAGCTGGCTTCTCCAGCTCAATCAGTTCCATCAACTCCCTCACATGAGAGTCCTTGCTAAGATTCCATGATGTTCCATCTGACCTCTTCGTGGCCAGATCGATTGAAAACCCAGGTTGCAGCCCAACCACTTGAGCTTGCGCGGCCACACGTGGCCTTGAGAAGATCTCTGCAACCTTCCCTCTCTTGATCACTTCCTTCAACAGCGAGCAAAGGTAAAGAACCTCTGGACCCGCTTCACCTTGGCCATCCCCAGCTCCACCAGCCTCAACCGAAACGGCCGGAGCCGCGGGGGCTCCCCTGGCCCACCCCCACCCCCCCCAGCCTCAACCGAAACGGCCGGAGCGGCGGGCTGAGAAGGCCCAGCAGATGAGGAAGCTCCTCCTTCTGCTTTGGCTTGTGCCTCCGCATGGAGGTCTTCGATCTCCTGGGCTGGTGCCCTCTTCTCACCTCTTCTTTCAACATCACGTCTCTTCGAAGATCCCTCATCGCGATCTTCTCGTCTTCTCTCTCATCAAGAGGTTCACCGGCTGCTTCTGCTGCAGCCATCTCAGCATCTGCAGGTGGCCGATCCTGCAATGCTGGCCCTGCCCCTACTGGAGCAGCTGGTGCTGCCTCTTCACCGGCAGCTGGCAA
>VSDK01007202.1:641828-690533 GCA_009767595.1 Symbiodinium kawagutii | reverse complement strand
AGGTCCCCCGCCTGCTGCGCCTGCAGCCATCTCAGCATCTGCAGGTGGCCGATCCTGCAATGCTGGCCCTGCCCCTACTGGAGCAGCTGGTGCTGCCTCTTCACGGACAGCTGGCAAAGCTGCAGCTCCTGCAGCTGGCACTTCAGCTTCCACTCCGCCTTCTGCTCGTGGACGCTTTCCTCTTTCAACTCTTTCTTTGGCTTTCTTGATTCTTGCTTTGCCCTCCTCCGTTTTGTTGAGTTCTGTTTGGATTCTCAATCTGCACTCAGCGTTATGGGCTCGACTGGGCAGGTCCAAACTGACTGCCTCACATCCTGGACACAGTGGGGTGTGTCCAAACTTTTCCAAGTCCGCCTTCATCACGTAAAGGTTCCTTGGAATCACTTCTGGCACTGGCTGCCTTTCCCTGGCACCAACCTCATCCATGGCAGGCAATGCAATCCTCATGCCAGCATGGTCACGTTCCTGAAGCCTCCATGGCAAACCACGAAGTGCATCGAAGTTGTCATAGCTAAACTGGTCTTGAGGTGGCCTGCGATGGATTGAGTTGCCCTTCATGATACCCCGCTCGGTCATCACGAAGACATCCGAGTTGCGAGTACCGGTTCCAACATACATGCCCATAGACACGCGTGGAGCCAGGTCATCTCGCTTTCCTCCTCGGTTGGCTCGAGGTCGGTAGAGAATGTGCTCACCGAACCTCACCAAAGGAATTCGCCACTTTCTGCCATAAGTTCGCTCAAAAGCTGTCTTTCCATCGGTCCCCACACGGAACCTCGTCAGCAGGGATGCTGCATGTCGTTGACGGGTGATGTGGTTCCACCTCCTTTCCAAGACGATGCTGATAGTCGGATAGCAACGCCCTGATCTGACGCTTGATCTCGCGCACTCCCACCTCTGCAACTCCATTGGCCTTATGGTCATTCACAGGCGTCTCTGTCAGATGCAGCTCAAGGTGGGACTTTTGTTCCTTCACTTTCTGCTTGAGGGCCGCCAGTGCTGGTTCACCATCAGATTTCAAGATCATTTTGTTGAACCCAGCATCATCAACCACACTTCCCAACCAGGCAACTCCAAAAGGATCCGCACCCTTTGCTGGAAGCGCTGATGCCCACAGCCTCTTGGTGCGATGGCACCTCACCATCAAACATGGCAAGGTCTCTTCAACGTTCTCGCCTGAGTTGAGGTAGAAGTAGTCCATGGACAACGTTGGAAGTTGCCCTTCTGGCTCCTCAAGCTCTTGCCCTCGTCTATGACGATCATCCGTGGTTCTTGCTCTCTTGCAACGCAAGCACCATGAGCGATGGACGACGTGTCCTGTCGCTTCATGTTCCTCCACCTCAGCTGCTGTTGGCTGATGTGGCTCTTTTCTCAAAATCGCTTGCCTCTGCTCTTCACCAATCTCGAATTCTTCATCTTCATGCATTGGATCTGGATCTTCGCCAGCTCCATCGGCAACCCCGGCATCTGCCCCAGCCGAACCGGCCAAAGCATCACCAGGATCACCCACTGCATTCACACAAGGACTTACGCCCCACAAGGGGGCTGCCCCTTCAAAGGGGACGGCTCCATCCAACAGTCCATCACATAGATGCCCTTTCGCATGTGCACCTCCGGCATCTCATGACCAAACTTGTTGATCAACTTCTTCATCATCTTGGTGTAGGCCCTACCAGCCTCAGTGTTGCGTCGGATGAGCCTTCCACCATGCTGTCCAAGTGCTACATGGTGCGTCTTGGCAACATCGGATCCTGCAAGAAGTGCTCGGTGAACATTCGTCACCCTTCCAGCAATCGGCAGGTTGTTGCCCTTCGCATCCATTCCCTGGAGCTTCACACTCCCTTGGTCGGCGATAGGTTCGCCATTGGCTGTCCTGTACGAGCAGCCATTGCTTTCTTCACATGGATAGCCCTTGGCAGCTTCAACTGGAATGGCAGTGATGGCCGCACCGGTGTCGATGTTCAGCTCCATGTACTTCCAACCATTCCAGCTGTTGCTCTTATTCATCTCACTTGCTGCGAGGCTGCACACTGCAAGCGCAGCTGATCCACTTCCGGATCCATCTCCTCCTCTTCCAGGTCGATCACGTGGCTCATCAGGGATGCCAGGTGAGTCAACCTCTTCATCATCATCCTCATCGGGCTGGTTCTTGCCCTTTCTTGCTCTGGCCTTGTTCCTGGCTTGGTTCTTTCTCTTCTTGTACTCCTCATTGCGGACCCTTTTCTTCTTACCTTGCCTCTTAGGATCGGAAGCCAACAGTTCCTCCTCGTCACCAGGAAACTGCTGCAGGCTCTTCCTTGTCTTCCTGCCCAACTCAGTCGTAGTCCTGCTCTTCTCTTTGCTTCCAATCACCTCAGTCTCGATGTCCGCATCCTGACCGTATTCATCATGGTCATGGCGAGGTCCTTCAGAGGATTCAGGATTGTCGAAGCGTGCATGCCATTCTTGGTCAAGACGGATTCGCTATCGGGCACGTTCTCGCACACCAGACTTCCTGTCCAAGATGGCACGCCTCCTCTGTCTCTCTTCCCTCCAAGCTTGGTGATGTGGAACTCCGGCTGCAATCGCATTCACATAGCGGCTATCGTGGAAGGACTGGTCCGCGATGTTGGCCTTGGTGATGGGTGGCGCTTTCGGTGGCCTTTTGCTCAAGGCCCTCATGGTGCGCGCCGCCTTCGCCTTCACCTCTGGATCCTCACTCTCCTGAGCCTCAAGCATCGCCTGCTGGAACAAAGCAGACTTCAAGATCCCCACCGCCAACGACCCAGTGGTGGTAGCAGTGGACTTCGGCTTCTTCGGAGGTGGTCCTTCGGGTGGTCGAGGCCCAAGCTTGGCAGCAGCAGACTTTGGAGGTGGTACTTCAGGAGTCTTTGGTTGCATCCTTGAAGATGCAGCTGCAATCGCCTTTGGTGGCGTCACTGGTGCTGCTGCTCCACCCTTTCTCTTCGCTTTGGCCTTTGGTGGTGGTCCAGCTGGAGACTTCGCCATTGGGGTCTTTGGTGGTGGCCCCTTTGGAGTGCCTGGTTCCCACCACACTCCATGCTGCGGTGTCCTTGGACTCCATTCCCTCACCCGAGATTCAGGTGTCGCCGCAGCTCCAGCAAACTCAGGTCCATACACTGGAGTTGGTGGACTCTTCGCAGATGCCTTCGCCTTCTCTTTCACCATCTTCTTGGGTGTCTCCTCGATGGGTCTCCTTCTCGTCGCAGCTGGTGTCTTCGGTGGCGAGGATCTCCTTGCCCGAGCTTGGGCTGGTGAAGGTGTGCTCACCTTCTTCCTGACCATCGACGGTGACCGAGCTCGCTTTGACCCAGCAACACCCGGCCCACCCTGAGACTCCTACCAGCCCTGATTTGGTCAGCCCTTTTTACCAGCCCTGATTTGAGGCTACCAGCCTTGAATTTGAGCTGGTAAAATTTTGCTATGTTTGAAGCTAAACCAGCTCAGTTTTAGGGCTGGTAACCAGCTCAATTTTAGGGCTGGTTACCAGCTCTAATTTTGAGCTGGTTTTTGTCCTGATGTTGAACCATGTTTTGAACATATATGGTGTTCTCTGCAGCTGTTTTCCCAAATTCAGCATTACTTAGATAGTATTGAACTTTCCCTGTGCCCTTGCCAGGGTGGCCTGCATAAGGCCTCAGAATTTGGAGCCAAGCTTTGGTGGCCCGCACAAGGCCTTATGATGTGGGACTGTCAATGCCCTTGTGACCTCTGCAGAGGTTGGCCTGCAAAAGGCCCAATGTGCTGAAGAAAAGAGCTGGCCTGAGAAAGGCCCATGTTGTATAGTTAGTGCTCCACTTTGGAGTTGGAGTCTGGAAGTTCAACAGAGCATGTCTTGAAAAAATAGCAGCTGCAGTTGGTAGTGTGGGAAGTCCAGTGAAATGAGGCAGCAGGTTCAAAAGGTTCTCTTGCTGTGCTGGTAATCAGCAATAAATCACATGTGAGCAAGACATGATATATAATCTCATCTATGTTGAAATAGTGTGATGTAATTATCAATGGATTTGTTTAAAGTGGTTGTCATATGTCAACAAAGAGCCATTTTTTTGCATGTTTGGGTTTTATTTTGTTCATGGTAGCTGTTTGGGATAACTCAAGCTTGGTAGTGTGTCCTGCCCCTTGCTTCCTGTGACCTGGGATGATGGGCCTGTGGAAAGCTCTCCTGTGTGTTCTTGGCCTGCTCCTGCAGGTGGCCAGTGCATGGCCTTGGGGCCCCCCTGTTTGGTGGGCTGGCTCTTACTGGCGACAGCACTTGCCCACAGATTACTGGGTGCAGACTGACGCAGATGGCACTCTGATTCACCAGTCTGACTTTGACTGGCTGGATGAGCATGGGTATGAAATGCCAGCACCAGCAATCAGGCTAAGGGAGAGGCAGAGAGCCCTTTCCCCAAGCTTGTCCAGAGGTGCTAGGGCTGGCAGAGTTTGCAGGGTGGCCTGCAAAAGGCCCAAGCTGCAGACCATTCCAGAAGAACCTGAACCTGGTCGGTGGAACCAGTGCATCCACTGACCATTGGGTGCCCCAGCAAAGGAGTGGCAGGCATGAGCCCCAAGAGGGTGGCCTGCACAAGGCCCTGAAAGCTGTTGCTGACCTCCTGGATGACAACAATCAAGGCAGATATGACAACAAGGGTTTCAGAAGTGCTGTCAGAAGGCAGCTCAAAAAACTGCGCAACAAATTTGCCCTGAAGTACCCAGCCTGGCTTGATGGAGGCGATATGAGCATCAAGCAGTACAGGAACAGAGCCAAGTGGTTCATTGAGGATTTCTTGCTGCAGCAGACCATGCCTGGTTGGCCTGAGCAAGGCCCAGTGGAGGAAGAAGAAGAAGAAGAGGAAACTGAAAATTCCCCTGGACCTCCAAATGCAGAGGAGGAGCATGTTTTGTTGGAGAGTTCCAGCTCCAGTTCCAGCAGCTCTTCCTCCCCTACCACTCCTCAGGCCATGCCAAGTTGCCCCTCCAGTGGGTTGCCTGAGCAAGGCACTTGTGGCCCAAGGGGCTTGTCAGGAAATGCCACTTGTGACCCAAGTGGCCCCAGCCCAGCAAGGGTGATTTCACACATGCTGGACAATATGATGGATGATATTGAGACCCTTCATCCACAGGTTCGATCCCAGGTGAGATCCTCCATGTGCCAGGGAGAGAGCCCACAACACAGTGGGTTGCCAGCAAATGGCAGGCCCCCAGCTGATGGGGGCATAGCTCTGGATGAAGGCTCAGCTGATGGGGGCATGGCTGTGGATGGAGCCATCCAGGACCCAAGAAAAACTTGTCTGAACCACCAGCCTCCCCAAGGTCAAATGACACAGAGGCACCCACAAGCCCAGCTGAAGGCACAGCCACTGGGGCTGCAGGAAGTGTTGCAAGGACTGGCAATGCCCAAATCCTGCAGCTGCAGGAAGTGAGGATGAGCTCCCACCCCTGGCTACCTTCACAGAACCTGTCCCTGCAGTGACTGGCAATGCCAGTTGGCCTGCAGAAGGCCCAGGTGCAAACATGTCTGGGAGCTGGGTGGAGATAGAGGAAGCCTCCACTGTGGACAGCTTCATTCTGGAAGATGTGCCTCAGAATGACCAGGAGAGAATGGAGTGAAAAAAGGAAACTGGAGACCACACAGTGGTTGGGCTGTGGAAGGCCTTAGTTCTTGACTACCTTGGACAGCCCACCAGTGGCTGAGTTTGCTTGAAAAAAAGCTGCTGCTGTGTCTCTTGGTGGGTTGGGGCCAGTGTTGGTTTTGGTCTAGGAGGTTCTGAGCTTTTTTGGGGAGCCACCAAGATTTGTTTTGGGACACCAGGGACATCTAATTTGGAACCTCAAGAATTCAAGAAAAAACATTTTTAATCACCAAAAAACATCCAAAAACAAGTTCAAAAGTTCAAATCTGGAACTTTTCTGGGCCATTTTTGGAGCCCCAAAACTTCCAAAAAAAAGTTCCAAAGTTCCAATCTGGAACTTTTCTGGGCCATTTTTGGAGCCCCAAAAGTTCCAAAAAAAAGTTCAAATTTGAACTTTTGAACTTTTGAACTTTTGAACTTTTGCTCTTTTTAATTATATTTAAATAAGAAAGGCTAAAAATTCAAAAGTTCAAAAATTCAAATTTGAACTTTTTTTGGAACTTTTGGGGCTCCAAAAATTCCAAAAAAGTTCCAGATTGGAACTTTGGAACTTTTTTTTGGAACTTTTGGGGCTCCAAAAATTCCAAAAAAAAGTTCCAGATTGGAACTTTGGAACTTTTTTTTGGAACTTTTGGGGCTCCAAAATTTTCTAAAAAAGTTTTAGATTTGAACTTTTAAACTTATTTTTAGAATTTTTTTTGGTACCCACACTTGTAATTTTTCTCCATCCTGGGAATCATTTTGAAAAGTTTTAACCCATTTCTGGAACAATTGGAACCAGCTCAATTGCAGCTCTATAGTAGCTGCTCAGGCTCAAGCGTCGCTCTTGTGAGAACTAGAAAGCAAGGATGGCCCCCAAGCTCTCCACTCTGAGGAAGCCTGCTGCTGCCACCAGCCCTTTGAGGCAAGCTAGAGCTGTTGCTAAGGCAGCAGCCAAGAAGGCTGCAGCCAAGGCTACCTGTGCTCGCACTCCTACTGCTCCTGTTGCTCCGGCTGAGGAGTTGCCTGAGCAAGGCAGTGATGCTGAGAGTCCTACCCCTGCTGCTCCTGTGGCTGCTCCTGTGGCTTCTCCTGTGGCCCCAAGGGGCTGTCCTGCACAAGGACCTGTGAAGGTTGAGGTTGCCTCTCCGGCCTGGGGGGGCAGAGCAGTTCCAAAGCCTGCTGCTAAGGCTGCTGCAAAAGCAAACCCTGCCCAGTTGGAGCGAATCAGCGCCAAAGCTGCCAAGCAGATGAACTATAAAGTGAAAGCTTTGGCCAAAGCAGGAGACACAGAGTTGTTGGAGAAGCTGCAAGCTTGCACCAGTCAGTTGGAGAAAAGGAATTTTTTATAATGTGTATTCCTTGGATCCTCGAGTCAGTTCCAGGACCGTGACAAAAAAAGACACTGAGGAGGACAAGATGGAGGTGTCTGAAAAAGAAGGGTGGTGGACTGCAGAAGTCATTGCTGAGTGGAAAGGCATCAAAGCTGGTTGCAAGGACTATGAGAAGAAAGTCCAAGCTTCTGTGCAAGGTTTGCCAGAGAGACCTCACAGAGATCAAGCTTTGGCGCAGTTGGGTGTCAAGGAATATGAGTATATTCACCAAGACACACAGAGGTTGGTGTCCAGAAAGCGACAGTTGGAGTTGAAGGAGGAAGTGGAAGATGTGGATGAAGACACCTTCCAGGCTGCCAGGGCAGCCATGCACAAAGGCCCTGGAAAGAAGATGATCACCAACAAGGCCAGCAGCTCTCAGCCCAACAGAGGTGGCCTGCACAAGGCCCATGAAGAGGAAGTGAAGGTGGAGGTCGACTGGGTGCAGAATTACAAGGACCAGTACAACAAGTGCAAAGGTCTGCTGGCCCAGGTGGCAACTGAGCTGCACTCCTTGGAAGTTTTTAAAGGTCAAGTTGGAGCTTTGCCTGACACTGGAGACATGAAAGCCCCTCTGCAGAGACAGGTCCAGGCCATGGCACAGGACATCCAAGGAAAGAAGCAAGAGCTTCTGCAAAAGCAGGTGACTTGGCCCAAGGAAGTGTTGGGGACTGAGGCTGAAGAGAAGTCAGGCCAGCTGTCCTCTTTTTGGAAGGAGATGAATGACTGGTTGAAGAAGCACAAGAAATTCTTGGATGCTTGTTGCATTGGCCTGCACAAGGCCCTGGAGGCCTTGCTTCTCTGAAGTGGCCTGGAAAAGGCCTTAGCTGCTGTTAGTTGAGCTCACTGTCGACTTTGCTCAGATTGTGCTTGGCTCACCTGGAAAAATGGTTGCTGCTGCTGCTAGCTGACCCCAAAATTGTGGTTCCTTTTACTGGCCACTTCCCCTGCACTTTTGAGCTCGTTCTTCTCTCCCAGCTCAAATCTGTGCTGTAGCCATTGTTGTTCATAGCTAGTGTTCCACCCAAATATTTTTGGTACTACCATGATGAAACTATAGGAGGATTCCTTGCACAATTGTTTACCAGAAGAGGTGGCAAGGACAACCCAGGGAAGAATTGTGAAAATATGTTGGCAAGATGGAAGCACTTGACACCTTTTCCTGCTCAGCCTCATTGAGTGGCCTGTGCAAGGCCTTGCTGCTTTCTTGCATTGTGTCCTGTGAAAGGGTGGCCTGCATAAGGCCTTCTCCAAGTTTCACATATTGCAGAAAAGTTTCCTGTTCAGCCTCCTGTGGTGGCCTGTGCAAGGCCTAGCTGCTTTCTTGCAATGTGTCCTGTCAAAGGATGGCCTGCACAAGGCCTTCTGCAAGTTTCACATATTGCAGAAAAGTTTCCTGTTCAGCCTCCTGTGGTGGCCTGTGCAAGGCCTAGCTGCTTATTTCTTGCAATGTGTCCTGTCAAAGGGTGGCCTGCATAAGGCCTTCTCCAAGTTTCACACATTGCCAAAGAGCTGCGGATGACACTTCTCATGTGTTTTTGCAAAAAGGCTGCTGTCATTGCTGCTGTTTACCAGCTCTGTTTTAGGGCTGGTAACCAGCTCAGTTTTAGGGCTGGTTACCAGCTCTAAAATTGAGCTGGTTTGGTGTTGTGAGCTGGCAGCCTTAGATTAGAGCTGGCAGCCTCAAATCAGGGCTGGTAGGAGTCTCAGGGCAGGCTCCAACCGAACCGGTCGACGCCGAGCTGGAGTGCCAGGGTGCGAGCGAGGTGTGACCACAGGCTCATCATACCGAGGTCTTCCCATTTAATCCACGTCCTCGATGTCACTGAGGAAGCACTCATGCTCCGACATATCGGAATCCACAGTCAACTCGGATTCCTCACCTTCTTCGGCTTCAGCTGGAAGACCAAACTCATCCGTGGTCAACCCAAAGAGCGTGAGCCCATTTGCAGATGGCTCCCACTCTTCACCTTCCCAGTTCTCCTCCTCAGGCTCGGCATCATCCTGCTCCACATTGTTGACACCTTTGCCACCTTTGGGCTTGCTACCCTTGGATGGCTTTCCACCGCCTTTGCCCTTTCCAGAGCTCTTCGCAGATCCTTTCTTCTGACCTTTGCCTTCCTTGGCCTTTCCTCCACCGGGGGCCCAGCACTCTGCTTTTACATGTCCAGGTTTGTTGCAGTTAAAGCAAACCTTCTTCTCATCTCCTCCAGATTTGCCCTTACCTGTTTTGTCGCCGCCCTTTTGACGGCCCTTGCCCTTGTCACCCTTGGCGAGGATGCCCACGTCCATTGGATCGTTGGGCCTACCATAGGCGTCGGGATTCTGGCTGTTCGCGGTCTTCATCTTGTTCCCCGTCGTGTGCTCCACGTACGCCTGTATTTCGTTGACCATGGAATCGAATGTTTTGAATCGGTCCCGGTTCAACACCAAGTGGCGCTCGAGCTCCGGCGGCACCAACCTCTCGATGACATTGGCTTTTATGTCAGCAGCCAACTCCACCCGGTTGCCATCTGAGTCCTTCCTCCTCTCATAGACGCGGATGCTGTCAAGGAGCTTCTCTAAGTTGGCCGGGAGGTCCTCCATCTTCGACCTGCTTGGCGTCAGGATCGCATTCAGCAGCGCTCGCTTTCGACCGCCAGTCAACGGATCATACCGGCGATTGAGCCGCCGCCACCCTTCGAAGCCACACTCGTTGGCATTCAAGATGATGTCGAAGGGCTCCTTCTCGGTCAGCATCAAGAGCGCATCCCACACCTCCTTCCGCAGATCCTCGATGTTCTCAATGCGGTCGATCTCATCCGCCTGGAGTCCATACGCCTTGTCCACCATGTCGTTGGTGATGGCGTAGTCATTCTCCTCCGCCCAGACCAACACCTCCCTGAGGTCTTTTCTGACGCTTCCAAGATAGGAGGATGTTTTGATTTTCCAAGAAAGAAACCGCTCAGCATTGCCGTCGAATTTTTCGGGTTTTCCCAAGCCTTTGTTGTCCACGAGCTTCACCTGCTCTTTGGACTTCAGAGCTGTGATGAGCTCCCGCTGAGCTCCAATCAGCTCGGCCAACGCCCCACCACCTCCAACCGAACCGGTCGGAGAGGTAGGAGCGGCCAACTGCTGGATCGTCTGGGTCATCTCCATTTCTCTTTGCCTCAGCCTTGCAACTTCTTGCTGAAGCTGCTGCAGGGTCTGAACAAGGTCAACATCACCAGCACCATTCATCCCTGAACACTAGGTACACTTCAGATTTGTGCGTGTCAGGTCCTAGGAGCTTACTGCTCCGCTACCATGAACGGAGGTTATGGCGCAGCTTATTTTCCTTGAGCCAAACACACATGTAAGTTACTAAGGCAACATGTATATCGGATCAACTAATCATGATTCGGCATAAATTTCAGTGATAATGCAGGGGATCAAGGGTCTTTTGAAGCGTGGCAAAACAAAGCACCAGCAGTGAAGATCGCTGGCATCGCGCGCCTTGAAATTCATGGGCAGCCCATAGAAGGGGCTGCCGGCCATGGAAGCCATGGGAAGCCATCAAGTCCGGGCAGACCCAGGACATCCAGGCCTTCACCTTGCTTCGCTTAAGCAAAAAAACTGCGAGCTGAACGACCAGGCTGCCATCATCGCGAATGAAAAGTAACCACGGTTGGCAAACAACTCGGGGGACAGGGATCTGGTGCCACACGGTTCGTGCTGATGAGTATACCAGGATATGAAATTTTCGCCCTTTGAAGATTTGTGGTTTACATCAGTGCTGAGCCCCCGAAACACGTCGGATCCCAACCTGTAGTGCTTTCAAGAAGCGCAGGGGCAGCAGAGAAACACGTGCGTTAATTGTGCTAGCTAAGGCAATTGAGCAGCTTACAAGCCAAGTATTGGATGGGACCAAGCCTGAAGGATCTCTGTCAGAGATTTTCTGGACTCACTAACGCGTCCTTCCTTTAAAACCAATGCAAAATGTTCTTGTTTTTGAAAAGATCAAAGTAATCTGTAATGAATGGACTTGGAGAATGCAGAATAGATAGATAGTTTCCAAACATATAAAAAACAATAGAGAGGTTGCTTAGTTGATGGCAGCCACGGATCGAAGCAGTGTCATCTGGACCCAAAAACTTCTCCGAATATGAACAAATCACATTAGTTGTTTCACAGATTCTTTGTCATAAATTTGAAAATTCCTCGCTTCAATGACAGCAAACCCGTTGAAAATGACCTTTGTCGATGGTGTGTTATTGTGGATCCAAGATAGCCCCTTCAAAAACCTGAGGAAGCTGCACAACAGTGGCATTTCTATTGGTTACAGCAAATTGCAACGATTTTCGCATCAAAGAGCGAGAGAGAGCGGCATCGACACTCGTAGTTCCACCCAATGGGCAAGGGGATATGTTTGGGAATAGTTGCCTAATAAAGATATAGTCAATACTGATTCATGACAACCATATGCAAGCTTGAATGCATTAATATGTACAAGTAACATGGATTAACATGGCAAATAATGGTGAAAAATGTTTCATTAGTGATTGGGTACATCCAAGAACCAGCAATTTGTCGGCCCAAGCTTGTACAGCATGTCATGGAAATGAAGTGGTTTGTCTTTGGTTGGGTGTTCACCCACGCACGCTCAGTGATTTGTACTGACCTCTACCAATGCCCTTGAACACCCTGGGCTGATCAGCTTCGGAGTCGCCTTGCGATGCACCCCAAGAAGGGAAGGGAAGCACATGACTCAGGGCATGAAACATTCAAGCAGGTGTTTTTTTTCTTGATTCTTGGACGGGTTCTCTGCAAATAATTGATGGAGTAGAACCGTTCCTCATGAAGAAAGTAGAACAAACTTTCTGTAACCACTAGCGATGATTTCCAACCATTCTGCGACTGAAACCCTTAAGAGCACCTCTTTAAATAAGTTCAAAGATCTCCGCAGTTGGAACCCCGGTACATCTATACCTCATCCCAAAAAAAACTTGCAACTGGCAGTCCAGTTGTATGCTTCGATCCCCTAGCCTCATCAGAAGGACATCTGCGAATAATTCTTTGAGGCCGCAGGGCCCCGGCTTCCGAATTGGATTTCCAGCTCCCTCTGTTTGAAAGAATCGAGTGACGAGCGAACCAAACCCCAGGGAACGCGCTTATAGTGGTCAGGGAGGTGTCACGCCAGTGGTTGCGGTACTGAGGGACTCCAATGATGCTTGGCTCCTGTGTGGTTCATAGTCCCAGCGTTTTGGGTACCCCTTGTAGTGGTTGCTACCCAGTAATGATTGGCTACAACTGCCACTTCCGAACCCTCCGAAGCATCACCATGCTACGGTAGAGGGAACCAAAGCCTGAATGGAACGCTGGATACTCATCCAAGACCTTGATAGAAATGTTCGAAAATTCATACTCATGCACTTTCATGGATTTAAAATGATTTCAATCCTGCTTCTGTATCAGTTGGCTGGAAATCAGGTGAGACTTTCAACAACCAGCAGCATGGCGCAGCTTGCGCAGTGGCTTAGCGACAGAATCTGATGACGTTCACCACAGAGCACGGACACAGCATAGCATATGACATCAAAAGGGTGTATACCATATATATATATATATATATATAAAAATTCTGAATAAACACCCTCAAGATATTTCGTTCGGTCAAATGGAAAGAAAATTGCACTCTGCTCTTAAACATGTTGCTTTTTTGGTCATATCCTTTTCGGATGTTTATGTATTTGGTATCATGTCAATATTTTGAGAATCCTCAGGTCCAATGTCTTAGAGTCTTGGCACATGGATCTGTTCAAAATTTCTGTAACAAGCACGCTAATTTTGCCAAAGAAGCCATCAATTGTTTGGGTACATTTGTGGACACACCGGCGTACTGCAAGCAAAAACCTCAAACAAAAACACTGGATCAGTGCGATGACAAGGGAAAAAGATCATAAATCATCATTAACCTTGTGAGATGTTCTGAGCTAAACCCTGTAAATGACAATGTGGTTTTATGTTTCATTTAATTTGCATCTCAATCTTCAGTCTTTTCATTCTTCTGTTCATTGTGTTTTCATTCTCCAGTTTTTTGTTCAATATGTTCAATGAATTTTGCCATTTCTATGGAAAACCGCAGCTTTTCCTCTGCTTTTCCATCTGTTTTGCATTTTCCATTGAAAAATATTCCCCAAAAGTGACAAACCATTGGAACATGAAAAAAACATGACAATAAAATCAAAAAAATGAAGATTGAAATGAACACTAAATGAAAATAAATCAAAGTTGCAAATGTCCAATGTTTGACCGCCAAAACATCTCATGACATTAACCCCCATTAACTTAATCAGCATTCATATGCATCATTGTGAATCAGTATGCACCAATCATCATTAATAATCATCAATCATCACTAATCAGCATCAATCACCATTCACCACTACTCAACACTATCAGAAGTAAGCAACGGTACTATGCTGGGCCAAGCAACTGCTGGCGAAACGGATTGTGGGACAAGCATTTGGTGTACTGTAAATCCCATTGATGTGCCAAATGACCCTGCTTGGATGTGCACCCTGACCTAGTAAATAGTCACTTACCATGGTTTCTAGGGGTTATAAACTACCTTATAGGGCTGATATCTATGGTTATAACCCTAGCTGCACATCCAAACAGGGAGATAATTCAATTTCGAGGCTACCAACATTGATACAAACACATTGACATAGCCATGTGAAATCAAAGATCTTGGATGCATTTCGATGCTAATCCTGAAGTGAACCGTCATCATCGTCGCAGCTCATGGTAAGGTCAGCGAGGGATAGCTGCACACGGCTGACCTGACAGCTGCAACGGGAGACTTCAGCAACCAAACAACTCCAAGCCCAATGGTGGTACTAGTTACTAGGATGCGTGGTTTCTTAAAATGGGGTACCCAAACCTGGTTGGTTCATTACTAGAAGTGGTTCATATAAAGGATAGTTTGGGGGGTCCTCTATTTTGAGAAACACACGTATTGGTTCCTCAGAAGAACCTGTAGACTGCAGTACTCCTAAGTAATGTTCAAAAATGATCAACGCGAAGACACTCTGTGCAAGTGCCGAACTTGATACTCTGTGAATCTTTGCACTGTAAGGCATATATGAGCGAATTTGGTAGTTTTGATTCTGTGTGAACTGCTCTATGTGAAACTCCTCAGTATGAACTGCTTTCATGGGAAACGACTTCTATGGGAATTTCGAAGTGTTCATGATCTTGGGTGCGATTCGGTGGTCTGAAAATTTGACGGTTTCTTTGCCACAATCTTGCATTTTCAGAAGGTTCAACTTGGAATCCTGTGTTTTGCAGTGAGCGGTTTGTACATAGGAAATTGAATTTGTGTAGCCTGTGTATGTACAAATTTCCTATGTACAAACAAATTCATTGTACTGCATTGTTCCCATTTCTTTGCGGCATATCTGTACACGGCCGAGTTCGGGCCAACGGCCAGGTGCTGAGACGCAAAGGTGGCTTGGGCACAAAAAACAAACAATGGCTTGTAAGGAAATGATTGGTTTCATGATAATTAGTGAATGATAATCAGAATCAGAAATGATAAAAAACAAAAACAATCAATGATAATCAGAAATGATTGGTTTCGGTTGGCTCAATCAGTGATGTGTCCATCGCTGCAAAAAAACATGTGTTTGGGTAGGTACCTGCACATTACATGGCTGTGACGAGAAGTTATGTGCTGATTTCAGCTCTTGCTCACATGTACAAACATTGACAATTGAACAAGTATTAACCAAAACATTATCAAAACACATCAATTGCTACATTAAAAAAAGTATATAAACAATCATCAATTAAACAATCTTTGATGATGCCAAATGAAACCATGGCCTGCCATGTTTCCTTTCAGGTCTGCCCAAATGTTTTTCACCACAGCGGCAGCGCCAAGGCGAAGATCGGTGCCGACGGATCTCAGTGACTACTTCCAAGCAGCAAGCGGATCATCATTGAACGGACTATGATTAATGGCAATCATTGAACTGATGATGATTAATTCAGCACAGTCATTTGATAATGACGGATCATCTAGTCTATTGTCAAATAACTGTGATAGTTGGCTAATCATCTATCATGATTATGGTAGATAATGGTGAATTACAATTAGTTGGCTAGCTGATCAACTACTTCGCCATTCAATTTTGCACCATTCAGAAGACTCTTGACCACTGCGAGTCGATGAAAGTCCATTGAATTTTGTTTATTTATTGATCATTCATGACCCTGTTAACCACTATTAACCACTATTAACCACTATCAACCACAATTAACCGCTATTAACCACTATGAACCACAATTTACCACTGCATTTTCTTAACCAACGGACCTGAACAACCACTAGCGCTGGTGCCGCAACGCCCTCCGCTCGTGACCGACCTCAGCACACCATGGGCGCACCGCTCTCTGTGGCACCAACGGCGCCAACGGCCTCGGAGATAGAGACGTGGCGTCGTGAGTGACTGACGGTCGACAGTCGTGGACCCAGGTTCAGTTTTTGCTTGACGACCAATAATGATAGTGATTAATAGTGGGCTAGTAATAGTGAATAATGGAAATTAATAATGGTACTTAATAATAGTTTGTAATAGTATATGCTTGACGACCAATAAAACTAGTGATTCATAATGATGATTAATAACTTGATAATAGTGTAATAATGAAGCTAGTGATAGTATAATAATGGTGATTAATAATGGTTTATGCTGATTGACAATGGGCTAGCAATACAACCAATAATAATAGTGATTAATAGTGGCTCGTACTAGTCAATAGTGGTTTATGCTGGTTAACAAAAGGGGATGAAAAACAACAATATCAATCTTTAACGATAGGACGTTGATAACCACTGGCTGAATTGATATGGAATATGGCTGGCTTCAAATGGTTGATATGGGATGATTGGGGGGTAGCCCTATTTTGAGAAACAACAATATGATCAATTAATGAGTAACCTAGGGCATTAATATGGATACTGGTTAACAAGCAACAGTGATACTTATTTCCTGTGGTTATTAGCAGTATTGACCAGTTTCCATGAATTGATGCTGAACCATACGAGTTTGATAATAAGATAAAATAACCAACAATACAATTAGGAATGTGCTGGTTGCTGTTGATGATGATCAGTATCATGAGAATTCATGGGTCAATTTTGAATTGATTACTTTTCATCAGCCATTCAGCCATGAGGGAGTGAATTCAATCGACAAGGTACCTCGATTTGTGTTCCTACAAGCTCGACAATCTGTATCTGAATTCTTCAGGGGAACAAACACTGACACTGAATATACCTATGTTGGTTGCTATCCACGATCCAACCATCATAAACCTTTCAATATTTTCCATTTATTGGTGAACTTCCCCTCCATGATTAGATAGCCAATGCAACGTTCATCAATATCCTATGTCATGGTGATTGTCCTCCCAATAGTCAATCAAAAACAAACCATCACCAACCTTTTACAGCATTCCCAAATTCCGATTCTCAGCAAGGGCTCCGCACTTCTGCTCCGCTAGACCTAGCTGGAAACTCTACGGATTGGAAGGATGAAGACAGGGGTGAACGTAGAGTGAAATTGGGTGACCAGGAAAACCAAGGACCATAATGACCAATGGCTGTACTTTTGTCTATGATGAGCACAAACATGATTACTTATTGCCAGCAAGCACTTCCCCTTTCAGATCTTTGCTTGATGTTGGTTCCTTACGGCCAATGCTAATCACACCTAATGCCGACAACGACGACGACAATGACGACCAGGCAAGGGACGCCGACGGGGACTACGACGACTACTGCTACTAGAAGTGGCCTCAGCCTTCCAAAGAAATCCAAAGAATCCATTGGAATTGATCATCTGGTTGGTGGTTTCAACCCCTATGAAAAATATTAGTCAACCAACCCTTTCTTAATACATACTACTGAAAAAAGAAAATGTTTAAAGCCATCAGCCAGTCATTGATAGATCACGCGTGTTCAAACAGGTCTCCGAGCGCCACTACGCATTGTCAGCGGCGGATACTTGACTGTCAACGGATAAACAGCCACATCTTTCCAAGCAAAGTGCAACAGCGGAAACAGCCCTGCCATATACGTTCCGGCCAAGCATGTAGCCAACCCTCAACAAAGGTCAATACCAAAGAGCCACCAAGAAAATCCGGCAAACATGCCAGTGAGATACCTACGCTGCAATCACTTCGTCGGGGGGACGTGCACGCTAAGGCTCATGCTCTCATTGATTGTTTGTTGGTGATGAGATGACCCAAATTCAACGAGTCTCTACCAATTCAAGTGAAACACCACATTGAACACTATGAATCGCAATAAAATTTAGAAATTGTAACCCCTGCTTGTTATCATAGCACAGAGAGTAACAGGTTGCTCGCCAGAGACTCAATCAGGCCATTTCAACTCTGCCCGGCATTTTGGCAGAGCACTCTTCAAAAGCTGAGCGCCCCTTGCAATGTAGTGGTTCCAACAATGACCCTCATAGAGATCCCAACAGCATTCCTACATTCCTACTGCACGAAGGTGCTGAAATCCCTCAATGCACTATCAATCCAGATTGTTGCTGGCTTTTCAATAGGGATTCCGATATTGCACGTGTCAATACAGTAGTCAAGCTGCAAAGTCTGTAAGGTTCAGAACTCCCAAACATAGCAACAACACAATCGGCAAGTCGTCAATGTGCACCTGACGGTCGGAGGCTTCTCTAACAACTCCTGGACAGGAGAGGATGATGGTTACAACTCCTGCCAAATCCACCAGCCAAGGGATCCAGCAAGTTTCTTGGCAAAGCTGTGGTCTATTCTGATTGTTTGGATTGCAGAACTAATGGTCGTTGGCAATGAAGAATAATGACTGACAATGGCTATAGTAGTGGTTGTTAATCATTCACTTTGACCATGCCGCCCTATGTCGAAAATGTTCACGTGCACGATTCTGCTGGCAGCCCATGATTGAAATCCCACTGACCACCCAAATCTCATCCAAATTTGTCTTGGGATGCTTGGAGGCAAACCCAAATGGGTCTTTCCCCCACATTGTTTTTGTTTCTGGCCCCAGTGTTGGGAAAATGGACAAATGCATACAAATGTTGGAAAACACAAAACTGCTATTGTAAATGATGTAAATTGATGTACATTGTGAACATTGCCTAAGTCTAGCCGTTTGGATGTTCATTTACGCATTTCTGGTGCTAACGCATATTGACCCATTGGCACTGTTCTTGTAGATGACACATGATGACACTTTTGTTACGTGGGTTGGCACATATAGAGCCTAAAACCATCGCCATCTTCGAACTCAACCATGTTTGATGGTGACCGTCATGCACGTGCATATCAAAAGTCCAAATTCATGGTGAATACCACTACCCAACAACAGTCACCGTTGATTGATAGTCTCTGCGTTGTTTGATGATGACAATAGTTGCCCAAAGTTTTGCCCAAAGTGTTGTATAGATGAACGAGCATATCCAAATGATATTAGGTTGTCACAGCGAAAAGGACATTATGGCAATTACAGACTCGATCTTACCAGGATAATGGAAGGTTGAAATGGGATTACTCAATCATGACACCCTAGAGAACGAAGATATTGATATGGCAACAATCCGGTGGAAACGCTTGGAAACGTTACTTTATCTTGAGAGCTATTCCCAGCAAGTTTACCTTTGCATGGTCAGCTGTTGACGACCCGCAACCTGTTACAGTACTGAAATCTGGCACTCTAAGCTGTCACGACGTGTCACCCTACCTTGCCCTCCCCAGCCCCCGCTCCTTGGGCGAAAGCATAGCGCCCACCAGGCACGCGACCCTTGATGCACCGCCCACGCCCAACTGAGCGCCAATGGAAAGGGGTCGGTACACCAGCTGTTCACATCTTCGCCATGGCTTGGGATGGGAGTTCGCTAGGGAAACTTGGATCGTTGGACTGGAGCTGAACCAAATTGGTCTCCGAAGTCACCACATTCCTAGCCTGGTAGCATCCTTGTGAACCGTGGGGAACATAGCAAATCTCCAAGCGATACCATACCACCACCCAACAATTGGATAGATACCCTGATCCCATCATCCCCAAAATGGATCAACATGGTGCACAAATGTGCACAGTCATTTTAGCCTCTGATCCAATGCCAATACAACGTATGCACGAACACGGAGGGTCTCACCACTGCACAAAATTATGTAGGGATTGAGGCACAGTTGTCGGGCTATCACCAAGCACGAACAAGTCAGACTAGGGAACAACCTCAACAACCATGAGCACAAGTCACTCTAGAACAATTTGTACAATTTTCGTTCAATCAGCAACCACCGTCATTCGCTTGATGGGTTCTGCAACGAGCACTACCATTTTTTTGTTGGGAATGATGCTCCCCAAACTGTCGATTCATGGACCTCTATGATCAATGGTAAAGTGTTGGTCATTTAATGGGTAGTTGATGAGCATGAGATGCACACTGTACTGTAAAGTAGACTATAGACCAGTGGGATATCTGCGGTTGATAGTCAATGATGGCTGAAAATTGCCAATTTCGATCGGTTGGTGGTCAATGCAAGGAGATTCAGCTCCTCATAAACCACCAAGGCTGGTGACTTCTAGAATTACTAAACCATCAAACTCATCATCACCTAACCATCACATGGGTGTGTGCCAAAATAGGGTAACCAATGGACCAATAACCCACCAAAAATGATCAATTCATTCCGAAAACCACGGGTTTTGGGGGTACCAATATGGCTTGGCACATGCCCACATAACCATCCGTGGTACCCCCAAGAGTTCTGGTGGCTTGTAACTAGACATAACCATCAAGTAACCACCTGTTACAAACCACCACCATGAAATCCGCTCGCCTGCTTGGAGCTCAGGCAAGTGGACAATGCATCCTGGCCGTCGTTCACAACACAACGACTTGCACATCAACGGGTGGTTTCTGAAGCTTTGGGGGTACCACGAGGTACAGATGGTTCATTACTCATGAATTCTTGATCAGTATGTCAACCATAATCAACAGTTATCAACCATTCTGAAACAATGCCACAAGTATCATCAACAATAAATCACCACATTCACCGGTCATGAACTGCATTTGACCACTGTGAACCACCGTTCATACACCACTTCCACGGATGATACAGTAATCAATAGCCGCAATTTACCATAAGCGCTATCTGCAATATAGTTCCAAGCCACCATTACGCACTCTTACCAATGCCAATCATTAGCCAGTCATTCATCAGCAAATTGAAGAACACACAAAATCACTGAAGCTACTATTCAGTCTACGACTATAGATCACGATTAATCACTACTAATCACTATCTGGTCTAACCCCTGACTTCTCATTGACCTATTCCGAACACAAATAATATCACTATTGATGACTATGACTCACCATAGACTAATCACTATCTAGTCCAACCAATATAGATCCAGATCAAATCTAGTCAACAACTATATAGTTATCTAATCAACTATATATAGTGATTAACTATTTAGTCTAACCAATATGGTTACTATCTAGTCCAAGCAATATAGATCCGGGTCAAATTAAACTATATTGGCTTCTCATCTATATTGGATATAACCGAATCGTGGTTATAATATATATTCTCATCAGTTATCATAGTTACTGACTGGTGATTTCAATCCCTATGAACAAATACTGGTCAACCAACCAGTTGTTTATAAATCATAGGGAAAATAAAAAAGGCAATCAAACCACTAACCAGTAGTTGTTGAACCACTGTTGTTGCTTATTTTCCCTATGATTCACCATGATTCACCATTATGAACCATCAGTTATCATACTTATCATGGTTACCTCACAATGCCTCACAACTGCTTCTCATCCGGCATGGTGCACGCCCCAGGTCCGCCTCAGCAATGGCAGAGAGGCCACCGCCTCTGGGCCACAGGACTGCTGCCTCGTCGCGGAAGCGAACGGTGCCGTTTACCCACGAAGCTTTCAGTGTGTTTTGTTTTGTTTTTTGTGGGTCATAGGTGGTCATAAGTGATGAGTTAAGTGATGTGAAGTGCGGTTTATAGATGTTTATAAAATTGCACACCAGTTTTCAAAAGGTCTGTTAAGTGTCTTTAAGTGTGGTTCATAGAAGTTTATAGTGCATATTGGTTATGTAAGTTATGTACCAGAATAGTGATTGCATGGTTATGATTATGGTCAACGCATTTTAAGAATGATTAACCATGACTATGTGAGTAGGATAAGTGTTGTTAGTAGTGCAGAGCAGCAGTCAGTGAAGGTTACAGCAATAGCGATTAGAAACTAATTATGAGCCAGCACTAAGAACGCCGAGTGGATGAACAATCATGCTTAAGAATACAATAGTGGACAGTTCCTGACCATGACCGACGAAAGTCGGAAAGGGATACAAAGCACCATCATACGGCCTCTTGTTGACTAGTTTTTTGGGGAGCAACTCGTTTAAGGGATTGGTGCAAGCCATCAACACCACAGCTATCTTTGGCGAATGGGACATGCAGAAGTGAGGCCTGTGCTGCAACTTGTTCAGTCATATTGTATGGACAGGTCACATCTAGTTGGACGTGCCCGTGCCGGTGTATCTGCGCACGTTTTGGTTCTTGCATGTGTGCATCAATAGGTCAGCATCTCCGTTTCTTCATTCACAAACAAACATATACATAGATACACATATCATATGTGTAAGAACGTTTTTTTGCACAAACAGCAGCAATGTGTACAGTACGTATTTATATATATATATGTATAAATATAATACAACTATATAGACACAAAATACATATATATATATATACATATGATTTGTATATGTATATATTATCTATTTAAAAACAAATCATAATGTGCAATGTGCATATATGCAATGATTCTGTCCATCTACAATCGCATACACATAAATCTATAAACATATCTATCTATCTATCTATCTATCTATCTATCTATCTATCTATCTATCCAAACATGTACGATGTATACATCAGTACCCTGGAGGGATAGATCGCTTCCCATCTACAGCCCCCAGTGCCGTGCCTCAACGTCTTGAAGGCAAGAGAAGCTACCCCCAAGCTGCATCCGCGCCTGAGCTGTATCAAACCTCTGCTTATTTTGCTGGATTTCATCGCAATTGAGAAGGAATGGGTCCATATTAATCAACCAACCAATGGGAAAGTAACCAACAACAATAGGGAAATGGGGGAACCAGGGGTACAGGGTTTTGACCCACTGCCAGAAGACTGGTATTCCACTATCAGTTTGAAACTGCTAAATAGAAACATCAAGACATTTTCAATATGCTGAACATGAAGAAGGTACGAAACCAAGCGAATGGGCTCCATAGATTTCACTGGTAGGGACCTACTTACAATATCTTGCAACCATATTGGCATCTCAGCCATCCTTGAGACCTACACTCTTAGATGAAGCAGTGAGTTCACTGATGTCAGTTGGTAAGGGCAAAGCGGGCCACTAAGCCATGTTCAGCATTGACAACGGCTCGCACCGGTGCACCGACCTAGAATCCATGGTATAGGATTGCACGTTCAAACCTGTTGTGTATACCCCAGTGTCGTTGTGAATCACCATGAATCATCATGAATCACCATGAAGCACCATGAAACACCCATGAATCACCATCACTCACCATGAATCACCCATGAATCGTCATGGATCACCATCCTCATCTGCCTCATCTCCACTTGGACATCCCACCACGCGCAAGATCAGTTCCTCGAGGGATGGGATCGGCACGCTCTTCTGCACTGCCTCCTGGCGGTGCCCAGGGATCAGGCGGCGCGGTTCCGCAGGGAAGCACATGAGATTTCTGTGTGAGCAAACATGAACATGCACGAGCTGCACGAACATGTGTAAAATCACCACATGTATTAATGTTATTAGTATTTATTAGTATGAATTTATATGTGTAAGACATGCGGGATTTATAGAATGAACATGTATGTAGTACGGTAGTACGTGTATGAATCTTAAATAATGAAAAGGGGAGGAGCAATGCAAATCAATAACATGATTTTACAAAAAAAGGGCGCATCAATATGCACCAATACAGGATCAATTGCTTGTTAGGACATCCAAGCAACTATAGTTCGAGCTAGTGGGACCCAACTTGACGCAATCATTTGAAAGAAATCAAGAATCACTGCCGACTGCACGACACCACTAGCTGCACACAATCAAATAACTGACAACCACAACTGGAAAACAGTGATAGCATGACTTCGGATAAAATTGTCGCAGAAACAATGCCACAAAACGGCAAAGAGGTCGATTTGAAAGCTGAAATCGGCCAAGCTCAGGCACGAAACGAAACGGGTCGACGGTAGCCATTTTCAGATGGCAGCTCACCCACCGGTGCGCTGGCCACCGGCGGCCCTGGCGTTGTCCTCCATCTCGCGAAAAGCTAAGTGAAGAGCTGCTAGGCGCTCCACGGATTTCTCCGACTGCGGGCCTGGCCGCAAACTGTGCACATTTTAAAAAAATTGTGGGATAATCCGTTAAATATAGGTCATCCTATTGTATTGATGATGCTCAATTGATTCGTGCAATCCAAGGCAATAATGATAATGCTCAGTAGAACGCAGCATAATGCTCAGTTATGTCAATTATCCATAATTATCCTGTGGTATTCTACGCCATTGTTTCCATGTTGTACCAACATGTGCTAACGACATAAAATCTGACCAAGTTACAACTGCAGGCTGGTCCTTCCAGCAACGCTTGACCCGGCTCGTCCAGTGAACCTCGGCTCCTCCCGGCGCCTACCAGGAATCTCCTCCAGGCCCCTTCCAACTGACGCAGCTCGGCGCGCACGGATTCCATCTCCTGAAGGCACCAGAAGTCGGACAAGGTCCGGCGGTTTTTTTTTTTGCCGCAAAAAACGTGACTTTCTACAAGTTTATGCATATGACGTCTTGTTGGTCATTATGAACTCATATTTATACCTTTACTAAATAGATAAATAAAGATGTGGGTTTTCTGTTTGTAAACTTTTGCAGAACAGATCTAAACTTCATACATAAATGTGCGCAGCAAACCTTTGTATGATTTGTTAATTACTTTTCATATCTAAGCATATTGTGATATAAACATATGTTTTTGCATGATATCTCACTGTATGAAATACATTCATACATATACATGTCTGCATGGAATGACTAGCTGCCTGATCATGGGCAGCAGTTTTCACGATGACAGTGGTCCATACCATGAGCTGACCCCGTTGTAGATTGATGCCTTCCACCGGAAACTGGCAAGTCGTGGCCACATCATTCATCTCTGTCAACAGTTTCTCAATCATTCTGGTGCTCAAACAGTGCTCAGTTTACAGGGCAAGAATAATGTGATTTTAATGACACATCACCTATCAGCTGGCATTTGAACCCACCACGTAACTCCTATCATTACTGCTGTATATTAGGATTAATTCTACATCGTATCTGCTATGTATAGGTGTCACGTGGCATAAGGGCATATTATTGATGACAATATGTTTTCTTGCCCAGGATTCCAATAGAGTGCCATGGATACTGCTGACTCCTGGGGTACCACAATCCTGACAAATGTATATCAATGCCCATTCCACTTACTGGTGAAAAGCAATCCTATGACGGACACAAATGATTTGATGTTATAAAATCCAACACACACATGCAATATAACTACCTATCATAACCAAACAACAGCAACGTGTGGTGAATGACCTTTACAATATGGAAAGTTTGGAAACACAGTTAGACACAGCATTGGATTTCCGTTCACCACCATTTGACTCTATCCCATTTCACATGGCAACTCTTAGGGGCAGTGGTTTAGCTTTCGCTGTCCATGATAATTACCATTGCTAATTCAGGTTTGATGGGTCTTGGTTTCTCCGTGGTTTCTGCATGGTTTGCCATTGGTTTTTCCATGGTCTATCCATGATATGTGCTACGTTTAGATGCCTGGAGTTCTTCACCACTCAACTGGATGAGCCATTGAATAGGATGAGGAGCGACGATCTATGTTATTTGGTCCCAGGTTAGCATTTTTTGGTGGGTGTCGTTTGCAGAGTCTTAGAGCAGGGGTGGTAGATTGTAAGATTATCATAACACTAGTCACTAGTCTGCACTACCGTAAAATGTGGGTTGAAGCTCGTATCATGCCAGGTAACAATCATGCCCATTGAACATGCTTGATTGTACCGCCATTTGCCAGAACGTTCCTTCCTCCTTTGCAGTGGATCCTGGCGCTCCCAACGCCTAATGATGAACAACAGTTGTCACCAGCCTACTGTAAACAAGACACGGATCACTATATAATGTTTCAACAATGGTATGGGCAAATCATTCAATGACTATCAACCATGATGTTTCTCATGTGGCCAGTAAGTATTTTCTAATCATGTGTGTAAGCCAATCATTGTAGATACAAATGATACATATTCATACTGTATTTGAGGATACCAGTAGCCATGAGCCACAAGCATCAAGGGTGAGTTGTTCATCATCAACAAGTTTCACTATGAACCACTGCAAACAATGACAAACGTTGCTTTAAACACAAGCTATAGCCATTACCATAACCATCAAAATCAACATAGCCATCAATATGAACGTTCGCAACCAACATCATCCAGTATTCTACAGCCAATGCAAACCATTACTCAGCCATCATGACCACATCAATGGTTATCATCCCCTAAAACAAGTCATTTTGTCAATCAGTATTCACCTTCTGAAGGCAGAAAACGACGCAAACCATGCTGCTATTGTTACCATCAGTGAGCGACATGATTCTACCATCAACTGACCATCAATTCACCATCAGTTGGCCTAACCATAGATTCGCCATCACTAATCATTGTTACCATCACTATCCAGTTCATCATGAATAATCATTTACCGTCAATTCACCAGAATTTGACCCTCAGATTAGACCAACGCTTCACTATCATTCACCATTATCAACGGGGAAATCACCATCATTGGACGTCAGTTGACCATCACTTCATTATGCATTCACCATTGTCAACCATCACATCACCATCATTAGACATCAGTTGACCATCAACTCCCGATCATTGATGTACATCATGATTTCATCCCACCACCAAATATCCATATACATTGTTTCGACCATTGTAATTAACCATCACTCATTAACGAATCATCAACCATGAATTCACCATCGTTAAACTTAATGGTGATCATCATCAACATGATTATTAATGAATATCATAATTCACCATCATTATACAAATGGTGATCATTTACCATTGTTAATCATCAACAATAACTTAAGCTAATTAATCATATAATCAGTCAACCATCGAGTTCACCATTGTTAAACACCAAATCAACATCATGCATTAATCATGATCAACCATGATTTACCCTTTATTAACCAAACAAAACATAAATAACAATAGTGAAGCATCAGTACTAGTTAAGCTTTCAAAAACATATCATCAACAAAACATGAACCATCAAAATCAAGAAACATGGTTTTACTAGAGGAAATCATTAACAAAGAAATGTTTCTTTACAACCGTATCCTCAACAAACATGAACAAATCATGTTTTGAATGGTCATGCATATTCTCATCATGTTTGTTTTCATCATATTGTACCATTCAAGAATCATGAACCATCCATAACTACAATGGCTAATGATACCACTTGATTTTCCATAGTATACTGGGATGAAACAACATGAAACAACCATATGGTGTATATGAATATTCTATATCAGTATCATTATGCCACTTTATGTCCATATTACTACAGTACAATGGTTAATCATCCATGAATAGTTCATCAACCATCCAGAAACCATTCCGCACCGCGGCTGCGGCTGCGCGATGCTGCGCGCCTGCGTGCTCCAGGCCTCCAACTTCTCGCGCGCCAACACGGCAGCGGCCGCCAGGCGCACCAACTGGGACAAGGCGCAGGCAACGTTACGTTTGGATCGTTGGTGGTATGATGACTGTAGTGGTTACACTACACGACCGTGTTGTCAATGGTAATCATTGTGTGTGATCACTACAACTGTGTATGAATGGTAATAATTCAATGGTTCCAATGACTATAGTGATTTCATTTTCTATGATGGTGACAATGGCTGCAGTCAAGGCTACCACTCATGAGTATATGATTGTTATGATGGATGTTTAGTGATATTGTAATGGTGATAGTGTTATTTGATATAATGGTCATAATGGTTAATTAATATCAATGAATGTAGTGATGGTCATGTTTATTCAATCATTTCATCGAACATATCGTGACCATTAAATGGTGGTTATAATGCTCTTAATGACTATAGTCTTTTGTGATGATTACAATTCTGGCTAATTATTAAGCTTAGTGTCAGTTCAATGGTGGTGGTTACTTTTGTTTTCTAAAATAATGGTTCCTTAGGGATACCCCTGGCTCCTTAGCCCCCTCCCAACCATCAGCCAAATAGTATAATTACTGATATAAAATATTTCGACATGCATCTCTGATCGTCTCACCGATCGGATGTCAAGTCATTCAAGATATGAAAAATACAACGCGCACGCGATAATGTCAATTTACTATTGTATCAATGTTTTTTTGTTTTTTTCTGCTAGTGCAATGTGTGCCCAAAACCATCCCCAAATCATTGACTTCCCATGTCTAGAAGGCTACCTTACCTCTGGTCATTTAAAACATTGCTGGGTGATGCCTGCCCGCTGCTTGATTCTGATATGAGAATCCACACTGAGGCTTACTGTACCCCAAAAAAACAAGAGATCATTGCCACTGACTCAGCCACCAGCTGCATTAGCATTTGTCTTCAAGGAAACCCCGAAGAGTCTTAAACCTTCCAAAGTGAGCTGTGAAAACCACATATGTATCACTCATGCATGACAAACCACCGAGTGGATCCAAGTGGTACGTCTTGAGAACCATGTGCCTGCAGCAACTAGGAGGTTCAACTCTTCCAGAGAATGCTCCTTTTCAACAAACAACTACTCATGCAATCGCTCAACCAGCGCACTAGCCGTTTTGTGGGGGATTTACATGAATAGAAAATAATAGACCTTCAATTTTACCGCAACTGATTTGCAATCAGTCGTGGGTACTTAAGAGAAACAACCGGTTCTTCCACTGTGGTTTGATATTGTTGGCTGTTGAACCCATTGCTAGCCTTCACTACCTGTTGCTGATCCATTCTCTGGTTAGTTGTTACAAGCCATCCCAAACAAATGAGTGAGTCCATTTTACTACAGGAGAAAACATCAAAAATGTTGAAAACCAAAAAAAACAACCGGCAGCTATGAAACATTGTGAAACATCATCAAAGCAAAGCAGTCCTTGAGTCCATCAACCGACCATTGTTTACTACTGGAAACTATTGGACACCAAATTAAAAACCAACAAATAGCTGGGTTTTTCTCAAAACATGGGAACCCCCAAAGTTATGGTTGGAGTTTGTTCCATCTTTCCAAAAACAATGCCATTTTGACGGGGTGTGCGTTGATAGCCGGGAGTCAGAAACCACCGGGCCAACGACTCGCTCTGCATCGCCTCGGGGTCGTCGGCCGAGTGGAGCTGAAGAAGGTGCCTGGTCTTGGGACCGAATCCGAGAAGCTCGGGCACGATGGGCGTTCTGGTTGATACGTTGAGTACAAACATCAATTAGCTGGTTGGTGGTTTCAACCCATGGTTAACTAGTGGTTAATAATATGGTTATAATGGTTGATAATGATCATTAGCTGCTTGGTGGTTGAACCACCCCATCTTGAAACATATTAGTCAACCAACTCATCAGTTGTTGATTGCAATGGAAAATGACATATCTTGAAAACCACCAACCAGTCAATGGATACTCATACCATCGTGGTTTCCACGGTTTCCACTCAATGATACTCATGAACTCAGGTTCTTGACCAGAAATTCAATGATAGGAAAATATGTCTTATTCTGAAAAATGATGCTTTCTACTTGTGGTTTAACATTTCATGGTTTCCACTCCCATGACAATGGTTCATGGTTGGAGTCAATGATTGACAGTTTGTGTAAAAATAGTTATCAAACAACATGAAGGAAGGACAACCATCATCTCAAAATTAACGAGAAAATAAGTCAATTATCAATCAACTCAATAACAGTTGGCAATTTTGCAATCTATAATATATAATTAGTGACTATTCCCTCCAATGCATGCAACACTGGTGCATGTATTTGTTCCATATTCAGTGCTTGGATGATCATGGCTATACCGGCTATACCCAACGTTTCATGGTGGTTACTACAATTTGCTGAAACCACAATGGCTGCTATTGCCATCAAATGAGCAACAACCATAGATCAGTCAACTGACGAAAACCCATCGCTTCTCAAAACAAGACAGTGCCTTGACAGTCGGGGGTGCTACTTGGTTTACTCATGACTTATTCATGATTCATCAGGTCCTACCTGAACCAACCGCTTGCGCGCTTGGGATGTTCAGCGGTGGCCAACCACCAGTGCTCCGCCGCCAGCGGCCTGATCAAAGAGCGGATGCCATGGCAGTCCCGCATGGCGCAAAGGAGGGAAACTTGAGCTGAGGCGCCGTTGCGATGTGAGCCACCTCAATTTGATGTGAATGTCTTCTTGATGGTGGCTAATCATAAGGATGAATGATGGCTAGAGTGGGCTAATCATAAGGATGAATGATGGCTAGAGTGGTTTCTAGTTTCAAATTCAATGGAATCAATTAGTTTTGGTTGCCGCTAGAGTTAACCCCTGGCCTAGCGGACTTTTAATTCAATTTGTCGAACCATCAGTAGTGATTTGCTTGTAGATTCCCAAGAGATGGTTCATGGATGGTTCATGGCTGGGGTGGTACGTGTTTGGTTGTTGCAATACCATTGTTTTTGGCTACTCATGATCTCATGTTGAAACATTTGTGGGCATGCATGGCCACCCTTTGGCTAGTTCATGGCAACCGACCGCCGGTGTATACGTCCACCATGCATAGTTCTTCCCTTTCTGCAGCTTCAAATAATTTTTGGTGATGGATGAAGGCTCAGGGCGGCGGCAAAACATGCATTGCAGCGTCCAACGCAGTGGGGCGGCATCTGGGGCGTCCAAAACGGCCATGGTGCCGGTTCACTTGTTGGTAGTTCCTATGGCTATGTTCATACCAACCCATGGTTTAGGGTCCACTGTCATCCCCTGGAACGCTCGCCGGTCACATTTGCCATTGTCTGGTTCGTCAATGAGGGGACACCACCCAATTGATGTTCCTGAATGAAAGGAATCAAATTAAACAAACTAAGTGAAGTGACCTTAGCCAACGCTGGCCATGATCAGCATCCACGAGATGACGAACCTAAAACCATCATGGAAAAACCTGAATGATTGGTAAGTTCTTGCACAAGTGACCAGCAGCCAGTTGGTACACGCGTGACCATGCACCAATTGTTGTGCCCTTCATGAAGGTCACCCGCATGTTTATGCCCTTTGTTAGAACAGTACGTAACACGATTGGCGGGTAAGTGCACGCACACACACACACACCAACATACCTTTTGGCATTCACATGTGGGTGGTGAATCTTCTTGCCGATGAAATTGATGATGGCCAACTTAATACCGTTTGTTGCCAACGCAATGCCGACGTAACTCAATAGTTTGAATTACTTTGCTCCGAGTGATCCACACCATCACATTCTGACATACCGTGACAATCTTGCCAGCTTTGGCACACAAAAATGCCTGCTATTTGTCATATCTTCTGATATTCCTACTGGCATTTTATCTGGCGCGCTGGAGTTCTATCTGACATATTTTCTTATTTTTCGTGGTTCGGGTCCGGCCGGGCCCACTGGGATCCAAGGCTCGCTGCTCAGGCCCGGCAAGGCCCAATGGCATCCGAAACTCGCGGATCAGGTCCGGCAAACCCCGCAAGCATGTGAGACTCCATGTTCATGGCCCAGCGAAGCCCACTGGCATCTGCTGCTCGCAGTTCGGGCCCAGGGAAGCTGACAGGCATCTGACACTCGTTGTTCACGTTGGGCTGGGCCCATTGAGATCTGACATTCGCTGTTCCGGCGCGGCCCTTTGAAATCTGACACTCGCTGCACGCAATCCGGCGCAGCCCATTGGCATCTGCCGCGCGCTTGGGGTCCAGCAAGGCCAACTGGCATTCGACACTCGTTGGTCAAGTCCGGCAAGGCCCACCGGCATGTGAAGCTTGGCAGAGGAGAAGGGAGAGGAAGAGAAGGGAGAGAAAGCGATCAACTTTGATAAAATTTCAAAATCCTCACCCGGCAAGTGGAAAAATGATCACGTAATATGCAAATACAATCTCTTAGCCATTCAATCGAAATCCAAAGGTTGCAAGGGAGGGGTTTTGTCATGGCAAGTACGGCTAGATTTGGTCGCAAACATATTTTTGAGAAATGTGCGCGCTGCATTTTCGTTACATGTTTCTCACAAAGCCCTTGGCCCGGTGAAGCGGATTTCTTCGCACACAGAACAAAGATTTTTCCCGACCATTTTTTGCGCATTTTTTGTGAAAATAGGCGAAGCAATCAACTATGTTTGAAACGTCCGGATTTTTGCTTCAAAGTACAACCGGAATTTTTCACACTCGAAATTCCATTTCTGGAATTAAAAGCATGTAAATTTGAAGAAAAATGAAAAACATTTATGTATAAAAAAAGAGAAACAAATAAGAAGCTTAAAAAAGAAAATGAAAAAGATAAAGAATAACTCCATCAAAAAATCCAAAAATACAAAGATACAAAATACAAAACTAATAAGTATAAAAACCAATGAATAAAAAATACGAAAACCAATCAATAAATATGAAAAAATACGGATGCAAACAAAACAATCGTATAATGAACGAAAACATATTCAAGTATATTTGGACATACATGAAAAAACAAAATTAACAAAAAATGAAGAAATTGGAAATTCTAAAAAGTGCGAACAGGAAAAAATACGGCATATTCTCAATGTGAATTCGCCCGGAAACCAAACCCAAATGAAAACACATTATACGATATAAACTAAACGTGATCCAGAATGACAGCATGTGAGTGAATGCTCAAAGCAAAAAGGCGCAAATTCAACACAGCAGCTGAAAGAACATGTGTGGTGCGGTTTCACTGTGATGGAGCATGGTGAGCTGTGGCTGGTAATATTCAATTTCGATGGCTGCTGAATCGCATTTACTATTTCTTAGCTTACCCTGTTGGAAAAGGAACCGGCCCTGAAAACCAGTTGCCAAAAAGAATTCATAAGGCAACCACCCATCTGTGACCAACCGAACCATTGCTTTTACAAAATGAACGGTTCAACGGCCAAACCCAAAAATGTGGTGAAAGCGTCAAAGCAGCTCCGAACAGCAAAGGCTTTCAACCAAAGTCGCGACAAAAACACGCAAATAAATTGAAAGAATACCCCACCACCATATACCGCCTACACCTCTTAATCTGATTTCTACAAGTGCTTCGGCATCCGGGACCGCCGAATGTGCATTCGCGGGCATGCGCAGCAACTGTTCGCTGGACATGCCTGGCGCAATTCTGAAAATTATCAATCGTGATTCCTCCACTCTATAATTGCCATGGGCATGGTTAAAATACCGAGACGTCGAATAAAGTTCTTGCAATAACAAAAATGACACGACTCTAAGCAGTCTATAAAATCGCCTGTCGCCGGCGCAGTAACGAATCCAACGGCGCCTGTCACATGCCGGCAAGAAGAAGCAAGGGACTAATTTGATTGAACCAGGCTTCTCCAGTTCAATCAGCTCATTCCCTGCTCCCATTCTTTTTGGGCTCAAATGATTCAAGGGGACCATAGCCATGAGACGGTAGCAGGCATGGAAGACGCAACAAAAACCACGCCAATGCCCATGCCTGCTGCAGCGGATACAAACCCCATGGGCCAACATTGCCTGTTGGTCGAATCCATCACCATCGCTCTGCTGCAAACCATAGCTGACTGCCTGAAAGCAGGGCTCCAAGATCAAGATGACATAGAATATCATTGCCTGCAACAGTAGTTTAACAATAAACCAAAACAACAAATACACATAGAGAAATTTTTCATGCGAACAAATTGTTTGAAAAAATGCAACTGCGACAAAAGGCGTGCTTAGTTACTTATTTGCTTACTTGCATATTTACTTGCTTGCCTACCTGCTTACTCACTTACTTACTTACCTACTTACCTACTTTCTTACATACATACATACATACATACATACATACATACATACATACAGACAGACAGACAGACAGACATACATACATACATACATACATACATACATACGTACATACATACATACATACAAACCTACATACATACAAAAAAACAAACATGTTCCTGTGCAGGGAAATGTGTAATCAAAGACCTGTATTGAAAGAAAATGGTAAAAAAAACAAAAAGAAACATATGCAAATCAACAAAATATTTGTGTATAAAAACCAATGACTCATAAATACACCAAAATCTACATATATGAAAATAAATACGAATATATTTATATTAATTGTTTTGATCTAAATATAAATGTAAATATATATATATATACATATTTTGGAAAAATCTTTAAATAAAGGTTGACTTCTTGATTTGTGGCCTTGTCTGTGCATTGATTTATGTTTTTCTGTTGATGTATTTTTTGATGTCAAAAAATGTGAAAATACAATGAAAAAATTCAAAAACACACATCAAAAATGATACCTACAAGAAACAGAAAACCAATAAGAATTTCCCATCCTTCATCACTATCAACAAAACAAACATCAGTGTTCTACTTTCAAGAACTGGTCATATTTGCCGCCGGCCAACTGACCCCAGAAATCTGCAAGGTTAATCCAACACGCCGATGTTATCCATTCCCAAATGTTGAAAGATTGACCAGTCACATGATAATCATGAATGAAATTCAAACTTATGCTCATTGGTCTTGAATAATAACCATGTATCTCCCGGTGCTTGACCCATGTTCAACAATGGTTGATTCTGTTTTAGCGCCAACAATAACCAGACCGTGTTTTTCAGAAGGGGACAGTCCACGTCAGGACTTGTGCAGAGTGGACATGGACCGGCGCAGTTTGCGCCAGCGTGATTGTGGGCCAGCACCCTGCAAACCGGCGGCAGCCCGGCAGCAAAGCTGGCGCGGCCTCCTGCAGCTTCAAACATTAAAATCATAATTGCATCTCATAACATTTAACCGTCAACCACGGAGCATCAACTCATCAACCCCAACTGGGCGCCACACCGCGCTGCAATCTCCACGACGCTGTGGGCCAATGCCATCAATGTCCAATATATGCATCCACTATGATTCAAAAATTTAACCATACTGCAAAAGTTTTTCATCAAACCGCTTAAACCATCTAGTTGATCTCATTACCACTACATCACGCTAATGTCACCATTGAATTGATAAAACATGAATATCGTCTAAATCAATTTGAACCTATCTCAAAGACTAATATCATCAACCATTTACATCTTAAACAGTTAGCCGTCAACCACGGACCATCAACTCATCAACCCCAACTGGGCGCCACACCGCGCTGCAATCTCCACGACGCTGTGGGCCAATGCCATCAATGTCCAATATATGCATCCACTATGATTCAAATAATTGAACCATACTGCAAAAGTTTTTCATCAAACCGCTTAAACCATCTAGTTGATCTCATTACCACTACATCACGCTAATGTCACCATTGAATTGATAAAGCATGAATATCGTCTAAATCAATTTGAACCTATCTCAAAGATTAATATCATCAAGCATTTACATCTTAAACAATTAGCCGTCAACCACGGAGCATCAACTCATCAACCCCAACTGGGCGCCACACCGCGCTGCAATCTCCACGACGCTGTGGGCCAATGCCATCAATGTCCAATATATGCATCCACTATGATTCAAATAATTGAACCATACTGCAAAAGTTTTTCATCAAACCGCTTAAACCATCTAGTTGATCTCATTACCACTACATCACGCTAATGTCACCATTGAATTGATAAAGCATGAATATCGTCTAAATCAATTTGAACCTATCTCAAAGATTAATATCATCAAGCATTTACATCTTAAACAATTAGCCGTCAACCACGGAGCATCAACTCATCAACCCCAACTGGGCGCCACACCGCGCTGCAATCTCCACGACGCTGTGGGCCAATGCCATCAATGTCCAATATATGCATCCACTATGATTCAAATAATTGAACCATACTGCAAAAGTTTTTCATCAAACCGCTTAAACCATCTAGTTGATCTCATTACCACTACATCACGCTAATGTCACCATTGAATTGATAAAGCATGAATATCGTCTAAATCAATTTGAACCTATCTCAAAGATTAATATCATCAAGCATTTACATCTTAAACAATTAGCCGTCAACCACGGAGCATCAACTCATCAACTCGGGGGCCCAGGTGGGCACCTGTGTGGCGATGGCCAACACAGGTGCCATGCTCAAAGGAGAAGACCTCCTGCTGCCATTGTCCCCACTGGTAAGCGCGCGGAGCCCCTGAGGCACTGCGGAGAAGTGGCTGCCATGGGGCTTTATATGTGCACGGTACTGGAAAAGTGTTCACAGTTCTGCTGCCACGATTACTTTTTCCAGCAATAGAATTGCCCGCGAGCTTATGCGTCGACATGGCTGCGGGGCAAAGCCCTGCGTGTGTCACTTCAAACATAAGCTTTTGTCAGGCCATTCTATGTGATCTGCTATTCATCTATTTACAAATGAAGAAAGATGTGTGTTTGTATATGTATGTGTCCATCCGAAATAGTACATACATAGACTGATGTGCACACACACACACACGCACACCAATCTCAACAAATAGATTCACAATTTAATCAATAAATCAAATTCAATTAGACCATACAAACACAATCAAATTGTAGAGAAACAAAAACAGAAAACATGCATGCGCATGGCATGCCAATGTCTGCGTTACAGGTAGCGATCTTCTGATCCATAGCGATGATTCTTTACTTTTGAATTTGGAAAAGGTATTTGAATGTTCAAAAACAAATACGCTGTATACAATCTCATGTCCCAGCCTTCTGATCTATCCCACGAAACATATCAATAGATGTATGCATATACATATATATATATAGATATGTATTTACAGTCTCGAAGCCACCGCTCGTGCACTTATTGTAGAATCCCTTTCCCATTCAGTTTACTACGCCTCGCGACTCGCCACCCTAAAATTATCAAAAATCTATTCATCAAAAAAGTCGTACGACAAACTACCGCACATAGTTGGGCTACTCACATCGGATTCTGAAACGGTTGTGGGTGTCAACCCCTCATTTGCAGATCCAAATCGAGGGTGGGATGCCAATGTCTCACACCCTATGAAACCTGGCCTCCTGCTAATCCTACTGCAGTAGATATGACGCAATGGACCTGGGGACCCCTCCAATTAGATCGCATGGTGCAACAATTTTGCTGAGCCGGTTCATCAAGATAGGTCATTGATGCCTATTTGCTACTGATTTGCAAATGGCTACTATCTTGACGGGTTGAAACTTGTACCATTCTCCTTTCTAAGCAGGATAACCGATCACTATCTGGGTAATGCTGCGCCAATGGTGGTTAGTCAGCAACGGTCGACCAACCAGTAAAGCTTGGAAAGCAGTTGGCCAATGGATATGATTTATTCGTCCCATCTTGAAACAATTGGGCTTTGCACATGGTCACTTTCTGGATAGAGCCAAGGAACATCAGGTCCCGGAAGAAAATGGGAGACCGCATGTGCGGGCTACGGCAAACACCCAAAGGACGTTGAATTTCTGGGTTCAACCACTTTGGGAAAGACCGGTGTCAAGGCGATTGATCAAATGGATACTTGTCGCTGGATATCAAAGATCATTTGAGCACTGGTATTGTCAATCACTGTCAGCCAAAACGGCCCGTTGATTGGCAGTTACCCTTCACTAGCCTATGATCAACCTCATCAGCCAGCGAAATTGAACATTGCCAACAAGTACCATCCATCATCACAACGGAAGAAAAACAATTCTCAACTGGTTCGTGGTTTCAACCCCTATAAAAATATTAGTCAACTAACAGTTTGTTAATTGTTGCTAGGGGAAATAAAAACTTTTACAACCACCAGCCAGCATAACTTCCCTATTAATCATTAACATGTTTTCCCTACTCCTATAACTACTAATAGCCAGCTATTAATCATCAACCAGCCATTACATTCCCCGGATCCGCTCCGATGCTTTTTTTCTGGTGAAACTCATGGAGGTCGTCATCTGCACACCTGTCAGCGGAAACTGCTCCATGGGGGCTGGTCAATATGCCCTGTTTGTCAACCCACAGCGATTGAATGACCAGCAACATCGAGTCTATGTAGAAACTCAGGATAAACCAGGCTGAGCCAAACACAATTAACACTGATGGACGAAGGGTTTCGAATTAAGTTCATCATCAACTCAATTTTCAAACATCACCAAGTGTATCTCTGTTTGATGGTTTCAACCCCTACTAAAAATACTTATCAGCCAATCAATATTTGTTAATGAATATTAGGGACAATAAACATGTTTGAACGAATAACCAGTCAAGCATCACCACGTGTACTGTATGTCTTTTAACAATTGATATGGCTGTGGGTCACCTGTACTCCTCCAGTACTATCATGAACCACATTGTATTCCAAGGTAGAGTTTGCCGGTTGATGAATATTGACCGATAGCCATATACCTAGTTGGTACATCCCCAACAAAGTTTTCGCTTTCCATTGCCATTTTTACCATTGACCGGCTACTTATAGTTGATATATGCCCAGTTGTTGTTTATTATCCCCTATTCTCAACCACGATCCAAGCAGTTCACCAATCGTTGGGGGGATCATCAAGAAATGGTTATATCATCAACTATTATATGGCCCTATGGTTGCTTATTTCCTCTATAGCTAACACTTAATAAATCAACTAATATGGCAGTGGGTTAACCATGGTTTTCCCTATTATTGATGGTCATTATCCCCCACTGTTGATGGTTAATATTGACCCATAGCCATATGCTTGGTGTAGTAATTACCCATAGCCACCCTACTTCCGCAAGCGTCCCACTGGTGTCACCGGTGCACCTCCTCCAACCAATGGCCCCATTTCTGCGATGTCGCTGACCCCCTCAGGCACCGGCGACGTGGCTGCCGTCTCCAAATGTTCCCAACCGCCCGTCATGTTGTTAGCGGACAATGATGATGTTCCTTCATAGGCTTCATGAAATAATGATCCACAATGGTGAATGATGGCTATGTGCGTTTATCATGATCATATATACCATATGAATGAATATCAATAAATAAATACATATATATATATAAACAAATATATAAATAAATAAATATTTGTAGATTTGTTTGGCAATGCTTTTGATGGCGTTCAATGATAGTTGAAAGGTTGACAGTGCTTCTTGGTGTTTTGACAATGGTCAAGAGTGGTTGATACTTGTCTAGAACAAACAAAAACTAGCAAAAATATGGTGTCGTCCAAAGCTGGACCACCAAACTGCTGCTGGTTCCTGTCTTTTGTTGGAGGTACGCAAAAGCATGTCGAAATCAATATGCATACCGGCGATGATTCAAAATGCATGTGGCTGTATTAAAAACCAGGTTGGATGCAATGTACGAAAACTTGTCCATTTATATAAAGGGCAGCCACCAATTATGATACCTGCAGCCATCGCAAATTGGAGACTTGCAGGCAAACTGTATACTTTGGCGGGACACCATGCGAGGACACCTCAATATGTATCCATCATCTGCTGAAGGATATAACTGAGATACACCGATCAACCGTTGCTAACTTAGAGCAACTCTGTGGCAATCATGAATCTAAGTGTGAACCATTGCTGAAACCAAAAACAAGCAAGCATGTATGAACTTAATAACAGCTATCATGGACATTGGTCTCTTCTAGATAACTGGTCATTAAACAATCATCAACAGACATTGGTATCAACCATGCCCCAAAAACAAACACTAATGAGTTAATAAGTATCCCCTAATTCTTGATAGCCATTCACAACCAATATATGTATCCACTATGATTCAAATACAAATGCATAAGTTATTCATCAAACCGCTCATATCATCTAGTTGATTGTTTTACCACTACAGTACATAACACTATGATCACCATTGAATTGTTGAATCATCTATATCATTCAAAACACTCCGAATCAATCTAAATCGATCTAAAACGTTAATATCATCAAACCATTTACATTATTCTCATCTAAACATTTGAACAACCATGCGATTAAATCATCCAAAGCATTTACATCTTCCTTAACCGTCAAAAACGGAGCATCAACTGCCACAACTGGGCGCCACACCGTGCGGCAATAGCCACCACGGGGGCCAGGCCCACCAGGGATCCATGTCTGGCGCACCGAGAGGCCAGGAGATGGTGAAGAGACATGACCTTCTCACTAATGTATAATGCTTAATTGTGATTCATTGATCATGATACATTCATTTTGATGATGATTATAATGATTATCATGATAATGATGGTCATATAGTAATTAATCATGTATAATGATTCGTTTTGATCATGATTAATCATGATTCATGATGCTTGAGAATGGCAAATCATGGCTAATACTTGTTGATAATGGTTGATAATAGGGGATAACAAGCAACAGGAAGACCTATATACATGCATATGGTGGTTTCTCAAGCCAGTTTGGGAACCCAAACTTATGGATGCTTTATTACCATAAGTGATTTATGATGGATGATTTTGGAGTCCCCACATTTTGAGAAAACATCCATATGATTCATATGATGGTCAAATTCTAGTGGATTCATAACTTAGGCTGTACAACATTAATTTATGTGGGTTAAACCACTGGCTAGGATACAGCTGCAAAAGGTACATAAGTGGGTTCGTAAATAGTTTAACCACTGGGTCTCTCATGGTCAATACTGCAAGGGGTAACAAGACTCTGTGATCATAACAATTAATGATACGCTGCTCGACCTTCGCTATTGACAGCAGCACAGCAAAACGATGGTTGCCAATGAACGAGTTGAGGCTGCTGTCTTTTTAGTCTAGAGATTACCTTGAATCTTACCTAGATATATGGTTTCAAGAGTCATACTGCTATGGTTACTTCCTAGGTTGAGGATGATACAGGATTTAGAATTGCTATGAAGGATTGACACTCCTCGAGTCCTTGTGACCTTGAGTTTCCCGAAACCTTGCCAATGCTATGCCAAAAAAATATCCAAACAAACAAGGCTAATGGAAAACTAGAAGCCACAGGCAATTTCAATATGACTAGATGGGGATTTACCATGAAACATGAAAGGTTTATGGAGAGCTGGATCTTCACTGCTTGAAGTCGTTGGTTTCTCCCATACACTTCTTGATGGTTCACAACAGCTATGGATGACCTGTGAAAGTAGTGACCTTGTGCACCATGATGGAACTGGAATGACCTTGTTGTTAAACCCCAAGTAATGCTTGCCATTCTCAGCACGGGATTCCGGTTGATTCTGCAAACATTCGAGTTGCAGTTTTGTTTCCTCATTAAAAAATAGACCGGCAATTACTTGTTGAACCTACGAATCATCCAACAGGGAGTGCCACTCAGCTGTTTGTTGCTGTGCGCGGCTGTGTCATACCCGGACTCTGACAAATTCTACTCAAGCCACCCACTGGACTGGTGCTATTACTGTGGGACCCGACCTCTTTTCTGCGTGGAAGGCCAACATGTACAGCAGCTGGCACACTGCTTCAACCACCTGCGCTGCCCAGGGCGAGCGAGATATTCGGTAGCGATGAAAGGGCTACAGAGATTGGATGATTCGGCTAAGCTTCGGCAGCGGTGGACACCGATCGTACTATACACCATTGATTTACCACTACATGTAAATATGCATATATATGTAATATATGTATAGTTTGTTGTATTTACATATTGTAGTGATGCGCATGATTGACCGTGAATCAGCTGATATTGGCCAGCACTGATCAGTCATCATGGTCTTTCACAATGAACATCCAAGGCCTGAACACCATCGGTCTCCCCAAAACACGAGCTTCTTCGAGCTTGTGAATCCACCAGCACCGAATCACTCTTGGTTGTGGAACCCAGCAGAACAGGCCTCCCCACACAATAAGCAAGGGCTGATTTCAACCATCAAAGCTCCATCAACTGGCTAGATGGCGGGTTTACCTGGGCATGATCTGACGTTCGGCCCTGTGGCTCGACCAGTATCTCCAGAAATGATGGTACCCAAAAATTAATTGTTTACCTTCTGAAAATGACTCTGGTGATTCTTTTTTGTATGGCTTGGTGGTTTCCCCCATATATGTATGATGTAATTATGTGTATTCATGTATTTACAACTTGATAAATACAGTTGTGTTGTTGTCATGCATGTTTCAATTTTATTGAACCAGTTGTGTAATCCTCAATAAAAACACTGACAGCATCAATAACAACAACATTATATAATTGCAATCAAACAGTGTGTGTGTGTGTGTGTGTGTTCGAAAATCCTCCGCTACCCAACTGGTATTCAACCAACCGTCAAACGAGCAACCGAACAGGCCAAGCCAAGCCAAGCCAAGCCAAGCCAATCCAGGCCCAGCCAACACTCAATTAGCTATATCCCATCCCATGATTCTTCGTGAACATGATCATTTGTACTGGCGGCTGATTAAGCCACCATTAATCAACAGATCACCAACCATTACACAACCTTAAGTTATAAGTTAACCATTGATTGACCATTGGCTAAGCTTTCTCAACCATAACCATTAACCACCTCTCAACCACAAATCGACATCGAAACATTTTCGGAAACCAGCAACCCCAATCATTACTGAACCATTTGTACTAACCACCGCCAACCAATTAACCAACCATTACTCAACCACCTTAAGCAACGGTTCGAAGCAGCACCATTGCAGCTTCCGTGGCAACGGTGGCCTGCTCACAGGCTGCATGTGCTTGGACCACTGAGGTCATGATCGCCACAGCGCCCAACTGCGGAAGGACGCAATGCCGTGAGGAAACGTGCACAGTTGGGAATGTATACACACACAAACATTAATAAAACTATATATATATGTACATTTAAAGACTACAATAGGTGCAAGTAATATTATTTTGCATGAACATACAATATGGTAAACATGAATAAATAAAAAAAACATATATATATATATATATATAAATATTTCATTATATAGATATATACTTATAACTTCATAAACATACGTAAATTTGAAATATAAATATTTTGCACGCAAATACTTCCTGTATATATAAATATATATTTATTTATTTATTCCTATCTATATAATGTGGTATAATAAATTTATGTATGCATGCCCCACCACCGCCCCATGGTTAGGGTGCCTTGAAGATTAGAACAGCTGAGGAAATGAACATAATATGGTGGTTTCTCAAAATGCGGAACCGAAAAATGGATGGTGTATCACGATGAATGGTTGTGTAATAAACTGGATGATTTTTGGGGGTACCCCTCTTTTGAGAAACGTCCATGTTGATGATGAGAAGACTAAGAGCAACAATGATGAGGTCCTACAAACAACACAACTATTGCTCATTTAACTACTCGTCTTACTTCTACTCAGGCTCCTTCTGCTACTACGAGTGATAGTAGTACTAAAGCTGGCTCTACTACCACTATCACTAATTCAACGAAAACAACAGCAGCAACAACAACAACTGCTACCACTGGTTTGACTTCAAACATAATGGCAACAATGACACACATGACAACTATGACAACCATCAAAATAGTCACACAAAGCACCATGCCCACCAACACCAACATGAAGAAGTACAGCCTTGACCACTAAAAACGACAAACACCAACAGCAGCAGCGGCAGCCAGCAGCAACAACAACAACGACAACAACAACAACAACAACAACAACAACAACAACAACAACAACAACAACAACAACAACAACAACAACAAGGGGGCTGCCTTAAACAGTAGCAACAGCAATGGGATGTGCGAAGCGGCAAACTTCACCGCTGCTTGAGGGAGTAAGGGGCATGGTCATCGGGTTAGTTGGTTCATACGTAATGGGTGTTTCTCAAAATAGAGGTACCCTCCGGTAAACTAACCTGGCAATGGATTTTGGGCATATTTTATAGTGAAACCCTAGGGGTACCCCGAAAATGGATGGTTTATTACTCAAAATGATTGGAAAAGGATGATCTGCGGGTACCCCCCGTTTCAAGAAACCACCAATGTTCAACTGTCGAAGGTGAGTTCTTCAATGTACCTCACAACACGCTGGTTTCCAGTTTCCAGAGTGTCAGTGACCGCGTGGTTGAGCACTTACATCCCAACCGGAAGCTGGACCATGTTCAGAAGAGTTGTAGTTCCCAAAGCAACTCACGTTTGACTTGGTTTGGAAAAGGTTGAAATAAAATCATACACGTAGTGTGCTTTGGTTGAAATAAGATTGTGCATATGCATATGCATACTATGAAAACACAGGATTTTCCTGCATCTTTAAGCCCAAAATTCTCAGCATTTCGAAAGCTGCTGCCACTTCCCCGTGCCACCTCCATGAGGCGACGGCGGTTCTTGTCCATCCCTGCTAGGTTCAGCAAAATTCCACAACAACCGGCCTGGCAAACGTTGTGTTTGAACCAAGCCTACTACAGTGGGTCGCTGGTTGGGAAACTTTCAGCGGGGGGTTGGGTCTCCAAGATCTCCATAAGGGGAAGTTACAAGTTCGAAAAATCTCCAGAGTTTCAGTTCCCAAAGGTAAACAACAGCCGGGAGTTTCTCAAAATAGGGAACCCCAAAAGGGGTTGGTTTATGATGTTTATTGCTGTAAATGCTTTATAATGGATGATGTAGGAGTGCCCCTATTTCCAGAAACACCCAGCTATTTCTATGGTGGATTGCAATCCGCTCCTCAGTCATGGCTTGCACTGAGCCATCCTGCGTTGGTCCGACTTGACCAGAGGCTGTGTGTTGGTCACCCAAACACTCATCATTTGGAGTATACCTGAATTCCTGGACATATCCACTCGTCTGTGAACCAGTCTTCATTAAAATAACATGTGACGTCGAATCTATTTTTAGTCTAAATTTATCATGATATTATGTAAAATATATTGCTCAAGAGTGTTGTCCATTAATGTTGTAAGCACAAAAATCGTAGCTTCCCGATGAGAAGTACTCAAACACTGGCATAGTAGTACCTATTGTCTCAGATACACCTACAGGGAACCAGTAGCACTGTCTATTTGAGTGCCACGTCATCTCATCCCTTTGATATTGGATTCGATTCACGCGTCATGATCACTGACATTGTCCAAGTCAACCATCTTACGACCCTTTCCGCCGCTTCCCGCCGTGCCTCCAAATGTGCATTGTTGGTGTGCTTGGCCATGATCTCAGTTGCATTTTGGGCGGCATCAAGTGCCCTGCTGGGAACGTGCAACAACAACCTTTTTGGGCGATACTCGATCGATCTCGATGTATGCACTTGGTATATCCAGCATTGTTGAACCATCCCAATTTCTCTTGCTGTTGACACGTTCAGCACACATGTTTAGGACTCGCAGAAATGGTTTGAACATCGGCGACAGGAAGCAACTGAAACCTTTGCGTAAACGATCTCCTTCCTGCCACATTCACTTGATCGATGCTAAGCTGGCAGCAAAGGTATGCAACTGGTTGGTGGTTGAACCACCCCTATGAACATATTCGTCAACCAACCAACCATTTGGTAGTACTAGAGACAATTAAAAAATGTGGTGGAATGTGCGAATGTTGCCATAACATGCTGCATAAGTTGATGGCAGCCACCCTCCCTCCGCCGACCGTCTGCTGAGTCCCAAAGACATTTGTGACGCACTCCACAGCGTCATGGGCAGTGGCTTCTTCCACAGCCTGGAGTTCTTGTGGCTGTTCAGTGGCTGAACTTCAAAAACAAAGAGCTGTTCATTGATGGTCAACAGTTGGCTGGTCATGGTTTATAGTGGTTCATAATTGTCAATGATGGTGAACAATCGCTGATTGTGTTTGATTAAAATCATTGGGAATGGTGGTAAATGATGGTCAACATTGATGGTGATGGTATTGCCAGTGCACAATGGCTGATTAAAAACCAATGATGGTCAAATCATCAGCCCAATTCAAACAACACAATTTGCAATTACTATAACAGGTCGTGACGCACACAACACAACACAACATAGACTATTGTCTAGCAATGGTAAAACAATCGCGCAGTAGTCAAAACAAACATGCACATTCACAGAACAACACTGATTCATGCGGGGTGACTGCGGAAGGTTCGAACAACGCAGCAGTTGTTGGCAGTTCGGCTTCTGAGATGCTACAAACGCCATTAAGCATGCCGAAACAAACATATATTGCATATCCATGTGAGGTATAATCAACACCCCACACGTGGCAGCATAATCAATTATAGCTCTTTGCATGGATGTTCATCTGCAAATGTTCGAGCCTTCAGGATGTTGTTTGTAACACATAGCAGAATAGACTTTGACAACGCTATGACGCTATTGGTGATGAGACGTTTAAGTTACATTAAATGGCGATGTCATTTGACTTGTCGAATTCTCGATGATTGTGTCCCAAGAAAGATGTCCCATGAATAATCATTCCACTAGAGCACAGCAAAGCACAAACACACGAATTTGTGTTTTTTTGAGAAGCTCAGTTGAATGACACACAGCAATAGCCGATAACGAAGCTGACACCCCCGCGATTCAGCTGCTGTCGAAGTTCGATTTCCGTGCTTCAAAAACAGTGGACTGCGAGGTGCCAATGTCTCCATGGGTTCACTTGGGATGGCTTCAACACCAAAACTGACACCAACAGCTGATTCGGGTACAGTATTTCCAAAAGGTTCAACCGTCCTCCAACAGCTGTGGCATTACTTTTTTGCTGGAAAATGAAGCCAATCTTTTGAAAAGTACAGGACAATCTTTATGTAGTTTTGAGGCTCTTGAGGGCACCACCTTTGATGCATGGATACACCATGATTTCTTGGCGGAGCCCTGCCTTTTCATCGTAGGTGAGATTCCAAAGACTGTCCACCATTGGCTTCAAAAGCAACGGATCACACTCCTCGCCATGCAACACCACATCCAGCAAATTCTACTTTGCCTTGGGTTGGGATCAGGTAATGTCCAGCACTTACTTTGCTTGTGTGCACATCCTTGATCGGACATTATTGATCAACTACGATAAGGGACAGGTTTGTTTGTGCATTCTTGAAGCAACCAGAGATTCACGATCGGTTCGAGCATGCCATGAAAGGGCTGAGCGTTCTATTCGTGGGACTTGCAAGAAGGCAATCCTGACCATGACTGGTCTACGCCATATGTGTTTTGTGGTTTCGAAAGTTGACACCATGAACGAAACAATGTGTTCATTTTGACGGAAAAACCATCAGCCTGTGACAACTGTTGCATGGTCTCAACGGTAGTTCCTCTTACAACTATTCTTGAAGAACCTTCTGTAAGAATCCCTCCTGGCACTCAAATGTATAGAATCTTGTTCATGATCTTTCATTGCATATTCTCATAGGCAAAGTAATGTTTTGGAAATTGTTTTGGATGGTATCAAGCATAGGAAGCCAAAACAACCGTTCTGATCCATTGATCAAGCATCGGTAGGGATCCATATCTGTAACCATCATCCACAAGCGGCTGTGGGTCAAGACCCAGCACCCCTGGTGTACCATCGTAAGCCATTCAATTCAAACTCTCATTGTTGGTGAACTTAGCCCCCGCAAGTCCTTGATGGTTAATAACAATTATTGCTTGTTGTCCCGCTATCTTTATTGGTTATTAATGGTTATTAACGGTTTTCCCTATAATCAATCATTGATGATTGATAATATTGCTAGTGGCTATAAACCAATCCAAAACATTATGAATAATTAACCATTTCAAACCATTGTTCATTAAGCTTTGTGTTCCCTATCATTGCACCAGTGATTCCTGACTGGTTGGTGGTTTCAACCCTATGAAAAGTATTCGTAAACCAACCATTTCTTATTAATTACTAGGGAAAACAAAAATGCCAATTAAACCACCAACCAATAGTTGTTCAACCATGAGTTTGTTGCTCATCATCCCCTATGATTCACCATTATTGGTGGTTGTAACCCCTATAAAACCACCAGTCAATAGTTGTTGAACCATTGTTAGCTATTATCCCTAGCCAACAAATGACTAAAACCTATGATCAACCACTATTAGCCATGAGTTTGTTAGCGATTATCCCTATGATTACCATGATCTTTCCTCCTTGATGGTTAATTACCATGTCAACTACTATTAGCCATCATTGTTAGCTACTATCCCTATTAAACCTATGATCAACCACTATCCCTACTAAAACCAAGCACCAAAACCTATGCTTCAGTGCAGCTGCCCACCCCCCAACTTCTCAGCGGCTCCTGATGCTCTCGGAGCCTCGGTGCGCGGCGCACCTTCAACTGCTGGTTATGCCATGGCTATGCCATGGCCTTGTGCCATGGCCTTGTGCCATGCTTGTTCATAAGCCAGTTTGGGTCGAGATTCAGCCCCCAATCTTGGGTGGTGTCTTCGGTATTACAATTGAAGCCATGATGTGCATGTACCAACATCATGCAAACAGGCAAACAGCGTGTTTTGGTCTGGGTCAACGTTCTGACATCGCATCACCGTCGCATTTTGCCATCGTACCTAGAACACAATCAATTCCTTTTGTTCGGCGGGTTCCATATTCAACATGTTTGACATGTCAGCAAAACAAACCTGCTGTATGGACATTTAAGCAACAAACACTACTTGTTTACACCGGGTACCACAAACAACGTTGATTATCTTTTGCAAGATGAATTCATCCGAAATCTAGGGGCACCACATTTTTTATCTGTTGACATGGTCAATGGTCTCACAAAAAAATCACCCTTTTGATTTGGTGATGAGATGTGATTAGGGTTCCTGGTTCTTTCTGGGCACTGCTCAAGTAGCTTGTAGACAAAGTTCACACGTTACATTCTTCCCAGGTCCCTCCCTTGGACTTCTTATGAAAGGCGGTGGTGGTGATCTTGACCAACCAGCCGTCCACAGAGGAAGCACGAAGGCTCAACTGCAGTTGATTGTGCTCTTCGCTGATGGCAAACGTTGGCTGCACCAGCAGGTCCATGAAGCCTGCTTACCAACTACGAGGGATATCCCCCAGAAGTAGAACATAGCAAGCCACGGCACTTGAACAATTAATTACACATCTTGATACCAGTGCTAAGCATCATTGCTGTTGCTCCCAGTGTTGAAGACTGCTGATAAGCACCATATCATCTACGATGGCCCAAACCCTGTAATTAAACATGATCAAACATGTACAGGGTTACTCCATCCCTTGCAACTGGTGCAAGAACTTGTCACTATCCCTAGGAACAGCCACTACCAACGATTCTTGATCACTTGCACCACACAACTGATCGACCCCGCAAGATCTGAGGATCCGCACAAGGACAGAATCAGCTCAACCGCTCCCAAAGAAATCAATTCCTCTTGACCATCCACCTCAGTTGCCATTCCAATCTTCACACCCTGATAGTCTGATAGTTGATATATGTGGATATCAGCAAACAAAAAAACTGGTCGATGACCATCTTCAGACCGTGCTGCTGAAC
>VSDK01007202.1:551014-641809 GCA_009767595.1 Symbiodinium kawagutii | reverse complement strand
TGCTACTGAACCATTTGGTCGAATGTTATTGTAAGTCGTTGGACGATTAGAGATCAATCAATTCTCAATAAAGGCTAGCTCATGGTGAATTGATGGTTCTGCAATGGTGAATTCATGGCTAATTGATTCTTAATGATGAATTGACCTTTGCTGACCATTCATGAGCCATCACTTGATGTTTGATGGTCAATTCATGGTCTTTGACACATTCATGGTCATGAATAACGATCAATGATCAATAAACCATTGCTGATTAACCATAGAACTATTCTGGTTAATGCCATTGCCGATGAATCAAAATAACAACCACTTGTCCAACCATGACAAGGTGTCGCAGGGGCATGTAGCCGCAGCCGCTACGAACCTTTCCCAGAAACTCAAACAAAGAATGGCGATCTGAGCAAGATGGTACTGGGACAAATTGTTTATTGTCATAAGTCAAAATGGTAAATTATCACATGCTCGTATATTCATAGTAACAATTTATAGTTTATAATTTATATACTATCAATGATTTTCCTTAGATCACATTCAATAAGTGACAAACATAGCACATCATCACATCCCATCTCAGCTACTGTTTAATGCCGGGATAACATTCTCTACTGGGACAAAAGTCAGGTAGTGGTGGTTATTGCCTAAGACCATGGAACCATGTGGGGATTCGCCTCAGTTCAAAGCCCTTTCTTCCTGCCCCTTACTGCTGGGACCTACTTCGACCATCTATTGCGAACAAGCAAATCTTGACATAGTTGCGATGGTTTGACATAGTGGAGCAACCAAATTATACCTAGGAGATCCTCAGGCCGCAATTTCAGCCTGCTTTGCTTCAGGCAACAAGATAGCCGGAATCCACATGTTTCGCCCGAGGTCTGTTTTTCCGCCTGAAGCTGCTTTTGTGAGATTTACGTTTGAAAAAAATGTTCAAAACCATGTATTTTTTTTGAAAAATGAGTTTCGGGTGTTTCCGCCCGTTTCGTGGGTATTTCCGCCCGTTTCGTGGGTATTTCCGCCTGATTTTTTTAAACCCAAAATGCGATAATCTTGCTTTGCCGGTTTCAAAAACCTTTATTCAGCCTTGACAGGGAATTCAGCCCGCTGAGGGTTTTCTGCCCGCAGGCTGTTTTTGTAGACACTTCTTGAACAGGCTGATATTCAGAATCAGGCTAGTATTCAGGCCCGAAGGAGCTTGTAGGTATAATCATAAGTGGAGCATTTCAAAGAAGTAACATGGCTGATTGCTCAGAGCAACCCAGTCGATCACTCAAAAAGCAATGCTGCGGAGATAGGACGTAGTACGGATGTTGATTCTAATGAAACACCCAATACATAGCTTCGTTCATACATGGTGGATATATGTGGATATACTCCAAAACTGGAAAAGAATAAACTGGATGATTAATCACTCTACATCACTACTCAAACATCGTGGGATGGATGAAAGAACCAGGGTGACAGTTCGAGCACTTGTGCGAACTGCTTCGCACCAGTCGAGTTCCAGTTTGCAGCAGCTTCATGCCAAAGCTAACGATGGTTTATATAGCGCTTAGGCTTCAATGGGGAAATCGTAGGATAATGGCTAACAATCTTAGCCATGGTCAAAAATGGCTCATGATTCCGGTCAAAGATGACCAATTGCTGTCTATTTTGTCGTGACCCTTAAATGATACTTTCAAGACTAAAGTAGTAAACACCATAATCTCTTTGGGCGGTTCAGAGGTACTCGCCATGAATGGATACAGCCGGACCCATCATTGACCAGTAAAACTACGGTCATGAACAATCTGTGACAGTAAAAAACAGTCATTGACATCCATCAGCTTATACTGAATGATCATTAACCAGGTTAATAAGGTCACTAACATTCATTAACATCCATCAATCATCACGGATCACCATCCATCAAGCAGTTTAGCATGATCATCAACAAACATTAAGCATTGACCATCATTCAGAATTGCCCCCCATTTTTGGTGGAACATGGCACCCCCTGGGCTGCCCGACATCATCGAACGTGACCTCTTCCAACGTTCGGCACACCTGCCGGGTCTCACCGTTGCCGGAAGGGTATCCTGGTGAGTTGTGAGATCATGATGACGTCCCTAGATGCCCACCCGGCGGTCAGCAGATAGGGAAACTTTGAAGGGAAAGCATCCGTGGGCAATGGATGATTTTCTATGGCCAAGTGCAGGTACAAGAGGGTCATGGTCGGTGAATGATGATGGCTAAGGTCACCAGCATGATCGATGGCCAGGTCTGTTTCAACGTCCCAAAGCTGCGATATGCTGCGATTGAAATACCATCCCTATCCTTTCAGTTACCATGAGTAGGTAACTGGCTGGTCTCTACCATTGTGGTGCCTGGGGTTGGTTACCTACTATCGGCTGGCAACTGGAAGCATAGGGCATTACAAGAAACCACGAAACAAACAAAGAACAACCAGTTCCTGATGACATAGCCATCCACTCATTAAGTCTACTGGTTGGACAAATGAAAGTGATACGAAGGATATACGGCAATTACGCTTGTTAGCAGCTATCGCAGCGTAGCTCTCGAAGCACCCATGTCAGCTGACGATCTGGTGCTGGTCATCATAGCAACAGTGCAAAATCAAAGCAAGAACTGCCATGATACTTCACGCCAAACAGCGACCAGGGAGTCAACAACTGATGGTTTCTTAAAACATGCAGCCCCAGAAGTGGTTGGCTTACTACAAGAAATGGTTCATATTACATATTGGATGATTTTAGGGGTGCCTATGGGTGCCTTCATTTTTAAGAAACTGGTATAGGCGTAGGAGTCATAATTGTGGAATTTCCTGATTTCGGAGATGTCCCTGGAAAAATATGGACAAATGGTATTAGTTTTTAATGATCAAACAATCATTCACATATCATCTTCCTATCATTTCCACAACAAATTCTGGAAAAATATGGTCAGAGCTTTGAATGAATGTTGGCTCCCCATCGGGGTAGACACTTCCATCTGATTCACAGCCGGTGCGCGTTAAGACTCTGCCAAGGCCCAACTCCAACCCATGGCAGCCCCCGGAGATACCCTTACTGTGCAGGGAACACATCAAATGGTCAGTAACCCTGGGATATGTACCGACTCTGCACGAAGCATCATGAGATCACCGGGTTCCGTAGCCATACCCGAAAATCAACCCAAATGCTGGAAGCCCACCGGGTTGTCGCCAGACCACATGGTCATCGGCTTCCTAACGCTGCCAAAAGCCATTACGATTTTATCTGTGGCTTTAGGTCAATCTTAATGCGAATCCTTTCTTTCCTGCAACATGGCCACTACCCATGTCTTTAGGCCACACCGGAGTAAAGTTGTGTTATGTTGTGTTCATGCAGCATTGGTGGCCGAACACCCCCCAAAAATGATTATCTATGATGCTAGACAACGATCAACACGCATTAATGACAAGTCACAACCAACAATGACCAATTAGCAATCATTAGCCAACAATATTTGGTCAACATCATAATGGTTGTTCATCCTTATCAATGGCTGAATATCATTACATAAAACTAAATAAGTCATGACAATGACCAGTGTCGATCAATCAGCAATCACCAACAACACCACAACCCTGCATCAGCCTCCTCTGCTGATACCATGACCACAGTTCTACTTCAGGTTTGGAGCTGCATCAACGTCCAAAGGGATATTCTGATACTTCCATGGACTCATCGACTCATCGTTCATTAATCAGCCGGCGAGATTGTTAAACCTGATGAATCAGCGTAGATCATGATAAATCATCACAAATCATCACAAATCATCATAAAATATCATAAATCATCCTGAAGCAACACAAATCATCATGAATCTCATAAATCACCAAAAAAAAAGTAAAGCACCGGCGTGATTGATCATTAATCAATCAGCATGAACCATCATAAATCATCATCAATCTCCCTGAAGCCTCCTGCTGATCCCAACCCAGATCACCTTGGCGCATGTGGTGACATCTTTCTGGCTCCTCAACTCGGCCACCAAGTCCCGCGCGAGTTGCTTCACACCTGAAGCCCGTGATCATGAAGCAACCATCGTAAAATGTTGTGAACAAATGATATATCTACCTACCGGTGTATCACTTTGGTGTACAATAAATATTCGCACCTGCAAATATAAATATACATATATATATATATATACATATAATAAATCTCAAATATGGTAGTGCAACAACAAATAATGACTTTTTTGCATGTGCATGTATATGTATATGTATATGTGAAAAAAAACATATCAAGTATATTGAGGTATATCTATACCCTGGGCTTCCAAACCCTGGAAAAACGTAGGGTTCACTTCTAAACCCGGGGTTTGAAGATGAAACCCAGGGTTTGCAAATTCCTGGAAATTCAGAAAATTATGAAATTCACCAAACTCATCAAAGTTCATCCATCATGCGGTCCAACCGAGATCCCATCATTTCAGATTAAAGACTGGAAACAAATGCACCTGTGTGTGTGATCTTAATGCTTATGTCATTGAATCCAATTACTGTATGCAGTGCAGCAACTCCCATGAATGCAAGAATGTGACCGAAATCAAATTGTTTTGCGCCACGAATGCTCGTACGTTGCGATGTGATTGAAAGTGGGTACCAAAAAGCACCCTAAATTGCAAAGGTTGCAGGAAAGCCTGCACTCTTCCCAAAAGCAAGCTGTTTGAGTTGGCTAAAGCCTGCGCAAAAAGTGCTATGTTGGAGGTACTTTCGGCATCCCTGAAACCCATATATTTTATACGGGTTTGTACGGGAAATATACGGGGTTTGTACGGGTTTTATACGGGTTGAGGAAACCCTGGTTTTCTTTCACAAACCCGAGGTTTGATATAAAATATACGGGTTTGTACGGGAAATATACGGGGTTTGTACGGGTTTTATACGGGTTGCGGTTTCCCAAAAATTCAAACCCGACTTTTTTTTGATGATTTTTGATTATTGTTGAAAAATTGTTGACAAAACTATAGTTGGATTGGTCCATTTCAAGAACATTTAGGCACAGTCCAGGGAAACCAGTCTCCAGCAGCACTTGGAAAGATTGGGAAACTTTAGCCCAATCTTTTGGGAACATATGGTCTCCACTCCGCGGGTATTTTGAGGGCTTTTGCGCCTCTCAAATAATTGTACAAAGCATCTAAACCAGCATTCTGCCAAACATCGCTTTCATGCCATTCCAAACTAGTCAGGGTATGGATGGCTGGTGGAATGACCTCTGGCAACCGAGATATCATGATAATCTACATGTAAATGCCCTATGAATCGAAACCACACATGTTATAAGCCCATATAGATGGATGTTGATGGGAAACCCGGGGTTTACAATGCAGACCCTGGGTTTGGGCCATGGATAGCTCTAAACCCGAGGTTTAAGTTCAAACCCTACAAAAATGTAGGGTTTTGATGCTTAGGGTACATATATATATATATATATATTCGTATCTGCATACCAATTGATGTTCAAACAGAACATGGGAGTTGACGCACACTCAAAATATATACTGGATTATGATTGTTTGCTGGAATACATATGTATAGACCTTTATGCAACGAACTGGTGTATAAGTGTGCATGTTTACACAACTTTGCACTATCAGCCAGTTGGCAGCTGAGATCAGCTGAGCAAGTTGGCACGCCATGTTCGTGATCCATGCGCTCGATATCCAGAAATAAGCCCGAAGGATCGCACAAAGGTGGCAAATGTGCTAAAGTTGATCTTGAACCTTTTAGCAAATGGCAGAAGACTCTTGCATCCTGACAAACAAATTTGATACATAATATCATATAATGATCGAGTTGTCGATACTTGTGCTTGCAAAATGCACACATCATGTAGTGCATGACTACCATCTCCAATGTATTATTTTCAGGAACCATTGAACAAGTTGATTCAATGCAGCAACAACAAAGCAGCCCAGCAGGTAAGCATTTGAGCAGCGGGTGAAGGCAATGTTATCACCAAAAACTGACTCAGAATAGTCCCCCCAATAACAATAATGGAGACGCCATCAAAACTAATTAATATGAATCAGATTACGAACAATATAAACCCACGTTTTAGCCACAGCATGCCACAGCCATATCTAACCATTCACGAACCATTCACTAATCATTCAACAACAATTGGTTGATCATCAATGCCCATCACTAGCCATGTGGCTCACCTTAAACTGGCCCGTGCTGATCTTGTACATCAACGAGGTCCGAGCAAAACCGGTGGTTTCTCTACCAATGAAAAGCAATTGCGCAAGCGGTCACCTTTGACATCTTTCAAATATCATGAATATCTTGAGAGCTGCTTCGGCCTCTTTATTTTGGCCTTCTGTGAGAAAGTTAGAGCTATTTATACAATTATTGAACACCACCTAGAGCTATTTATAAAATTATCCATATCCTGGTCGTAGCCTGCATGAGCTTGGAAACAAAAAAACACACAGGAATTTTGCTGGCAAGACGATGAACAACACAATGAACATGCGCAGTGGAGCCCCCAAAAAAGTTGGTGGGTTGGTTCCAACCTTTGCCTGCTCCTGGCTACACTAAACTTTCCTTGTTATGCTACAGTATGAGGCAACCTTTGCCTCGCAAGTACTTTGCTTCAATGGTTCTTAACAATCATGATGTACAGTTATTCTGTACAAATGTAAGTTGTATGAGGTATGTGTATGTTAAGCATATCTTAAAGCTAGGGCAACTACCAGTTATGGTAGATATAACCATAGGTCATATAGTTGAATAAAGAATATCACCCAACTTATAATCACCATTCTCCATCACTACCTGCAATTCGCCATTTTTCATTGGCACACATCTTAACCAACTTATAACGATTTGGGGGCCCAGGTCCCTTCCACATTTCAGCCAGTCCCAGCACAGCCAGCCTCCGTCGACCTCAACGCTCGCTGCGGCAACCGCCTGCACCCCAAAAATGGAGGGGCAAGCCAAGCACCGAAGGATTGGAATGTCTTATGAATATAGCTTTTCTATTTTCCAATTATGCTAGAAAAGTTCCCACCATTCAGAAAGGGTTGACAGTTGACATGTTCATTTTATGGTTCAACCACCGACTTTCTGAATTGTTTTTTCTTCACATTTGTGTCTGGTTGGTGGGTGAACCACTGCTACAAAGACATTTGTCAGCCAACCAACTATTTGTTAATACTGGGGAAAAAACAATCCTTAAAACCACCAGCCAGTATATTTTTCAATATATACTGTACATCTATCTGGATGTGAATGGATGTGTATGGATAGGAAATGTATACTATTGCATGTCTATGTAGTAGAATATTTGTCAATCAAATGTATAATCTAATCTACACTTACACACGTAAACATACCTACACACATAGATCTAATAAGCTCTACATCTTAACTAAAAGACATAGTGTACCAACAATCGCATCCAATGTTTCCAGGCTACGGCTACGATTTTGAGTAACCAATCGTATATCGGGGTTCCCTATTTTGAAAATTCTACGTGGGGCTAGCCATGAAGTGCGAGCAATCCAATGCACGGATTGCTATGGCGGTTTGGGGGTCCCTGAGGCTGTGAAAATTCACTCAGGTGTACCACCACTGTTCAACACACACTTTGTTGGAAGACACATCATCTACTTCTATCAACAAGCACTATCTGTAGATCCCACGACATAAGCATTACTAAAATTGTAGTTATAGAACCATCGGAAATTCCACCACTAAGCAACCAGTATCGAAGTAGCGTGGGCAAACTTTTCTGGAAACTTCACAGTACGAGTTGGTGGAACCCAGCTTGCTGAAGATTGGGAACAAACCTCCACATGTCGGCACCCCTCAAAGATCTTGCCTGTCAATCTGAAAATTAAGCCGATCTTTTATGAGAATATCTCGCCGGTGAACTCCTCTCGATGATCTTGCCGGTGCTTTGATCTAATTTGACCAAAGATATTCTCACAGGTTGGTGGTCTCAACCCCTATCAGCAAATTAGTCAACCAACGATTTATTGATGCTGGGGAAAAGTTAAATGTTTAAAACCACCAACCAGAATTTTATCTAATTGGACCAAAGACATTCTCAACCACTTGAAGAATAGGTCAACCAGCCAACTAATTGTCGATAATAGGGAGACTAGAAAATGTTTGAACCGACCAGCCAGTGAAAATATCAAATGATATGATCAAACCATTATTAACCCCTATTATTAACCATTATTAACCATTCTTAGTGGGCTATAACCCCTATTTCATCATATCATGATGACCCTTGCCGCGGATCATGGAACCCTTGCCGAACTTCCACCTGCAGTGGCGCCACGAGCTCCTGAGGAGCGGTCAAGGAGCGCGGTCACGTGGAGCAACAATCAAGCCGCCAATTGCTGTGAAAAGTGGGGATTTATAGGGTTTTATATAGGGATTATAGGGGTTTATATGGGGATTGTTATGAGTTTTTTGGCTTTTCTTTTAATGAGGGATTCTCTGGGTTAATAGTTTGATATGGGTCACAAACCAATCTCCAAGAAAAGTCGGATCATCAGCGAACATCGTTGGGTCGAAACGAAAAGTCTAGTCGTTTGTAATCTCTCGTTGCAATACATACATACATACATTACAGTACAGTACAGTACAGTACAGTACAGTACCTTACGTTACATTACATTACATTACATTGAATTACATTACATGACATTACATTACATACATACATACATTACATATCTATCTTCGACCTAATCATTGACACCCCTTCACACCCAGTCATTTGTACATATCTAAATGGTCAGCATGCGACATTGGTATGAGAATGTGGCCCTTAAATTGCTGAAATACTCAACATTTACTTATCATGACTTACATACATAAGAACCATGATAGTAAAACCATGAGAACCACTGTATTGAACCAATACCCACGATAGTGGAGTTGATCGGTTTGATCAAGAATGATTATTGGTGGTTGCTTGGTCATGCACGCAAATTCTGCAGCTGGGAAACCTTCTTGCAACCATTAAGCACCAGTACTGGTGACGTCAAAACTCGAATTTGTACCCAACATACTGCCGGGGTCAGTTTCCAACAACTGATCGCACTTTGACCACCAACCACATCATTAAAACCATTCAACTCATTCAACCACTTTTACGTTGCACTTACATGAAACAAATATTGTTGGATTCCGTCATGACGCTCCGTTTCTGGAATAGATATACATGTATATACATATATATATATACATATTTATGTATATATATATATACATGTATACTTAGAGATGTCTACGTCAATGACCACGGCTTATTCATGGAAAAAAAAGATATGTACAATCACAAATATATGGAAATAAATATACATCTAGATATATGTATATCATATAAATATGAATATATGAAAATAACAATATGAATAAAAATACATATATATATATATACACAATATATATTTGCATGCATATTCATGAACCAAACAAATCCGGCAAAAAATAAATAAATCTTCCATATTCAAAAACTATGGACAAATGATCATAGACCACCAGCATTTCCGGCACCTGCATGCTGCTTGCGGCACCATTGGCAGCCTCTGCCAACCTGCTATGGCGGTGTGTCTCATAGTGAGTGCCTGACCATGGTTTGTGATGATCGAACTAATGATGCTTAATGATGGCTCAATGTGGATTAATCGTTGTTAATATGCAATGGTTAGAAAGTGAATCACTTGTTAAAAGTGATCCATCATGCTCAGTAAGAACCCAAGAGTGCTTGAACATGTGTCTTTGACAATGGCTAAAGCACGGAACAATATCACCGGCCGGAAACAGTGTCTTTGGATAACTTGAAGTCGGATCTTTTGAAAACTGTCTGCCTTTACTCGATAACATGCGTTGTATCAATCACGATAATACATCTGCGAACTGCATGTCACGATCTGAATCCACACAAGTTCATTGTGGATAAGCCAATCTAAAAACATGCCCATAGAGATCTTGCACACGTGACTGAACACGGAATGTACACAACGTATAATATGAAATTATACATGGAACATGTATATAATATAAGAGATAAAGTGATACTTACATATCTGATTATATACACATGTCCCAAATATACTTCTCTTCAGCTACTGCGGATCACAAATAAAAAACATGTCACAAGCCATGTACCCTATTTCAAAAATACATGAAGCTGTCAATAGAGGGCTACCCCCAGCTATATCCCGAGTCATAGCCATAGAAATATTCAGCCAAGAAAGAACATTCTTTGCGGGGCATATCATATGCGCATATACCCACATGACACTACACTGAAATATTACAGAAGTCTGTAAGATCCAACATATCATTGGCTGCACGCATGGAATGCTTGGCTTCGGGGCTGCATGAATTACTCTCCAATAATGATGGGCCAAGATCTGTCGAGCAGCTTATCAGTCAACTCATCTCCATCACTTTGTAATCTTCGAATTCAAACTATCAAACTCTGGAGTTAGTGGATCAGGGCAAAACAAAAGATCTTTAAGGGAAAAGCGTTCATAATTCATAATTTCATCGTCACTTCTTTCTTCCTAATCAACCGCTATCATTAACCACTATCTCTAGTATCAACAATCATTAACAAAAATAGACGCACGATTACATTCATTACAAACTGTTTGTTACTCTAACCATTTCTGATTAAATTGATGTAACTAAACATTTCCTGTCCATCTAGTGTCAAAGTATTTACTGTAACTGCCATTCGCCCTTCATTAACTAATTCTTCTACCTCTGGCGTGAAAGACACCGCAAGACATGGGAAACTGCAGATTTTGGGGACCCACCACCATTGGATGGTTGAAAATTGTCCTGTTGAATGGGAAATCTGGTTGGTGATTTCAACCTTCACAAAAAATATTAGTCAACCAAGCATTTTGAATGATGAATAGAGAAAACAAAACTGTTTAGAACCACCAATCAGGAAAATGTACATAAGAACAAGGAAACTGCTTACAGCAACAAACAGCCAACCATCAAAGCAACCACCTGAACCAATCAAAACCTATCAAACCATCTGAATGGCCAACCAATACAGCCAACCATCGAACCAACCATTCATCTGAACAAACAATTAAAATCCTATCGAAAGCTACTGTTTCCGCCGGCCTCGACTCGAGCTGTGAGATCTTGTACTGAAACTCCTGGTCCGTGGACTTGGGATGGAGACTGAAAATCAATGGCAGAACTAGCTTTGATCATCTTTGATCTGATTGAGTAAATTCAGTGGTTATTTATTGTCCGGTGACCACTGACCTGTTGACATTTGGGATGCAAAACAAAGTTGCAACTGATTTTTGTGGAAAGAAACGGAGAAGAATCTGCATGAATCAACGACATGGCTTCATGCTTCGTCGCACATTGGTTCTGCATCTCAACAACCATTGGGGAAACCGTCTGTCCGAACTGGAACTACTGTCCGTAGCGCAGATGCTCAAAGGTTTGTACTGTTTGTAGGTGTAGAGTTCTCAGCTACAAGTATGATCAACCATTGTCATTAACCATTGATCAACCATCAAACAAACCATCAACCAGTAATAGCTGTTGATACCTGGAACAACATTAACCAACACAATTTGCTGTGCAGCTTCATCATCTACAGTAGATAGGAATTTCAAACTGCCCCATACCTTCACGATAGATTTCCGTCTTCTATCTCTGTGGGTTGACATGTAGGTTCTGGTCTATCTAATGCACCTGTTTAGGAACGAAGGAAAGTGAACCCATTGAAGAAACACACCAACGGATTGAGAGTCGCGGAATGGATTCAAAAGTAGCCCAGCTGACTCCAAACTAACCGATAGTACGTCCAAACCAATGGAATCCCAACCAATGACGAAGCACCCTCAAAAAAACTTGTGTGGGCTTCCTGCACTGCAAACAAAAAGGACATGTAGTACCTAATGCTTCGTGCTCAAGCAAGGAAACATATGCGGGGGGGGGTTCTTACATCGTTGTAAATGCAAAACAAACGGATGGTTTATAAATGGTTATTGACTCGGATGACTTGGGGGTCCACTATGACTTGAGAAACCCCCATGTGAATAACATGCTGCATGTCGTCCCATGACAACAATCTCAGCTGTGTAGCAGCACAAAAGCAATGACCAACTATCACCTACGAGTTACTAGTTGGAGATGATAGTGGGTCATTGCTAAACAAACCTACCTTGTTTTCACAAACCGATGTATGGTCAAACTAGTTACATAACAGCTCCCACTAGTGGAAGATACATCTTTATAAACAAAAAACTGATTGACCATGTTAAGAGTTGCCATCAACTGGGGGAGTCTATATGGAATATATAGTTATGGAAAATCCGATTGATTCAATGGCGTTGCTTTTTCAATGAGGGGTTCCCACACGAAGCATAGCCGTGCCAGGTGTGTCTATGCGGAAGCTGCTGTTATGTGCCCGCAAAGGCAAAAGCCAATCCACCATTAGCACTGCTTGGCGGTTTCAACCCCTGTCAAAAATATTCAAAACTATTAGTCTAGGGTTTTAGGGTTTAGGGTTTTAGGGTTTAGGGTCAACTAACCATTTGTTAATGATCAGTTCTAGGAGTGAATGAATGTGCCTATCCAAATAACATCAAGCGCCTGTGCCAGGTCTGCAAACCAGCCCACACGGGAGTCAATATTTGCTTGTGGAGTTCTCACTTGGTGCCAGTCCCTGCATCCAGCAATGGGAAACACACAACAAGACCTAATGCAACTCAAATGAGCAGTTGCCAATTGAATTCATTGAATGATTTTTTCTACGATTTGTCCATTGAATCCATTGAAACCAGCTGTCCATGGAATAACATGCCACATGTTGCTATGGCAATGTGTCGTAAACGTGGACCCAGAACTCGACCCGCTTGGCTTGGCAGCGACACAGAAGAAACCAGCGGCCTGCTCGGCTTCGTTCTTCGCAAACAGCCTACAGCGGGAGATCAATAATAATGGCAAATTATATACAGTAATTATTAATTAATACCATGATTAGCATAACAGTTCATTAAATGCCACTAATTATTGGTATCCATAAATTAATGGCTGATCAATTGCTAATCAAGTCTTAATAACTATAGCTTATGAAGTGCTAATTGGTGGTTGATTCATGGCTAATAACTTGCATGGGTAATAATCACTAACGGTTAATGGCGTTTGATAACTTGCTAGTCAAGTCTTAACTAATGGCAAATTAATGGATACTAGTAATGCTTTATAATTTCAGCCAATTGCTAGCAACAAATGGTGAATCCATGGCCAATCAAGTGTTCACCAATGACAAATTATGTTAGCCAATGGCTAATTCATGGCTAATGAATAACCAATAATGGGTTAAGTAAATCATGAGTTGTATCAGGCACCGAGATATATTCATGTATTACACGTCGCGTTTGACCCAACAAAATTGTTTGTGGGCAGCAAGTTCATCTAAACACATACCCCAGGGATTCATATGCACTTGAGTGAAGAGGTAACTTAATGTAACTTACGCCTCTATAATTTGATAATATTAAAATATATAGAAGTAAATGTCTGTGCAGCAAGAAAATGAATAATATGTCTATATAAATATGTCTCAGCATACATACATAGATATGACATGTTGTGATCTCAATATACCTTTCTCTCACTGGCAGTAGCTCACATTTTTTTCGAACTAGGTACGCGTAGATACCCTATTTCAACAAATCACGGAGCCTCAATGGACAACACAGTGCTACCTCCAGCTTTATCCCAGTCATAGTAGTAAGGGTACATCTGTTGCGCATTTACCCACATGACATTACACTGAAAAATTACAGAAGTCTGTAAGATCCAACATATCATTGGCTGCGCGCATGGAATGCTTGGCTTCGGGGCTGCGTGCACTACTTTCCGATAATCATCGGCCAAGATCTGTCGAGCAGCTTATCAGTCAACTCATCTCCATCACTTTGTTGTCTTCGAATTCAAACAATCAAACTCTGCAGTTAATGGATCAGTATACAGCGGAAAAAACAAAAGGCAGGAAATCTTCATAGTTGCGCTGTCGCTTCAATATTCCAAATGACCAACCACAATTGACCATCGTCAACGTACCAGTACAAACCATCTAAGACCATCTATTCACCACTATTCACCATTTCAAAACCATTGCTTCTGCGTGTGCGGTCCCCAACCCACCACCATTGGATGGTTGGAAATTGTCTGGTTGAATGGAAAGAGTACATGAGAACAAGGAAACGGCTTAAATCAACAAACAACTAATCATCGAACCATCCATCTGAACAAGCGACAAAAATCACCGAAAACTACTGCTTGCAGGGTCGGCGGGTCGCTCGCCTCGACTCGAGTTGCGAGATCTTATACTGCATCTCCTGAAACCATCGCACTGAAGGCACATGTGGGGGTGCTCAGGCAGTAAGATTCAAGACTAAAATTAAGGGCAAAACTAGCTAAATGGCAGAACCAGCCATGATATGCTAAGATCTGATTGAACAAATACATTGAGTCAACATGAATTGTTTCTACGAGCTTCTGTGGCTTGTTTATTTTCGGAGGCTGTGGACCTGTTGACATCTAGGTTACAGTCTATCTATATAATCTTCGGACCTGCGAAGGAATACAAAGAAAATACACCATTGGATTCAAACATCATTGGATTGAAAGGCTCAAACCAAGTTTTATGGGTTTCCTCCATTGGGAAGAATTGACCCAGGATCCGTGTGAGGCCGTAGTCCCCCATCAAAGCAAGGAATAGTAATAATGATAATGATACGCTGTGATTAACGTCCTCCCCGGTCATATCAACAACCATCTGCAAAGCAGGAAGGGTCATCATCAAACAAAAAGAACAACCAACTATCACCAATGGTTTCTAATTGGAGATGGGCATTCGCATACAACAAGCACTTCAACCATACATAGGTCAAGATTTGCCACCAAATAAAGGGGGCTATCAATATGGATCTCCCATTGATACATAGTGTTTGCTTCACGCGGTGCATACTGGCACACAGCCTACGAGAGCATGCCTACATGCCATACCTTCTTGACAGCAAACATATCCGTTGTGCTTAAGTTCATGAGGGGTGCCCACGCGAAGCATGGCGGTGCAGGGTGTGCCTATCTGGATGGCTAGCATGATTTTACTTGCACAGAGTGAAACCTTGGTACTAGGGAGGCAGGACAATTAGCAAAGGCGAGAACCAATCCATGAGAAGCAGTTCAATGAGTGAAAGTCCATGCAAAAAACTGCCTAAGTCCGCTATGCGGGCCAGCCCACGCGGAAGCAAAAATTTGCTTGTGAAGTTCTTGCCTTCCACAAGTCCCTGCATTCTGGAGAATGAAGCACGACAAACTGCAACCCTGCTCAATTGAGCAGTTGTCCATAGAATAGTATGCCACACGTCGCTCTGTGTCAAGTGCGGTAATGCCCGGAACTCGGACCCCTGACCAACATTGCACGTCAACAGTGTAGACGATGAATGCAAATCGTTGTTACAAGATTCACTGGAGATCTCTGCAAGGTCTGTTGTTTGTTGTCTATCAGTCACCATTACAAGAAACACCACGAACCATTCGCCAACCACGAAAAAGCAACGCTAACACACAGCTTCACTGGCCTGCTCCGCTTCGGTCTTTGCGGCCAGCCTACAGGTTGGGATGGGGAGATGGAACTGGGAAATGACGGTGGTTCATTGAAGGCTAATTAATCTAATGCTCATCAAGACCTAATCAATGTCTTGTGATGGCTCATGATGTTTGCAAATCAAGTCTGGATGAATGGCAAATCAGGGGTTCATAATGCTACACAATGTAAATTAATTTAAATCACACATCACACAATGATTCATAAGTGACAACTAATTCATGAATGGTTGATAAATGATTAGAATGCTTAAAGCTGGTGTTTGTATTGCCAATGAATGACAAGTCAACTTTTAATCTAATCTTGACTTTCCCAACTCACTTTTACGTGATTGATATATTTATATATATATATATGACAGATATATCCTTTGCACTTGTTTATGGGTAGTTAATTTAGACACATACCCAAAGACTTCACATCGCCATTTAACGTACACCTCATATATGTTCCAAACACACGTTCTCCCAGAGTCAGTGGCTCACAAACTGCTACAGGCTAGGTACCCTTCTTCAAAAAACATGGAGCTGTCAATCGAGTACTACCCCATGTATACCTCGAATATCCTCAAGACCTAGTCGTAGCGGTTTTTAGCCAAGACACCATTCATTGCAATTGGTGCATCATTTGCGCATATGCCCATCATATGAACTTGACACCACGAGCAAGGTCCAACACATCATTGGCTGCATGAATAACTCTCCAACAATGACGGGCCGAGATCTGTTGGGCAGCTTGTCACGTCATCTCCATCACTATCTCAGAACTCAAATCAGACTATGTAGTTGACGCATCAGCGTACAGGGCAAGATCTTTGAGGCAAGGGATTTTCCAGGTCGCACTGTCGTTCCAATGTTCCAAATTACCAACCTCAACTGAACACTATCAACGTACCGGTACCAACAATCTGCTTACCACCTACAAAGCATGAAACTTTGCTGCTGCTTATGAGGTCCCCCAACCCACCACCATTGGATGGTTGGAAATTGTCCGGTTGAATGGAAAGAATACATGAGAACAAGGAAACGGCTAAAATCAAAAAACAACCACCCATCGAACCATCCATCTGAACAAGCGACAAAAATCACAGAAAACTACTGCTTGCAGGGTCGGCGGGTCGCCTCGACTCGAGTTGCGAGATCTTGTACAGCATCTCCTGAAACCATTGTGGCACTGGAGGCACATGTGGGGGTGCTTAGGCGGTATGATTCAAAACCAAAATCGATAGCGGAACTAGCTGTGATCATGATCCGATTGAAAAGATCCATCGAGTCAACGTGAATTGCTTCTATGATCTTCTATGGGTTGTTTATTTTGTGGATGCTACGGACCTGTTCAGTGTTCAGGTCTAGGTTCCCTTCTATCTGATTCACCGGACCTGTTTAGGAATGAAGGAAAGTGAGTAAGCACATAGAAAGAAAAGTACACTATTGGATTGAAAGTCGCGACATGGATTCAAAAGTACCTCAGCTGACTCCAAAGCAACCAGTGGCAAATCCCAACCTTCAAACTTCAAACCCTCTTTTTTGGAGTTTCCTCCATTAGACAAAGGGTCCGGGTCTGTGGGGGCCCATTGAAGCAAGGAAAGATTGTTTGCTATCATTCATGTTGTCCCATGTCATAGCACCAATAGACGCCTGCGTAGCAGGAAAAAAATCATCATCCAAACAAAAGAAACAATGACCTACTGTTACCAAAATGAGAGATGGGCATTGACACACAACGATCGGTTTGACGGTACTTTGGTCTACATTTGCCAGCAAATCAAGGGTGATAAAGGGGGTCATCAATATGGATCTCCCATTGACAAATTGTGTTTGCTTCATGCCGTGCATCCTATATACACTGACACATAGCCTAGGAGAGCTTTTATGCAATACCGACTCGATGGAAAACAGATCCTATGTGAGCTCAAGCTCATGAGGGGTGCCCACGCGAAGCATGGCCGTGTAGGGTGTGCCTATGCACATTGCAGGCTGTATTTGTGGTAGGCCTGGAGTGAACCTTGATACCAAAGAGCAAGGTGAATTCGCAAAGGCGAGAGCCAATCCACAATAAGCAGTTGCATCAGTGAATGAATGTGCCTATGTGTATCAAATATCATCAAATAAGCGCCTACGCCCCGTCTTCATACAAGCCCACATCGCAGCAAACCTTTGCTTGTTGAGTTTTTGTCTGTCTTCTACAGGTCCCTGAATTCCGGGGAATCAAAAACGACAAACTGCAACCCTGCTCAATTGAGCAGTTGTCCATAGAATAGTATGCCACACGTCGCTCTGTGTCAAGTGCGGTAATGCCCGGAACTCGGACCCCTGACCAACATTGCCCGTCAACAGTGTAGACGATGAATGCAAATCGTTGTTACAAGAGTCACTGGAGATCGCTGCAAGGTCTGTTGTTTGTTGTCTATCAGTCACCATTACAAGAAACACCACGAACCATTCGCCAACCACGAAAAAGCAACGTTAACACACAGCTTCACTGGCCTGCTCCGCTTCGGTCTTTGCGGCCAGCCTACAGGTTGGGATGGGGAGATGGAACTGGGAAATGACGGTGGTTCATTGAAGGCTTATCAATTGCTCATCGAGTCTTGATTGCTGGCAAGTCAGTGCTTAACAGGGCTTTAATCTAAATTACACAATGGTTCCTGATTAAAAAAAAATTCGCAATGGTTGATAATGATTGCTGATGCCGATGTTGAAAATTGGTCTTTGTATTGCTAATGAATGACAAGTCAATTTTTAATTTACTCACTTTGTAGCATTTGATATGATATGTAAATATATATACATATACATTGCACTTGCTGGTGGGTATGTATGCTCATCTAGACACATACCCAATGCACTTTAATATATAAGCAGGTAACGTACACCAAATATATGTTCCAAACACAGGTTCTCCCAAAGTGGCTGACAAATTGCTCTGGGCTTCCAGGCTAGGTATCCTTCTTCAAAAAAAAACATGGAGCTGTCAATAGAGTATATACCCCAGCTATACATTGAGTATCCTTGATGAGTCCTAGTCATAGTGGTTTTCAGCCAAAACACCACTCATTGCAATTGGTGCATCATTTACGCAAACGCAGGTCAATTTCCAACCATCCAATGATGGTGGGTTGGGGGACCCCAGAAGAAGCAATGGTTGCTTATCAATTGCCGATCAAGTCTTTATTGATGTCTTGTGTTGGCTCATGATGTTTGCAAATGTTTACAGTAAGTAAACGTTAAACCGTTGAACAGTGGTTCAAAAGGATTTGCTCATTCACGGGTAATTAGTTGATGATTGTCGCTCATGCTGAGTACGTTTGGCGTGATTGCAGTTTTGTAAGACAACTTAACATCTCAAAAGCAAACCCTAGCCACTTGCCAAAAATTATCGGGTTTTCAGCCAAACATTAATAAGGACTATCGACTAAACCAACCCACCTAACCAACCAACAAGACAAAGATCCAAACATGAATAAGTGTCTGACCCCAACAGACCAACCATCCAACATCATCAAACCAACTAAACAACCAAAACTGCTAGCTGCAGGTCAGCAGGTCGCCTCAGCTCGAGTTCTGCGATCTTGGACTGCATGACCTGTTCACATGATGGGACGGACAACCTACCGTCGTAATGTCCGACTCACAGCAACTAACAAGCCGCCCTGTTAGTGAACTACCATCGCACTATGGGTCAACTACTCCAATATGACTGTGTTGGAAGTGAATCTACATACAAATCAGAAGCACATTTATCTTCTCGAGGATGCACGTTCCCGGATATCGCTCTGGCATCTCAACAAGCGAGGAAACACGTCCGCCGAAGTTGGCACTATAAGCAATGGATGTTCAAAGGTGTTCATCAATTGTAGTTATCCCAACATCTTTGACTGCTGTCATTAATTATATCTATTGTATGCATATATATATATATGTGTATAGATAAAAAATATATTTCTTATCTGTGCTACGAGTGATCGCAGTGAGGCTTTATCATCTCCCTTGGGAGTATCAAATCACCAAATTGTTTCGTGATTGATTTCCCCTTCTCTTTGTCCCTGTGGGAGGGTGCATGGATTCTATCTACTTCACATTTTGGGCAAGCAAGAAAAGTTGACATTTGAAACCAACAAATACTGTTGGAGACACACATGTATGTCATTTCTTCAAACAAAATGCCATGTTGCCGTTGCCCATTTTTCTTTTACGTACATTTGCACATGCAAATATGTTCCATCAAAATCACCCAGATAGGCTAGGCCAAGCCTGAAATGATATAAGTATTTCCAAGAACAATCAACTATATAACTTATATAACATAAGTTTGCAATTCTGTACAATTTTGAAATATCTTTAAGGGTCTCGAATGAGTGCTAACTAGTGTTGACAAGCCACTGACATTAACTGGACAGTGAAGGCTAATTGCCTCTGGTTTGCAGCAGCGTTCCTAATACTGGTAAAAAATTGGCCTGCTGGTGTTCTCAGATTCATAGAGTTGGGCCTGCTACCATCTGAATCACGTCAGCTATCCAAAGGATATTGGCTCAGCAAGAAATTGTCATCGATAGACTAAATTGATCAAAATTGAACATAACTGGCCATTAGACTCAAAACATACGTCAGCGCCGCAAGTCCAATGGTGGCTTATGGCTGGACTGTGAATGCGCCATGGTCAAACATCGAATGTTCAGGCTGTGGTCATCCACCACCAGGGGGTTGAGTGGTTGCAGTGTCTCTCATCCTTAAATGATTGGATAAACCTAGCTGGATGACTCCTGGATGAATGTACGCAAGTTCAGGAAGCCATGTCGCTTCGGCAGTCACACCTTGCACAATCATCGGGAACGTCCCAGGCCCCTACTCCAAGACCCTCCGTTGTGCGCACCTGGAAGTCGGCATTGGCAGCCTGGGGCTCCTGTCGCCTGCCGCAGCTTCACGGCATCAAATTTGTTGACGCAAATCCGCGGCTTAACACATAACATCCACTGGCTTATTGGAAGTCCTTGGAATCAAGAAATCAAGACACTTACCAGCTTCTAAAATAGTGTCAATACGAACACGAAACCTGGTACTGCTTGCAGTGATGCACGCAGCTTGACGCAAACTAGAACTACAAGACGTTGGAACAGCCAAGGAACACTATGCACAGACTTTTCTTGCACTGACACCCATTGCCCCTATGAGACTGCAATCTGCAAACCCGGCCCTTGGAGACTGGACAAGTCTACAGTGGCTGACAATTTGATGATATTTGATGAGTATTCAGCCACTAATTGATCATATTAATACTCATCATGATATTTGATCATATTAATGCAGCGTTTGTGTCTTCAGCCACTGTAGACGCCAGCTGAATGCTGCGCTGCTGTCCCCCGTGCCTTCTCCTTCACCTGGCAGGCCAACTCGATTTCTATTCCAGTCGTGCCTCTCTCCAAATGATATCGACTTAGCAGAAATGGACCTTAAGTCAATGAGGCAATAAGGCTTTGTCACCCACATGGGGAATACCTCATATCTTAACTCAATAAGGCGATAAGCCGTTATCACCCACATGTCATAGCAATGCTTTGACTTTGAATTGCTGTAAACACAGCACTAACCATTGGGTGCAATGAATCTCAAGCATCAACCAAGTAGCCTGAAGATATCCTATCAATAGTAATTGCATATTTTGTACCAAACGAGTTTCTGTTTCATAGCTCAGAAGGCTCTATTCCCTGAGGCGCATGGACACAGATCTCTTGTGACCCCGTCGGAATCGTTGCCCCATTGTACGGAGTTGAGCCCTGTTGGAGCTTTTCAGCCGGACCAACCGAAGAGCGCCACCCACCGATGTCAATGCGCAACACCGAATGATCCATTGATTGAAATGTCATGCTTCATAGGCCCTGTGCCTTTCCAGGATGCTACGAATCTACACATGTCCCACCGGTGCCCAGTCATTGTCACCAGCTCTGCATCTGCATGATCGAAGAGGGCCGCGACACCATCGGCAGAACCTGTAGCGCAAAGCGGAAGTTGTGGCATTGCCATAATCAGTTTTGATGTTTTGTGAGTAGCTTGATTATGATTCGCAAAGAATACCAGGCTGAGAAAACTTTATCATGAGCAAACATATTGGCAAATGGTCCAGGAAATGCATCCCTTATCTAATTCGTGTTATTGACTCAGTGAAGGTTGAGGTACACCCATTTATCAACATACCATGCCAACGTAATACTATATAGTGGTACTGCAAAATAATTACTGCGGTTTTTCACCAAGTTGATCACTGAGTGGCTAAAGATGTTTAATTCACATATGAACATCATTGAATCATCCATGATTATTGAGTGTATCATTACCCCAAAAGAACAGCAGTCAAATCGTTTGTTTTTTCAACTTCGGAGGAAATCATCTGGTGAATCAGGATGATAAAGATGCTCACATCTGGGCAAATCAAACTGAATTGTCAAGCAGGCACAGTGTGATCAGCCACACTTCTTCGTGGCAATACATTGGCTTGGGCTCACACCTAGAATCCTAAAAGATGTTGCATTCACTAGTTTGCAGTCAGCCAACTTCTGCCGATCCATCAATATTTCGATAGGCATATCCAACCAACCACTCAACACATCAATCAACCGGCTGACAAACTATAACTGCCAATAGCTGGCACATCCCTATTGTTGTGTTTATTGATCTCATTGATGATCTTTTCAAATAGATACAAAGCAACCAACCTTTTCATATTGTCCGTATGGTTGTTTCCTATGTCCTGGTAGTACCCTTCTTGTTGCTGATCATACCCAACTATCAGGGACAACTGGCTCCAGCAACCGCTACCATCCCATCTTCCGAGGCACCAGTGTTTCCAGGCTGAGCGAATGGATTCGGGCTGGCGAGGGCACCGCCAAAATCGCCCTGGCCGAGTTGAGGGGTGGGGGTTGCACCCCACTGTCACGGAATAGCCACACTGATATGATGGTCACTATGGACCTGACATGACGGGAGACGACCTATACTATTCTACAGTCGGACTCACAGCAACACACAATCTGTTCTCATTCTTGGAAGTGAATGTACCGCTTTGGACACTTCGGTCTGTATAGTTAGAAAAACACGCATGTCAGTCTCCAAACAAATATAAAAAACTAAAAACATATTAATACGTACGACATAATGCCATTGTTTGCATACACCGTGAATTTGCACTTGCAAATATGTTCCGTCACAATCACCCAGGTAGGTAAAATTCAAATGGTACAGGTGTCGTTGGGAGAATTCAACTCCAGTGGTGTATCCCAAATGCAAGAGTTCTTCCATCAGTAACGGTCTTTTCTCATTACTCCAAACCATTAACGGTTCTTCGCCCCCATTGACCACGGTTCTTCAATGACAGTCTTACTACTAGTTTGAAGGATTTTGACTGGTGTAGACAGGCCACTGACACTCACTGGACAGTGAAGGCTAATTGACCCTGGTTTGCCACAGGATTCCTGATACACGTGATGAATACGCCCGGTTGTCCTCAGATGTCCTCAGATTCGCAAAGTTGTGCCTATTGCTCCCTGAATCAAATCAGCTCTCCCAGTGACACTGGCTCAGAAAGAAATCGACGTCGATGGACATAAATGACTAGACAACATATTAAATGGATGTGGATGGCAATTGTCTGAGACATGTCATGGTGGAAGGACTGCTTGTGGCTGGCTGTACTGGACGAAAAAAAACAAACGTGTTATGCTTCAAACGTGCTGAAATCTCAAAGGTTGGGACATTAGTCATCCACCATCAGGGGGTTGACTGGTTGCAATGGCTCTCCTCCCTAAGCAGTTGGACCCATTGGATGAACATTCCGGCGCAACCATCCTGAACTTCCAACCAAGCCTACTCCAATCCCCAAAAGATCCGCCATAAATTCAAGTGGAGAAACTCCCTGACTAATTTTGGCACCTGCAGGTCTTTGGAGGCCTCGGCAGTCTCGGGCTCCTGTCCAAACGGTGCTTTGCCGCATTTCTCTTACATCTGCAGCTTAACATGTTACATCCACTGGCTTTTTGGGAGCTCTTGGAATCAAGAAATCAAGACACTTTCCAGGTCCCAAAAAGAAGGTGTGAATACTTTGAGGAGGGTGTTGGACGATGTTGCTTGCAGAGATACACGCGGCTTGACAACAACTAGAACTACAAAACCTCAGCACAGTCCAACGAACACCATGCACAGACTTTTCTTGGACATGTATTGCCCCTATGAGGCTGCTATCTGCAAACCCGGCCCTTGGAGATTAGAAGAGTCTGATGCATACCATCTCTGCTGGTTTGCTTTGTGTTGTCCGCGTGCCCCCGCCTTCTGCTGCACCTGGCATGCAGCCGGCGCGACTCTATCTATTCCAGTTGTGCCCCTCTCCGGATGATATCGACTTAGCAGAAATGGATGCAAATGGACCTTAACTCAATAAGGCAATAAGGCTTTGTCACCCACATGGTGAAAAAAGATCTGGACTCGTCCGGAATCTCAGTCTGCTTCCTCCAGACTTGATGGTTTATGTGGGGTAGCCTTCTGCTAGCACTGCCAAGAGGTTAGTTTTTAGTTGGTCATGCTGGCTAATGCCTTTCTACTGGTCTACTAATGCTTTGAATAGCTGTAAACACAGCATCAACCCTTGGGTGAAATTGATCTCAAACATCAACCATGTAGCCTGAAGATGTCCTATCAATAGTACACATTTTGTACCAAATGTGTTTCTGTTTCATGGTTCAGAAAGCTCTACGCCCTGAGACGCAAGGACACAGATCTCTTGTGACCCCGTTGGAATTGCTGCCGGAATGTTCCAAAGACATATTTCATTGAAATGTCATGCTTCATGGGGCCCTGCGCCTTTCCAGGATGCTACGGATCTACACATGTCACACCAGTGCCCAGTGCCCAGTCAGTTTCACCAGCTCTGCATCTGCCTGATCGAAGAAGTTCGAGACGTCATTGGCAGAACCTGTAGCGCAAAGTGGAAGTTGCAGCATAGCCATGACCGGTTTTGATGTTTTGGGATGAGTTCGGTTATGATTCGCAAAGAATACCAGGCTGAGAAAACTATTCTGAACAAACAAATTGGCCAATGGTCCAGCAAATGCATCCCTTATCTGATTCGTGATATTTACCCAGTGAAGGTTGAGGTACGCCCATTTACAAAGATACAATACCAATGTAGTCCTGTAGTACGGCAAACTAATTACTGCATTTTTGGCCAGGTGGATCACTGAGCGCTAAAATATTTTAAAATAACAGATGAACACCGTTGAATCATTCATGATTATTGAGTGTACCATTACCCAAAAAGAACAGCAGTCAAATCGTTTGTTTTTTCAACTTCGGAGGAAATCATCTGGTGAATCAGGATGATAAAGATGTTCACATCTGGGCAAATCAAACTGAATTGTCAAGCAGGCACATTGTGATCCGCCACACTTCTTCGTGGCAATACTTTGGCTTGGGCTCAAACCTAGAATCCTAAAAGATGTTGCATTCACTAGTTTGCAGTCAGCCAACTTCTGCCGATCCATCAATATTTCGATAGGCATATCCAACCAACCACTCAAAACATCAATCAACCGGCTGACAAACTATAACTGGCATATCCCTATTGTTGTGTTTATTGATCTTATTGATGATCTTTTCAATTGGATACCGACAAATCAACCTTCTCATAGTGTCCGTATCGTTGTTTCCGAGGTCGTGGTAGTTTCCTTCTTGTTTCTGATCATACCCAACTATCAGGACAACTGGCTTCAGCACCCACCACCATCCCATCTTCCGAGGCACCAGTGTTTCCAGGCTGAGCGAATGGATTCGGGCCAGCAAGAGCACCGCCAAAATCGCCCTGGCCGAGTTGAGGGGTGGGGGTTGCAACGCACGGGCACGGTGTAGCCACACTGATATGATGGTCACTATGGACCTGACATGACGGGAGACGACCTATACTATTCTACCGTCGGACTCACAGCAACACACAATCTGTTCTCATTCTTGGAAGTGCAAGCGCACCTACCGCACAAGTCAACACCCACTTTTGTTTCTGAGGATGCAAATCCATTCAATCTGCAGAAGGAAATAAATAAGGTAGAGGTTTTGCCGCTCAGTATTGGTCTTGCATTTCACGAGAACAGGAGGAACCCGTCCGTGCAAGTCAGCCCGACAAAACAGAGTGCATTCAAACTTTTTCATCCATGGTCGTTCTATGTGCCACGAGTGAGGGCAGTGAGGCTTCATCATATTGTCATCTTATTCAGGAGTCTCACGATTGATTTCTCCTTCTGTATATTTCTGTAGTAGGATGCCCGAGTTCCAGGTGGTCTATCCAGTTCAATTTTTTGAGCAGAGGCACAATGAACATCTGAAACCGACAAATAAATATGTACTGTACAAATATGTTCCATCACAATCACCCATGTCGGTAAAGTTCAGATGGTACCGGCATCGTGGAAAGAGATCCACTACACCAGTGGCGTGTCCAAAATGTAAGATTTCTTCCATCCACGGTTGTCCTTTATCATTCAACACTCAAAACCATTAGAGGCTCTTCACCGCCATCAACCGAAGTTCTTTGATGACAATCTTCACTCACAGGGGTGATGACTGGTGTAGACAGGCCACTGACACTCACTGGACTGTGTAGGCTAATTGACACTGGTTCGCAGCAGGATTCCTCATACTTGTGGTGATTGAGCCACTGCTCTTCTAAGATTCACAAAGTTGTGCCTATTGCTCCCTGAATCACATCAGCTCTCGAAATGACACTGGCTCAGAAAGAAATCGACGTCAATGGACATAAATGACTAGACAACATATTAAATGGATGTGGATGGCAATTTGTCTGAGACATGTCATAGTCGAAGGACTGCTTGTGGCTGTACTGGACGGAAAAAAACAAACGTGTTATGCTTCAAACATGTTGAAACTCAAAGGTGTGGAGATTAGTCATCCACCATCAGGGGGTTGACTGGTTGCAATGGCTCTCCTCCCTAAGCAGTTGGACCCATTGGATGAACATTCCGGCGCAACCATCCTGAACTTCCAACCAAGCCTACTCCAATCCCCAAAAGATCCGCCATAAATTCAAGTGGAGAAACTCCCTGATTAATTTTGGCACCTGCAGGTCTTTGGAGGCCTCAGCAGCCTCAGGCTCCTGTCCAAACGGTGCTTTGCCGCATTTCTCTTACATCTGCAGCTTAACATGTTACATCCACTGGCTTTTTGGGAGCTCTTGGAATCAAGAAATCAAGACACTTTCCAGGTCCCAAAAAAGAGGTGTGAATACTTTGAGGAGGGTGTTAGATTACAAATTGCGATGTTGCTTGCAGAGATGCACGCGGCTTGACAACAACTAGAACTACAAAACCTCAGCACAGTCCAACGAACACCATGCACAGACTTTTCTTGGACATGTATTGCCCCTATGAGGCTGCTATCTGCAAACCCGGCCCTTGGAGATTAGAAGAGTCTGATGCATACCATCTCTGCTGGTTTGCTTTGTGTTGTCCGCGTGCCCCCGCCTTCTGCTGCACCTGGCATGCAGCCGGCGCGACTCTATCTATTCCAGTTGTGCCTCTCTCCAGATGATATCGACTTAGCAGAAATGGATGCAAATGGACCTTAACTCAATAAGGCAATAAGGCTTTGTCACCCACATGGGGAAAAAAGATCTGGACTCGTCTGGAATCTCAGTCTGCTTCCTCCAGACTTGATGGTTTATGTGGGGTAGCCTTCTGCTAGCTGGGTGAAATTAATCTCAAGCATCAACCATGTAGCCTGAAGATGTCCTATCAATAGTACACATTTGTACCAAACGAGATTCTGTATCATGGTTCAGAAGGCTTTTCGCCCTGAGGCGCATGGACACAGATCTCTTGTGACGCCGTTGGAATTGCTGCTGGAATGTTCCAAAGACCTATTTCATTGAAACGTCATGCTTCATGGGGCCCTGCGCCTTTCCAGGATGCTACGGATCTACACATGTCACACCAGTGCCCAGTGCCCAGTCAGTTTCACCAGCTCTGCATCTGCCTGATCGAAGAAGTTCGAGACGTCATTGGCAGAACCTGTAGTGCAAAGTGGAAGTTGCAGCATAGCCATGACCGGTTTTGATGTTTTGGGATGAGTTCGGTTATGATTCGCAAAGAATACCAGGCTGAGAAAACTATTCTGAACAAACAAATTGGCCAATGGTCCAGCAAATGCATCCCTTATCTGATTCGTGATATTTACCCAGTGAAGGTTGAGGTACGCCCATTTACAAAGATACAATACCAATGTAGTCCTGTAGTACGGCAAACTAATTACTGCATTTTTGGCCAGGTGGATCACTGAGTGCTAAAATATTTTAAAATAACAGATGAACACCGTTGAATCATTCATGATTATTGAGTGTACCATTACCCAAAAAGAACAGCAGTCAAATCGTTTGTTTTTTCAACTTCGGAGGAAATCATCTGGTGAATCAGGATGATAAAGATGTTCACATCTGGGCAAATCAAACTGAATTGTCAAGCAGGCACATTGTGATCAGCCACACTTCTTCGTGGCAATACATTGGCTTGGGCTCAAACCTAGAATCCTAAAAGATGTTGCGTTCACTAGTTTACAGTCAGCCCACTTCTGCCGATCCATCACTATTTCTATAGGCAGATCCAACCAACCACTCAACACATCAATCAACCGGCTGACAAACTATAACTGGCATATCCCTATCGTTGTGCTTATTGATCTTATTGATGATCTTTTCAAAAAGATACCGACAAATCAACCTTTTCATAGTGTTCGTATCGTTGTTTCCGAGGTCCTGGTACTACCCTTCTTGTTGCTGATCATATCCAACTATCAGGGACAAACTGGCTTCAGCACCCACCACCTTCCCATCTTCCGAGGCACCAGTGTTTCCAGGCTGAGCGAATGGATTGGGGCCAGCAAGAGCACCGCCAAAATCACCCTGGCCGAGTTGAGGGGTGGGGTTGCACCCCACTGTCACGGAATAGCCACACTGATATGATGGTCACTATGGACCTGACATGACGGGAGACGACCTATACTATTCTACCGTCGGACTCACAGCAACACACAATCTGTTCTCATTCTTGGAAGTTCAAGTGCACCAACCGCACAAGTCAACACCCACTTTACCTTCTGAGGATGCAAATCCATTTGGACACTTCAATCTGCAGAAGGAAATAAATAAGGTAGGTAGGGTTTTTTGCCGCTCAGTATTGGTCTTGCATTTCACGAGCACAGGAAGAACCCGTCCGTGCAAGTCAGCCCGACAAAACAGAGTGCATGTATCCCAAGAGTAAGAGTTCTTCCATCAGTGGTGGTCTTTTCTCATTACTCCAAACCATTAACGGTTCTTCGCCCCCATTGACCAAGGTTCTTCAATGACAATCTTACTGGTAGTTTGAAGGACTTTGACTGGTGTAGACAGGCCACTGACACTCACTGGACTGTGTAGGCTAATTGACACTGGTTCGCAGCAAGATTCCTCATACTTGTGGTGATTGAGCCACTGCTCTTCTAAGATTCACAAAGTTGTGCCTATTGCTCCCTGAATCACATCAGCTCTCGAAATGACACTGGCTCAGAAAGAAATCGACGTCAATGGACATGAATGACTAGACAACATATTGAATTAATGGATGTGGATGGCAATTTGTCTGAGACATGTCATAGTCGAAGGACTGCTTGTGGCTGTACTGGACGGAAATCACAAACGTGTTGAAAACTCAAAGGTGGGGAGATTAGTCATCCACCATCAGGGGGTTGACTGGTTGCAATGGCTCTCCTCCCTAAGCAGTTGGACCCATTGGATGAACATCCCGGCGCAATCATCCTGAACTTCTAACCAAGCCTACTCCAATCCCCAAAAGATCCGCCATAAATTCAAGTCTAAGTGGAGAAAACTCCCTGATCAATTTTGGCACCTGGAGGTCATTGGAGGCCTCAGCAGCCTCAGGCTCCTGTCCAAACAGTGCTTTGCCGCATTTCTCTTACATCTGCAGCTTAACATGTTACATCCACTGGCTTTTTGGGAGCTCTTGGAATCAAGAAATCAAGACACTTTCCAGGTCCCAAAAAAGAGGTGTGAATACTTTGAGGAGGGTGTTAGATTACAAATTGCGATGTTGCTTGCAGAGATGCACGCGGCTTGACAACAACTAGAACTACAAAACCTCAGCACAGTCCAACGAACACCATGCACAGACTTTTCTGGGACACCCATTGCCCCTATGAGGCTGCTATCTGCAAACCCGGCCCTTGGAGATTAGAAGAGTCTGATGCATACCATCTCTGCTGGTTTGCTTTGTGTTGTCCGCGTGCCCCCGCCTTCTGCTGCACCTGGCATGCAGCCGGCGCGACTCTATCTATTCCAGTTGTGCCCCTCTCCGGATGATATCGACTTAGCAGAAATGGATGCAAATGGACCTTAACTCAATAAGGCAATAAGGCTTTGTCACCCACATGGTGAAAAAAGATCTGGACTCGTCCGGAATCTCAGTCTGGTTCTTCTAGACGTGATGGTTTATGCGGTAGCCTTCTGCTAGCACTGCCAAAAATTTAGTTTTTAGATGTTTTTAGTTGGTCATGCTGGCTAATGCCTTTCTACTGGTCTACTAATGCTTTGAATAGCTGTAAACACAGCATCAACCCTTGGGTGAAATTGATCTCAAACATCAACCATGTAGCCTGAAGATGTCCTATCAATAGTACACATTTTGTACCAAATGTGTTTCTGTTTCATGGTTCAGAAAGCTCTACGCCCTGAGACGCAAGGACACAGATCTCTTGTGACCCCGTTGGAATTGCTGCCGGAATGTTCCAAAGACATATTTCATTGAAATGTCATGCTTCATGGGGCCCTGCGCCTTTCCAGGATGCTACGGATCTACACATGTCACACCAGTGCCCAGTGCCCAGTCAGTTTCACCAGCTCTGCATCTGCCTGATCGAAGAAGTTCGAGACGTCATTGGCAGAACCTGTAGTGCAAAGTGGAAGTTGCAGCATAGCCATGACCGGTTTTGATGTTTTGGGATGAGTTCGGTTATGATTCGCAAAGAATACCAGGCTGAGAAAACTATTCTGAACAAACAAATTGGCCAATGGTCCAGCAAATGCATCCCTTATCTGATTCGTGATATTTACCCAGTGAAGGTTGAGGTACGCCCATTTACAAAGATACAATACCAATGTAGTCCTGTAGTACGGCAAACTAATTACTGCATTTTTGGCCAGGTGGATCACTGAGTGCTAAAATATTTTAAAATAACAAATGAACACCGTTGAATCATTCATGATTATTGAGTGTACCATTACCCCAAAAGAACAGCAGTCAAATCGTTTGTTTTTTCAACTTCCGAGGAAATCATCTGGTGAATCAGGATGATAAAGATGTTCACATCTGGGCAAATCAAACTGAATTGTCAAGAAGGCACAGTGTGATCAGCCACACTTCTTCGTGGCAATACATTGGCTTGGGCTCAAACCTAGAATCCTAAAAGATGTTGCATTCACTAGTTTACAGTCAGCCCACTTCTGCCGATCCATCAATATTTCGATAGGCAGATCCAACCAACCACTCAACACATCAATCAACCGGCTGACAAACTATAACTGGCACATCCCTATTGTTGTGCTTATTGATCTTATTGATGATCTTTTCAAATAGATACCGACAAATCAACCTTTTCATAGTGTTCGTATCGTTGTTTCCGAGGTCCTGGTACTACCCTTCTTGTTGCTGATCATATCCAACTATCAGGGACAAACTGGCTTCAGCACCCACCACCTTCCCATCTTCCGAGGCACCAGTGTTTCCAGGCTGAGCGAATGGATTGGGGCCAGCAAGGGCACCGCCAAAATCGCCCTGGCCGAGTTGAGGGGTGGGGGTTGCACCCCACTGTCACGGAATAGCCACACTGATATGATGGTCACTATGGACCTGACATGACGGGAGACGACCTATACTATTCTACCGTCGGACTCACAGCAACACACAATCTGTTCTCATTCTTAAAAGTGCAAGTGCACCAACCGCACAAGTCAACACCCACTTTTTTCTGAGGATGCAAATCCATTTGGACACTTCAATCTGCAGAAGGAAATAAATAAGGTAGGTAGAGGTTTTGCCGCTCAGTATTGGTCGTGCATTTCACGAGAACAGGAGGAACCCGTCCGTGCAAGTCAGCCCGACAAAACAGAGTGCATTCAAACTTTTTCATCCATCGGCCTTCTATGGGACACGAGTGAGGGCAGTGAGGCTCCATCATATTGTCATCTTATTCAGGAGTCTCACGATTGATTTCTCCTTCTGCTGTATATTTTTGTAGCAGGATGCCCGAGTTCCAGGTGGTCTATCCTGTTCAATTTTTTGAGCAGAAGCACAATGAACATCTGAAACCGACAAATAAATATGTACTGTACAAATATGTTCCATCACAATCACCAATGTCGGTAAAGTTCAGATGGTACCGGCATCGTGGAAAGAGATCCACTACACCAGTGGTGTCCCCAAAATGTAAGAGTTCTTCCATCCACGGTTGTCCTTTATCATTCAAAACTCAAAACCATTAAAGGCTCTTCACCGCCATCAACCAAAGTTCTTTGATGACAATCTTCACTCAAAGGGGTGTTGACTGATGCCGACAAGCCCTTGGAATTTACTGGACTTTGTAGGCTAGTTGACACTGGTTCGCAGCAGGATTCCTCATACTTGTGGTGATTAAGCCACTGCTCTTCCAAGATTCACAAAGTTGCGCCCATTGCTCCCTGAATCACATCAGCTCTCCAAATGACACTGGTTCAGTCGACGTCAATGGACATAAATGACTAGACAACATATATTAAATGGATGTGGATGGCAATTTGCCTGAGACATGTCATGGTCGAAGGACTGCTTGTGGCTGTACTGGACGGAAAAAAACAAACGTGTTCTGCTTCAAACATGTTAAATTCAAAGGTTGGGGCACTAGTCATCCACCATCAGGGGGTTGACTGGTTGCAATGGCTTCTCCCTCAGCAGTTGGACCCATTGGATGAACATTCCGGCGCAATCATCCTGAACTTCTAACCAAGCCTACTCCAATAACCCCCCAAAGATCCACCATAAATTCCGGTGGAGAAAACTCCCTGACTACTTTTGGCACCTGCAGGTCTTTGGAGGCCTCAGCAGCCTCAGGCTCCTGTCCAAACGGTGCTTTGCCGCATTTCTCTTACATCTGCAGCTTTACATCTTCCATCCACTGGCTTTTTGGGAACTCTTGGAACCCAGAAATCAAGACACTTACCAGGTCCTAAAAAAGAGGTGTGAATACTTTGAGGAGGGTGTTAGATTACAAATTGCGATGTTGCTTGCAGAGATGCACGCGGCTTGACAACAACTAGAACTACAAAACCTCAGCACAGTCCAACGAACACCATGCACAGACTTTTCTGGGACACCCATTGCCCCTATGAGGCTGCTATCTGCAAACCCGGCCCTTGGAGATTAGAAGAGTCTGATGCATACCATCTCTGCTGGTTTGCTTTGTGTTGTCCGCGTGCCCCCGCCTTCTGCTGCACCTGGCATGCAGCCGGCGCGCCTCTATCTATTCCAGTTGTGCCTCTCTCCGGATGATATCGACTTAGCAGAAATGGACCTTAAGACCTTGAGTCAATGTGGTTCCTCCACAATTGATGGTTTATGTGGGGTAGCCTTCTGCTAGCCCTGTCAAGAGTTTGTTTTTAGTTAGTTGTGTTGGCTAGTGCCTTTCTACTGGTCTACTGATGTTTTGAATAGCTGCAAACCCCGCGTCAACCATTGGGTGAAATGAATCTCAAGCATCAACCATGTAGCCTGAACATGTCCTATCAATAGTACACATTTTGTACCAAATGTGTTTCTGTTTCATGGTTCAGAAAGCTCTACGCCCTGAGACGCAAGGACACAGATCTCTTGTGACCCCGTTGGAATTGCTGCCGGAATGTTCCAAAGACATATTTCATTGAACTGTCATGCTTCAATAGGGCCCTGCTCCTTTCCAGGATGCTACGAATCTACACATGTCCCACCGGTGCCCAGTCATTTTCACCAGCTCTGCATCTGCCTGATCGAAGAAGCTCGAGACGTCATTGGCAGAACCTGTAGCGCAAAGTGGAAGTTGCAGCATAGCCATGAACAGTTTTGATGTTTTGGGATGAGTTTGGTCATGATTCGGAAAGAATACCAGGCTGAGAAAACTATCATGAACAAACAGATTGGCAAATGGTCCAGCAAATGCATCCCTTATCTAATTTGTGATATGTACTCAGCGAAGGTTGAGGTATAAGGATACCATGCCAATGTACTCCAATAGTACTGCAAACTGATTACTGCGCTTTTTCCAGGTTGATCACTGGGTGCTAAAATAGATCACTTTGTGCCAATGTTAAAAGAGCAAATGAATGAACATCAAATCATATTAAATCAGTCACGATTATTGAGAGTTCGATTCCCTCCCCAAAAAAACAAAAAGGTACTCAGTTCAACTTCTCAGAAAATCATTTGGGGAACCAGGATGACAGCGCTTGTGTTCACATCTGGGCAAATCAAACTGAATTGTCCAGCAGGCACAGTGTGATCCTCAGTGATCCGCCACACTTCTTTGTGGCAATACATTGGCTTGGACTCAAACCTAGACTCCTATAAGATGTTGCATTCAATCTTCACCATTGCCTAGTTTACAGTCAGCCCACTTCTGCAAATTCAAACTTTCTATAGGCATATCCAACCACCCACTCAACACATGAATCAGCCAGCTGACAAACTGTAACTGGCAAATCCCTAATATTGTTTTGTTTATTGCTGATTTTCAAAAACATACCATACCGACCAACCAATCTACTCACCAACCAACCAACCAGCCAACCTTTTCAAATTGTCGGTCCTGGTAGTTCCCTTCTTGTTTCTGATCATACCCAACTACCAGGGACAACTGGCTTCAGCACCCATCACCATCCCATCTTCCCAGGCACCAGTCTCTGCAGGCTGAGCGAATGGATTCGGGCCAGCGATGGGACCGCCAAAATCGCCCTGGCCGAGTCGAGGCGTGCCGGTTGCACCCAACTGGTACGGTATAGCCACACCGATATGATGGTCACTTTGGACTGTCCGACACCAACACACAATCTGTTCTCATTCTTGAAAGTGACTCTACCGCACAAACACCGGCTTTACCTTCTAGAGAGGATGCAAATACGTTTCGACATTTCATTCTGTGGAAGGGACATGAAGGGAATACATGAGATGGGTTTTGCCGCTCAGTATTGGTCTTGCATTTCACGAGCACAGGAGGAACCCGTCCGTGCAAGTCAGCCCGACAAAACAGAGTGCATTCAAACTTTTTCATCCATCGGCCTTCTATGGGCCACGAGTGAGGGCAGTGAGGCTCCATCATATTGTCATCTTATTCAGGAGTCTCACGATTGATTTCTCCTTCTGCTGTATATTTTTGTAGCAGGATGCCCGAGTTCCAGGTGGTCTATCCTGTTCAATTTTTTGAGCAGAAGCACAATGAACATCTGAAACCGACAAATATATGTACTGTACAAATATATTCCATCACAATCACCCCATGTCGGTAAAGTTCAGATGGTACCGGCATCGTGGAAAGAGATCCACTACACCAGTGGTGTCCCCAAAATGTAAGAGTTTTTCAATCCACGGTTGTCCTTTATCGTTTGACGCTCAAAACCATTAAAGGCTCTTCACGGCCATCAACCAAAGTTCTTTGATGACAAACTTCACTCAAAGGGGTGTTGACTGATGCTGACAAGCCACTGGAGTTTACTGGACAGTGAAGGCAAATTGACACTGGTTTGCAGCAGAATTAAGCTCTCCCATGACATTCGCTCAGCAAGACATGGACATCAATGGACATAAATGACTGGACAACATATTAAATGGATATAGATGGCAATTTGACTGACACATGGCCTTGGTTGAAGGATCTGCTTGTGGCTGGACTGGTCAGAAAAAAACGAATGCATTACGCTGTTAAGTTGAAAACATGTTCAGAAACTCCAATGTTGGGGCATTAGTCATCCAGCATCATGGGGTTCACTGGTTGCAATGGCTCCTCCCTAAGCAGTTGGATGAACATCCCGGCACCATCATCGTGAAACTACCAAGCCTACTCCAATCCCCCCAAAGATCCACCATAAATTCCGGTGGAGAAAACTCCCTGACTACTTTTGGCACCTGCAGGTCTTTGGAGGCCTCAGCAGCCTCAGGCTCCTGTCCAAACAATGCTTTGCCGCATTTCTCTTCCATCTGCAGCTTTACATCTTCCATCCACTGGCTTTTTGGGAACTCTTGGAACCCAGAAATCAAGACACATGCCAGGTCTTGAAAAAAAGTGTGAAAACTTTGAGGAGGGCGTAAAAACTGAATACTTTGAGGAGGGCGTTAGATTACAAATTGCGATGTTGCTTGCAGAGATGCACGCGGCTTGACAACAACTAGAACTACAAAACCTCAGCACAGTCCAACGAACACCATGCACAGACTTTTCTGGGACACCCATTGCCCCTATGAGGCTGCTATCTGCAAACCCGGCCCTTGGAGATTAGAAGAGTCTGATGCATACCATCTCTGCTGGTTTGCTTTGTGTTGTCCGCGTGCCCCCGCCTTCTGCTGCACCTGGCATGCAGCCGGCACGGCTCTATCTATTCCAGTTGTGCCTCTCTCCGGATGATATCGACTTAGCAGAAATGGACCTTAAGACCTTGAGTCAATGTGGTTCCTCCACAATTGATGGTTTATGTGGGGTAGCCTTCTGCTAGCACCGTCAAGAGTTTTGTTTTTAGTTAGTTGTGTTGGCTAGTGCCTTTCTACTGGTCTACTGATGTTTTGAATAGCTGCAAACCCCGCGTCAACCATTGGGTGAAATGAATCTCAAGCATCAACCATGTAGCCTGAACATGTCCTATCAATAGTACACATTTGTACCAAATGTGTTTCTGTTTCATGGTGCAGAAGGCTCTACGCCCTGAGACGCAAGGACACAGATCTCTTGTGACCCCGTTGGAATTGCTGCCGGAATGTTCCAAAGACATATTTCATTGAACTGTCATGCTTCAATGGGGCTCTGCTCCTTTCCAGGATGCTACGAATCTACACATGTCCCACCGGTGCCCAGTCATTTTCACCAGCTCTGCATCTGCCTGATCGAAGAAGCTCGAGACGTCATTGGCAGAACCTGTAGCGCAAAGTGGAAGTTGCAGCATAGCCATGAACAGTTTTGATGTTTTGGGATGAGTTTGGTTATGATTCGCAAAGAATACCAGGCTGAGAAAACTATCATGAACAAACAGATTGGCAAATGGTCCAGCAAATGCATCCCTTATCTAATTTGTGATATGTACTCAGCGAAGGTTGAGGTATAAGGATACCATGCCAATGTACTCCAATAGTACTGCAAACTGATTACTGCGCTTTTTCCAGGTTGATCACTGGGTGCTAAAATAGATCACTTTGTGCCAATGTTAAAAGAGCAAATGAATGAACATCAAATCATATTAAATCAGTCACGATTATTGAGAGTTCGATTCCCTCCCCAAAAAAACAAAAAGGTACTCAGTTCAACTTCTCAGAAAATCATTTGGGGAACCAGGATGACAGCGCTTGTGTTCACATCTGGGCAAATCAAACTGAATTGTCCAGCAGGCACAGTGTGATCCTCAGTGATCCGCCACACTTCTTTGTGGCAATACATTGGCTTGGACTCAAACCTAGACTCCTATAAGATGTTGCATTCAATCTTCACCATTGCCTAGTTTACAGTCAGCCCACTTCTGCAAATTCAAACTTTCTATAGGCATATCCAACCACCCACTCAACACATGAATCAGCCAGCTGACAAACCATAACTGGCAGATCCCTAATATTGTTTTGTTTATTGCTGATTTTCAAATACATACCATACAGACCAACCAATTTACTCACCAACCAACCAACCAACCAACCTTTTCAAATTGTCGGTCCTGGTAGTTCCCTTCTTGTTTCTGATCATACCCAACTATCAGGGACAACTGGCTCCAGCACCCGCCACCATCCCATCTTCCCAGGCACCAGTCTCTGCAGGCTGAGCGAATGGATTCGGGCCAGCGATGGGACCGCCAAAATCGCCCTGGCCGTGTCGAGGCGTGCCGGTTGCACCCAACTGGTACGGTATAGCCACACCGATATGATGGTCACTATGGACCGTCCGACACCAACACGCAATCTGTTCTCATTCTTGCAAGTGACTCTACCGCACAAACACCGGCTTTACCTTCTAGAGAGGATGCAAATACGTTTCGACATTTCAATCTGTGGAAGGGACATGAAGGGAATACATGAGATAGGTTTTGCTGCTCAGTATTGGTCTTGCATTTCACGAGCACAGGAGGAACCCGTCCGTGCAAGTCAGCCCGACAAAACAGAGTGCATTCAATTTTTTTCATCCATCGTCGTTCTATGGGCCACGAGTGAGGGCAGTGAGGCTCCATCATATTGTCATCTTATTCAGGAGTCTCACGATTGATTTCTCCTTCTGCTGTATATTTCTGTAGCAGGATGCCCGAGTTCCAGGTGGTCTATCCTGTTCATTTTTTTTGAGCAGAAGCACAATGAACATCTGAAACCAACAAATAAATATGTACTGTTATATTCCATCACAATCACCCATGTAGGTAAAGCTCAGATGGTACCGGCATCGTGGAAAGAGATCCACTACACCAGTGGTGTCCCCAAAATGTAAGAGTTTTTCAATCCACGGTTGTCCTTTATCGTTTGACGCTCAAAACCATTAAAGGCTCTTCACGGCCATCAACCAAAGTTCTTTGATGACAAACTTCACTCAAAGGGGTGTTGACTGATGCTGACAAGCCACTGGAGTTTACTGGACAGTGAAGGCAAATTGACACTGGTTTGCAGCAGAATTCAGCTCTCCCATGACATTCGCTCAGCAAGAAATGGACATCAATGGACATAAATGACTGGACAACATATTAAATGGATATAGATGGCAATTTGACTGACACATGGCCTTGGTTGAAGGATCTGCTTGTGGCTGGACTGGTCAGAAAAAAACGAATGCATTACGCTGTTAAGTTGAAAACATGTTAAAATTCAAGGCTGGGGCATTAGTCATCCACCATCAGGGGGTTGACTGGTTGCAATGGTTCCTCCCTAAGCAGTTGGATCAACATCCCGGCACAATCATCGTGAAACTACCAAGCCTACTCCAATGCCCCCCAAAGATCCACCATAAATTCAAGTGGAGAAAACTCCCTGACTACTTTTGGCACCTGGAGGTCTTTGGAGGCCTCAGCAGCCTCAGGCTCCTGTCCAAACGGTGCTTTGCCACATTTCTCGTACATCTGCAGCTTTACATCTTCCATCCACTGGCTTTTTGGGAACTCTTGGAACCCAGAAAACAAGACACATGCCAGGTCTTGAAAAAAAATGTGAATACTTTGAGGAGGGCGTTGGATCACGAAATGCGACATTGCTTGCAGAGATGCACGCGGCCGACAACAACTAGAACTACAAAACCTCAACACAGTCCAACGAACACCATGCACAGACTTTTCTTGGACACCCATCGCCCCTATGAGACTGCTATCTGCAAATACCCTTGGAGATGAGAAGAGTCTGATGCATACCATCTGAGTCTGCTTTGTTGTCCGCGTGCCTCGGCCTTCTGCTGCACCTGGCATGCAGCCGGCAAGGCTCTATCTATTCCAGTTGTGCCCCTCTCCGGATGATATCGACTTAGCACAAATGGATACAAATGGACCTTGACTCAATAAGTCAATAAGGCTTTATCACCCACATGGGGAAAAAAAGATCTAGACTCGTCTATAATCTCACTCTGGTTCCTCCGGACTTGATGGTTTGCGTGGTAGTCTTCTGCTAGCACTGCCTAGAGTTTAGTTTTTAGATGTTTCTACTTAGTTGTGTTGGCTAGTGCCTTTCTACTGGTCTACTGATGTTTTGAATAGCTGCAAACCCCGCGTCAACCATTGGGTGAAATTAATCTCAAGCATCAACCATGTAGCCTGAACATGTGCTATCAACAGCACACATTTGTACCACATGAGTTCCTGTTTTATGGTGCAGAAGGCTCTACGCCCTGAGACGCAAGGACACAGATCTCTTGTGACCCCGTTGGAATTGCTGCCGGAATGTTCCAAAGACATATTTCATTGAACTGTCATGCTTCAATGGGGCTCTGCTCCTTTCCAGGATGCTACGAATCTACACATGTCCCACCGGTGCCCAGTCATTTTCACCAGCTCTGCATCTGCCTGATCGAAGAAGCTCGAGACGTCATTGGCAGAACCTGTAGCGCAAAGTGGAAGTTGCAGCATAGCCATGACCAGTTGGGTAGTTGGTTTTGTTGTGATTTTTGAAGAATACCAGGCCGAGATCACTATCATATGAACAAACAGATTGGCAAATGTTCCGGCAAATGCAAAGGTTGGGGTACCCCATTTTCACTGATAATTTACCAATGCAGTTCTAGTGCTGCAAACTGATGACTGAATTCTTGGCTAGGTTGATCACTTAGTGCTAAAATATATCTAAATAACAAAAATGAATCATTGAATAATTGATGATTGCGATTTCCATCCCCCCCAATTTAAAAGGTATTCTGTTCAACTTCTCAGAAAATTATTTGGGGAACCAGGATGATACCGCTTGTGTTCACATCTGGGCAAATCAACCTGAATTGTCCAGCAGGCACAGTGTGATCCTCAGTGATCCGCCACACTTCTTTGTGGCAATACATTGGCTTGGACGCAAACCTAAAATGCTATAAGATGTTGCATTCAATCTTCACCATTGCCTAGTTTACAGTCAGCCCACTTCTGCAAATACATCAATATTTCGATAGGATTCTGTAGGCATATCCAACCACCCACTCAACACATCAATCAGCCAGCTGACATACTATAACTGGCATGTTTATCATTGTTTTGTTCATTGCTATTTCAAATGCATACCGACCAACCTACCTACAGTACCTACCGACCAATCTTTTCATAGTGTCCGTATCATGGTTTCCGAGTAGTTCCCTTCTCGTTGCTCATACACAACTAAGCAGGGGCTGGCTCCAGCACTCGCCACCATCCCATCTTCCAAGGCACCAGTCTCTGCAGGCTGAGCGAATGGATTAGGCCCGGCGAGGGCACCACCAGAATCGCCCTGGCCGAGTCGAGGGGTGCCGGTTGCACCCAACTGGCGCGGGATAGCCACACTGACATGACGATGGCTATGGACCTGACATGACCGGACGACCTTTACAGTACTCTGTTGTACTATTGTACTGTCGGACTCACAGCAACGCACAATTTGTTCTCATTCTTGGAAGTGCTTCTACTGCACAACTCAACAGCTACTTTGCCTTCTGAGGATGGAAATTGATTTGGACAATTGAATCTGAAGGAGGAAACCAATAAGATAAGTGCAAGTTTTGCCGTCCACTAATCTTGCATCTCAACAAGCACGGAGGAAATCCATCCGTCTAAGTTGGCCCGACTATACACAGTGGAAGTCTCAAATCACCCAGTACTTGCACAATTGATTTCCCCTTCTGTTTATCTCTGTAGGAAGATGTGTGGGATCCAGTTGGTCTATTTACTTCGCCTTTTTGGCAAGGAAGGAAAGTCGACATCTGGAACCAACACAGGCCGTTGGAGAAACATGTCTGCTACACTGTAAATGTTTTCAACAATCATATTAACCAATCTTTACGTACAGTTGCAGTCGTTATTTGTACATGCCAATACGTTTCACACTCACCCCAAGTAGGTCAAGCTCAGATAGTTCAGGTATCGTTGGAAGAAATAAACTATGCCAGTGGTGCATCCCAAGTGGAAGATTTCTTCCATTTATGTACCAATCAAAACCATTCAAAACCAGTAACGGTTCTTCAGCGCAATCAACCACGGTTCTTTGGGGACAATTTTGACTTAAAGGTCGTGTTCACTGATGTCAAAGACACATGGCCTTGGTTGAAGGACTGCTTGTGGCTGGACTGGGCAGAAAAAATGCGTTATGCTGCAAACATGTCAAAATTCAAGGCTGGGGCATTAGTCATCCACCATCAGGGGGTTGACTGGTTGCAATGGTTCCTCCCTAAGCAGTTGGATCAACATCCCGGCACAATCATCGTGAAACTACCAAGCCTACTCCAATCCCCCAAAGATCCACCATAAATTCAAGTGGAGAAAGCTCCCTGACTACTTTTGGCACCTGCAGGTCTTTGGAGGCCTCAGCAGCCTCAGGCTCCTGTCCAAACGGTGCTTTGCCACATTTCTCGTACATCTGCAGCTTTACATCTTCCATCCACTGGCTTTTTGGGAACTCTTGGAACCCAGAAATCAAGACACTTGTCAGGTCCTAAAAAGAGGTGTGAATACTTTGAGGAGGGCGTTGGATCACGAAATGCGACATTGCTTGCAGAGATGCACGCGGCCGACAACAACTAGAACTACAAAACCTCAACACAGCCCATGGAACACTATGCACAGACTTTTCTTGGACACCCATCGCCCCTATGAGACTGCTATCTGCAAATACCCTTGGAGATGAGAAGAGTCTGATGCATACCATCTGAGTCTGCTTTGTTGTCCGCGTGCCTCGGCCTTCTGCTGCACCTGGCATGCAGCCGGCACGGCTCTATCTATTCCAGTTGTGCCCCTCTCCGGATGATATCGACTTATCACAAATGGATACAAATGGACCTTAACTCGATAAGTCAATAAGGCTTTATCACCCACATGGGAAAAAAAAGATCTAGACTCGTCTATAATCTCAGTCTGGTTCCTCCGGACTTGATGGTTTGCGTGGTAGTCTTCTGCTAGCACTGCCTAGAGTTAAGTTTCTAGATGTTTCTAGTTGGTTATGTTGGCCAATGCCTTTCTACTGGTTACTAATGCTTTCAATAGCTGCAACCCCCGCGTCAACGATTGGGTGAAATTAATCTCAAGCATCAACCATGTAGCCTGAACATGTGCTATCAGTAGTACACATTTGTACCAAATGAGTTCCTGTTTTATGGTGCAAAAGGCTCTACGCCCTGAGACGCAAGGACACAAATCTCTTGTGACCCCGTCGGAATCGCTGCCCCATTCATTGTGCAGTTGAGCCCTGTTGGAGCTTTTCAGCAGGACCAACCGAAGCGCGCCACCCACCGATGTCAATATGCAACACTGAATGTTCCATTTCATTGAAATGTCATGCTTCATGGCCCCCTGTGCCTTAACAGGATGCTACGAATCTACGCATGTCCCACGGGTGCCCAGTCATTGTCACCAGCTCTGCATCTGCCTGATCGAAGAAGCTCGAGACGTCATTACCTGTAGCGCAAAGAGGATGTTGCAGCATAGCCATGTTGGGTAGTTAGTCTTGTTGTGATTTTTGAAGAATACCAGGCCGAGATCACTATCATATGAACAAACAGATTGGCAAATGTTCCGGCAAATGCAAAGGTTGGGGTACCCCATTTTCACTGATAATTTACCAATGCAGTTCTAGTGCTGCAAACTGATGACTGAATTCTTGGCTAGGTTGATCACTGAGTGCTAAAATATATCTAAATAATAAAAAATAATCATTGAATAATTGATGATTATTGCGATTTCCATCCCCCTCCAATTTACGGTATTCTGTTCAACTTCTCAGAAAATTATTTGGGGAACCAGGATGATACCGCTTGTGTTCACATTTGGGCAAATCAACCTGAATTGTCAAGCAGGCACAGTGTGATCTGCCACACTTCTTTGTGGCAATACATTGGCTTGGACGCAAACCTAAAATGCTATAAGATGTTGCATTCAATCTTCACCATTGCCTAGTTTACAGTCAGCCCACTTCTGCAAATACATCAATATTTCGATAGGATTCTGTAGGCATATCCAACCACCCACTCAACACATCAATCAGCCAGCTGACATACTATAACTGGCATGTTTATCATTGTTTTGTTCATTGCTATTTCAAATGCATACCGACCAACCTACCTACAGTACCTACCGACCAATCTTTTCATAGTGTCCGTATCATGGTTTCCGAGTAGTTCCCTTCTCGTTGCTCATACACAACTAAGCAGGGGCTGGCTCCAGCACTCGCCACCATCCCATCTTCCAAGGCACCAGTCTCTGCAGGCTGAGCGAATGGATTAGGCCCGGCGAGGGCACCACCAGAATCGCCCTGGCCGAGTCGAGGGGTGCCGGTTGCACCCAACTGGCGCGGGATAGCCACACTGACATGACGATGGCTATGGACCTGACATGACCGGACGACCTTTACAGTACTCTGTTGTACTATTGTACTGTCGGACTCACAGCAACGCACAATTTGTTCTCATTCTTGGAAGTGCTTCTGCTGCACAACTCAACAGCCACTTTGCCTTCTGAGGATGGAAATTGATTTGGACAATTGAATCTGAAGGAGGAAACCAATAAGATAAGTGCAAGTTTTGCCGTCCACTAATCTTGCATCTCAACAAGCACGGAGGAAATCCATCCGTCTAAGTTGGCCCGACTATACACAGCGGATGTCTCAAATCACCCAGTACTTGCACGATTCATTTCCCCTTCTGTTTATCTCTGTAGGAAGATGTGTGGGATCCAGTTGGTCTATTTACTTCGCCTTTTTGGCAAGGAAGGAAAGTCGACATCTGGAACCAACACAGGCCGTTGGAGAAACATGTCTGCTACACTGTAAATGTTTTCAACAATAATCATATTAACCAATCTTTACGTACAGTTGCAGTCGTTATTTGTACATGCCAATACGTTTCACACTCACCCCAAGTAGGTCAAGCTCAGATAGTTCAGGTATCGTTGGAAGAAATAAACTATGCCAGTGGTGCATCCCAAGTGGAAGATTTCTTCCATTTATGTACCAATCAAAACCATTCAAAACCAGTAACGGTTCTTCAGCGCAATCAACCACGGTTCTTTGGGGACAATTTTGACTTAAAGGTCGTGTTCACTGATGTCAAAGACACATGGCCTTGGTTGAAGGACTGCTTGTGGCTGGACTGGGCAGAAAAAATGCGTTATGCTGCAAACATGTCAAAATTCAAGGCTGGGGCATTAGTCATCCACCATCAGGGGGTTGACTGGTTGCAATGGTTCCTCCCTAAGCAGTTGGATCAACATCCCGGCACAATCATCGTGAAACTACCAAGCCTACTCCAATCCCCCAAAGATCCACCATAAATTCAAGTGGAGAAAGCTCCCTGACTACTTTTGGCACCTGCAGGTCTTTGGAGGCCTCAGCAGCCTCAGGCTCCTGTCCAAACGGTGCTTTGCCACATTTCTCGTACATCTGCAGCTTTACATCTTCCATCCACTGGCTTTTTGGGAACTCTTGGAACCCAGAAATCAAGACACTTGTCAGGTCCTAAAAAGAGGTGTGAATACTTTGAGGAGGGCGTTGGATCACGAAATGCGACATTGCTTGCAGAGATGCACGCGGCCGACAACAACTAGAACTACAAAACCTCAACACAGCCCATGGAACACTATGCACAGACTTTTCTTGGACAAGTATTGCCCCTATGAGGCTGCTATCTGCAAACCCGGCCCTTGGAGATTAGACCATCTGAGTCTGCTTTGTTGTCCGCGTGCCTCGGCCTTCTGCTGCACCTGGCATGCAGCCGGCACGGCTCTATCTATTCCAGTTGTGCCCCTCTCCGGATGATATCGACTTAGCACAAATGGATACAAATGGACCTTAACTCAATAAGTCAATAAGGCTTTATCACCCACATGGGAAAAAAGATCTAGACTCGTCTATCATCTCAGTCTGGTTCCTTCGGACTTGATGGTTTGTGCGGTAGTCTTCTGCTAGCACTGCCTAGAGTTAAGTTTTTAGATGTTTCTAGTTGGTTATGTTGGCCAATGCCTTTCTACTGGTTACTGATGTTTTGAATAGCTGCAAACGCAGCGTCAACGATTGGGTGAAATTAATCTCAAGCATCAACCATGTAGCCTGAACATGTGCTATCAGTAGTACACATTTGTACCAAATGAGTTCCTGTTTTATGGTGCAAAAGGCTCTACGCCCTGAGACGCAAGGACACAAATCTCTTGTGACCCCGTCGGAATCGCTGCCCCATTCATTGTGCAGTTGAGCCCTGTTGGAGCTTTTCAGCAGGTTGGAGCTTTTCAGCAGGCCCAACCGAAGCGCCCCCCCCACCGATGTCAATATGCAACACTGAATGTTCCATTTCATTGAAATGTCATGCTTCATGGCCCCCTGTGCCTTAACAGGATGCTACGAATCTACGCATGTCCCACGGGTGCCCAGTCAGTTTCACCAGCTCTGCATCTGCCTGATCGAAGAAGTTCGAGACGTCATTACCTGTAGTGCAAAGTGGAAGTTGCAGCATAGCCATGACCAGTTGGGTAGTTGGTTTTGTTATGATTTTTGAAGAATACCAGGCCGAGATCACTATCATATGAACAAACAGATTGGCAAATGTTCCGGCAAATGCAAAGGTTGGGGTGCCCCATTTACACTGATAATTTACCAATGCAGTTCTAGTGCTGCAAACTGATGACTGAATTCTTGGCTAGGTTGATCACTTAGTGCTAAAATATATCTAAATAACAAAAAATAATCATTGAATAATTGATGATTATTGCGATTTCCATCCCCCTCCAATTTACGGTATTCTGTTCAACTTCTCAGAAAATTATTTGGGGAACCAGCATGAAACCGCTTGTGTTCACATCTGGGCAAATCAACCTGAATTGTCAAGCAGGCACAGTGTGATCTGCCACACTTCTTTGTGGCAATACATTGGCTTGGACGCAAACCTAAAATGCTATAAGATGTTGCAGTCAATCTTCACCATTGCCTAGTTTACAGTCAGCCCACTTCTGCAAATACATCAATATTTTGATAGGATTCTGTAGGCATATCCAACCACCCACTCAACACATCAATCAGCCAGCTGACACACTATAACTGGCATGTTTATCATTGTTTCGTTCATTGCTATTTCAAATGCATACCGACCAACCTACCTACAGTACCTACCGACCAATCTTTTCATAGTGTCCGTATCATGGTTTCCGAGTAGTTCCCTTCTCGTTGCTCATACACAACTAAGCAGGGGCTGGCTCCAGCACTCGCCACCATCCCATCTTCCAAGGCACCAGTCTCTGCAGGCTGAGCGAATGGATTAGGCCCGGCGAGGGCACCACCAGAATCGCCCTGGCCGAGTCGAGGGGTGCCGGTTGCACCCAACTGGCGCGGGATAGCCACACTGACATGACGATGGCTATGGACCTGACATGACCGGACGACCTTTACAGTACTCTGTTGTACTATTGTACTGTCGGACTCACAGCAACGCACAATTTGTTCTCATTCTTGGAAGTGCTTCTGCTGCACAACTCAACAGCCACTTTGCCTTCTGAGGATGGAAATTGATTTGGACAATTGAATCTGAAGGAGGAAACCAATAAGATAAGTGCAAGTTTTGCCGTCCACTATTAATCTTGCATCTCAACAAGCACGGAGGAAACCCATCCGTCTAAGTTGGCCCGACTATACACAGTGGAAGTCTCAGATCACTCAGTACTTGCACCATTGATTTCCCCTTCCGTTTATCTCTGTAGGAAATTGTGTGGGTTCCAGTTGGCCTATTTACTTCACCTTTTTGGCAAGGAAGGAAAGTGGACATCTGGAACCAACACAGGCCGTTGGAGAAACATGTCTGCTACAATGTGAATGTTTAAAACAATCATATTAAACATCATTAAACAATCTTTTCGAGTCATTATGTATATGTACATGGTAATATGTTGCCTCACACTCACCCAAATGGGTCGAGCTCAAATAGTTCAGGTATCGTTGGAAGAAATAAACTACACCAGTGGTGTATCCCAAGTGTAAGATTTCTTCCATCAACGGTCGTCCTCTACTATGTACCAATCAAAACCATTCAAAAGCAGTAACGGTTCTTCAGCGCAATCAACCACGGTTCTTTAAGGACAATTTTGACTTAAAGGGGGTGTTCACTGATGTCAAAGACACATGGCCTTGGTTGAAGGACTGCTTGTGGCTGGACTGGACGGAAAAAGATGCGTTATGCTTCAAACATGTTGAAGCTCCAATGTTGGGGGCATTGGTCATCCACAATCAGGGGGTTGACTGGTTGCAATGGCCCCTCCCTAAGCAGTTGGATGAACATGCCGGCACAATGATCGTGCACACAGACCCACCATAAATTCAAGTGGAAAAAACTCCCTGACTACTTTTGGCACCTGCAGGTCTTTGGAGGCGTCGGCAGCCTCAGGCTCCTGTCCAAACGGTGCTTTGCCGCATTTCTCTTCGATCTGCAGCTTCACATCTTACATCCACTGGCCTTTTGGGAGCTCTTAGAATCGAGAAATCAAAACACTTGCCAGGTCTTGAAAAATAACTGAATGTTTTGAGGACGGCGTGCAGCGTTGGAACATGAAACACGCTATTGCTTGCAGTGACGCATGCCGCTTGAAGGCAACCAGAACTACAAAAGGTTTGAGCAGCCCAAGTAAACACTATGCTGTGTCTTTTCTGGCACTGAAATCCAGAGCCAGTGCAAATCTGCAAACCCGGCCCTGACAAATTAGAAAAAAACTAGAAAAACCTTTGATGAGCTGAGAATTCTGTGCTAGTCTGCTTTGTTGTCCGCGTGCCTCGGGGTCCTTGCTGGAAGGCACCTGGCGTTGCCGGCGAGGCTCTACAAGTATCATGTATTCCAGTTGTGCTGATATTGCTCTCCGGAATCACATGGCCTTCGCAGAAATGGACCTAAAGCCAATGAGGCATGATCAGCCATATGGGCAAAACATCTAACTTCATCTAGAATCTCCAGACTTGATGATGTACGTGGCGGCTTTTTGCTACCACTGCCTAAAGCTTAACTTTTAGTTGGTTGTGTGAATCCATAAAAACACTGAGACCCCAGAGGATGGTTGGGAAGGGCCATGGTGGCAGCCAAGATTTGAGCACCCGGCTAATGATTTTCTACTAGCATCAACCGAGCAGGTTGAACGTGTCCTACCAACAAATCTATTTCACAATCTTCAAACATGAGCTTCTGTCTCATGGTTCTGAAGGCTCTACACCATGAGGCGCATGGGCACAGATCTCTCGTGACCCCGTTGTAATCCCTTCTCCATTGTGCAGAGTTGAGCAGTGTTCATATTGCAGCTTTTCAGCGGGACCAACCCAAGAGCTCCACCCACCCAAACCAATGTGCAACAACGCATGCTCTAAACAACCCTCTATCAGAATTTGTCATCCTTCGTGTCTGGCCCTATGTGCCCTATCAGGATCCTGCGAATGCCCTACTGTTACTGCTGGTACCCTGTCATTTTCACCAACATCTCCCCATCTGCCTGCAGGTCAAAGTCATTGCCCCAACCTTCGCCTGTGACACGCCGTCCAAGTTGCAGCATAGCCAGGGACCAGTTGGGTGGTTGGTTCCATTGTGATTCGTTGGGAATACCTGGTGGAGATCATTATCATAAACAAATGGTGTGGTTTCTCAAAATAGGGATACCCGGAAATGGTTGGTTTATTACATGGATGATTCGGGGGATGCCCTATTTTGAGAAAAACCCAAATAGATTGCGGGATGGTTAAGCTCATGCATCCCCCACGTAATTCCTTCCTAACATTTACTTGGGTATGGTTTTCAGGTACACCCATTTACAAGCGTACCCACCTAGCACTGTAAACCAATCACAGCATGTTTCGGCTGGTTGATCACATAAGTAGTGGTAAAACGACAGCATCAAATTAACATCAATTCATCGAATTCATGATTATTGAGCTAATGTAGTCACATAGCTAATCTTTTCAAGTTCGGGGAAGATAATTTGGGAAGTGGGGATTGGGGGACGATACCGCTTGTGTCCACATCTGGGCAAACCAAACCGAATTGTCAACCAGGCACAATGTGATCCGCCATACTTCTTCATGGCAATACACTGACTCCCTTTTCGCACTAGACGTCCACAGGGGAGTGGAATAACCAGCAAAACCTGTCCACACAAAGAAAACGGTTGCCCTAATTTGAAGAAACACAGTTCTGTACTTTGCTTGGAGCGATTCCCACTGCGAAATGTCGTATCGCATAAACTGCAGCATGCTATTTTGGTAAATGTTTATAGTGTTGCTCTGACATCCGTTGCGACAGGTGACAACTTATGTGACATCTACTCAGATGTGTTGTGTAACGCCTATTCTGACATGTTCTCGGAAATACTTGGGTATATGACGGTATATGAGTACATGTTGTTGCGGCTTCCCTGACATAGTCCAATACGTTCCCAGGCATGTTCTGACATGTTCTATGCAATATGTTATCACATTTCACTCCATTAAGCCCAGCTATAAACCCGGTAGGTTGGTAGGTCTGATGATTAGTTCTCTTCCCATTTCATTGGCCCAGCAACCAAAAAGAGACAACCCAAGTTAAATGATGTGAGAGACTATCAACCAAAGGCTACCATCAATTAATGCTTATATTTTGTTGATCGCCCACTACTATCACCACAAACCAATCAATCACGACTTGTAATCTACCATTTTGGTTGGTTGTTTGTCACGACATCGACTGATGTCATGTATCCAACCAACCACTCAATGCATCACCAAGCTGACAAAATAGAACTGGTACAGTCATGTACGGTGGGTAATTGTATCCATAGTGTTTTGTGAATTGCAATGGTTGTAGATACCAACCAATCAAACACACAAACAACCAACAGTGCTATGTCCGCTCAGTTGCTATAATGGTTCCCTTCTTGTTGCTGATGATACCCAGCTAGACAGGGACAACGGGTTCAACCTCTTACCGCATCGTCACCCCGTCGGCACCAGTCTCTGCAAGCTGAGCGAATGGATTCGGGCCAGTGACGTCACCTCCGACCTGGCCGAGTTGAAGGGGTGGGTTGCGCCCGGCATGGCATAGCCGCACTGACATGACAATGGCTATGAACCTGACATGACTGGACGACCTTTTCTACTGTCGGACTCACAGTTCTCCATGGAAGTGAATCTATCTCACAAATCACCACCCGCCTTACGTTCTCGAGGATGCATATTCATTTGGACAATTTAATCTGAAGGAGGAAACCAATACGATAAGTGCAGTTTTGCCGTCCATTGTTGATCTTGCATCTCAACAGTAACAAGCACGGAGGAAACCCATTCCTCTAAGTTGGCCCGGCTATACACAGTGGATGTCTCAGATCACTCAGTATAGTTTCTCGATTGATTTCCCCTTCTGTTTATCTCCGTAGGAAGATGTGTGGGTTCCAGTTGGTCTATTTACTTCACCTTTTTGGCAATGAAGGGAAGTGGACATCTGGAACCAACACAGGCCGTTGGAGAAACATGTCTGCTATAATGTAAATGTTTAAAACAATCATGTTAAACAATCTTTTCGTACAATTGCAGTCATTATGTATATATGTATACATGCTAATATGTTGCCTCACACTCACCCAAATAGGTCGAGCTCAAATAGTTCAGGTATCGTGGGAAGAAATAAACTACACCAGTGGTGTATCCCAAGTGTAAGATTTCTTCCATCAACGGTCGTCCTCTACTATGTACCAATCAAAAACATTCAAAAGCAGTAACGGTTCTTCAGCGCAATCAACCACGGTTCTTTAAGGACAATTTTGACTTAAAGAGGTGTTGACTGATGTCGACAAGGCACTACTAAACAGCGAAGACTACTGGACACCGGTTTTTAACAGGATTCCTGATACTGGTACTCGTGATGAAAAAGCCCCTGATGTTCTCAGATTCATACAGTTGTGCCTAGTGCTTTCTGAAAACACATCAGCTTTCCCAATGACATTCGCTCAGCCAAAAATGGATGTCGATGGAGATAAGCAGATAAATGGACATAAATGGCTGACTCATTACACATGTCATGGTCGAAGGATCTGCTTGTGGCTGGACTGGTCAGAAAAAACGAATGCATTACGCTGCTAAGCTGAAAACATGTTCAGAAACCCAGGGTTGGGGCATTGGTCGTCCACCATCAGGGGGTTGACTGGTTGCAATGGCTCCTCCCTAAGCAGTTGGATGAACATCCCGGCACAATCATCGTGCACTTAAAACCAAGTCTACTCCAATCCCCGCAAAGACCCACCATAAATTCCGGTGGAGAGAACTCCCTGACTAATTTTGGCACCTGGAGGTCTTTTGAGGCGTCGGCAGCCTCGGGCTCCTGTCCAAACGGTGCTTTGCCGCACTCTAGAAAAACCTTTGATGAGCTGAGAATTCTGTGCTAGTCCGCTTTGTTGTCCGCGTGCCTCGGGGTCCTTGCTGGAAGGCACCTGGCACTGCCGGCGAGGCTCTATCATCTACTCCAGTTGTGCTGATATTGCTCTCCGGAATCACATGGCCTTCGCAGAAATGGACCTAAAGCCAATGAGGCATGATCAGCCATGTGGGCAAAACATCTAACTTCATCTAGAATCTCCAGACTTGATGATGTACGTGGCGGCTTTTTGCTACCACTGCCTAAAGCTTAACTTTTAGTTGGTTGCGTGCAACCATTTCTCCGAAAACACTAAGACCCAGAGGATGGTTGGGAACCCATGGCGGTAGCCAGGACTAGAGCACCCGGCTAATGATTTTCTACTAGCATCAACCGAGCAGGTTGAACGTGTCCTACCAACAAATCTATTTCACAATCTTCAAACATGAGCTTCTGTCTCATGGTTCTGAAGGCTCTACACCATGAGGCGCATGGGCACAGATCTCTCGTGACCCCGTTGTAATCCCTTCTCCATTGTGCAGAGTTGAGCAGTGTAATATTGCAGCTTTTCAGCGGGACCAACCCAAGAGCTCCACCCACCCAAACCAATGTGCAACAACGCATGCTCTAAACAACCCTCTATCAGAATTTGTCATCCTTCGTGTCTGGCCCTATGTGCCCTATCAGGATCCTGCGAATGCCCTACTGTTACTGCTGGTACCCTGTCATTTTCACCAACATCTCCCCATCTGCCTGCAGGTCAAAGTCATTGCCCCAACCTTCGCCTGTGACACGCCGTCCAAGTTGCAGCATAGCCAGGGACCAGTTGGGTGGTTGGTTCCATTGTGATTCGTTGGGAATACCTGGTGGAGATCATAATCAACAAGTACACGGCCGCATGTGAGAGCTACTGCATCCCGGATTTACCTGGGGATGGTTTTGAGGTGCACCCGTTTACAAACATACCCATCTAGTCATGCAAAATAGTCACCGCATGTTTTGACTGGTCGACAACATGTTGGCAAAATGCCAGCATAAGCATAAGCATCATAACGATGATTGTCCCTGTTGAATTGCAAAGTCAAATAAGTATTTTTGCAACTTTGGTGCAAATTATTTCGGGAATCAGGGATTACCGCTTGTTTTCACATCTGGGCAAGCCAAACTGAATTGTCAAGCAGCCATGCTGTGATCTGTCTGCCAAATTTCTTGGTGGCAATACGTGGCAACTCAGTGGCATGGACTCAGACCTAGAATCCTATAGGATGTCACAGTCAATATTCATCATTGCCTACTTCACAGTTCACTTGCTCGAACATACTACAAGATATGCCTAGAAACCTCCACACAAAGCGATCCGCACTTGAAAACAAGAATAGCGCACAACAAAAATGCACCCTTTTCGCACTAGACGTCCACAGGGGAGTGGAATAACCAGCAAAACCTGTCCACACAAAGAAAACGGTTGCCCTAATTTGAAGAAACACAGTTCTGTACTTTGCTTGGAGCGATTCCCACTGCGAAATGTCGTATCGCATAAACTGCAGCATGCTATTTTGGTAAATGTTTATAGTGTTGCTCTGACATCCGTTGCGACAGGTGACAACTTATGTGACATCTACTCAGATGTGTTGTGTAACGCCTATTCTGACATGTTCTCGGAAATACTTGGGTATATGACGGTATATGAGTACATGTTGTTGCGGCTTCCCTGACATAGTCCAATACGTTCCCAGGCATGTTCTGACATGTTCTATGCAATATGTTATCACATTTCACTCCATTAAGCCCAGCTATAAACCCGGTAGGTTGGTAGGTCTGATGATTAGTTCTCTTCCCATTTCATTGGCCCAGCAACCAAAAAGAGACAACCCAAGTTAAATGATGTGAGAGACTATCAACCAAAGGCTACCATCAATTAATGCTTATATTTTGTTGATCGCCCACTACTATCACCACAAACCAATCAATCACGACTTGTAATCTACCATTTTGGTTGGTTGTTTGTCACGACATCGACTGATGTCATGTATCCAACCAACCACTCAATGCATCACCAAGCTGACAAAATAGAACTGGTACAGTCATGTACGGTGGGTAATTGTATCCATAGTGTTTTGTGAATTGCGATGGTTGTAGATACCAACCAATCAAACACACAAACAACCAACAGTGCTATGTCCGCTCAGTTGCTATAATGGTTCCCTTCTTGTTGCTGATGATACCCAGCTAGACAGGGACAACGGGTTTAACCTCTTACCGCATCGTCACCCCGTCGGCACCAGTCTCTGCAAGCTGAGCGAATGGATTCGGGCCAGTGGCGTCCCCTCCGACCTGGCCGAGTTGAAGGGGTGGGTTGCGCCCGGCATGGCATAGCCGCACTGACATGACAATGGCTATGAACCTGACATGACTGGACGACCTTTTCTACTGTCGGACTCACAGTTCTCCATGGAAGTGAATCTATCTCACAAATCACCACCCGCCTTACGTTCTCGAGGATGCATATTCATTTGGACAATTTAATCTGAAGGAGGAAACCAATACGATAAGTGCAGTTTTGCCGTCCATTGTTGATCTTGCATCTCAACAGTAACAAGCACGGAGGAAACCCATTCCTCTAAGTTGGCCCGGCTATACACAGTGGATGTCTCAGATCACTCAGTATAGTTTCTCGATTGATTTCCCCTTCTGTTTATCTCCGTAGGAAGATGTGTGGGTTCCAGTTGGTCTATTTACTTCACCTTTTTGGCAATGAAGGGAAGTGGACATCTGGAACCAACACAGGCCGTTGGAGAAACATGTCTGCTATAATGTAAATGTTTAAAACAATCATGTTAAACAATCTTTTCGTACAATTGCAGTCATTATGTATATATGTACATGCTAATATGTTGCCTCACACTCACCCAAATAGGTCGAGCTCAAATAGTTCAGGTATCGTGGGAAGAAATAAACTACACCAGTGGTGTATCCCAAGTGTAAGATTTCTTCCATCAACGGTCGTCCTCTACTGTGTACCAATCAAAAACATTCAAAAGCAGTAACGGTTCTTCAGCGCAATCAACCACGGTTCTTTAAGGACAATTTTGACTTAAAGAGGTGTTGACTGATGTCGACAAGGCACTACTAAACAGCGAAGACTACTGGACACCGGTTTTTAACAGGATTCCTGATACTGGTACTCGTGATGAAAAAGCCCCTGATGTTCTCAGATTCATACAGTTGTGCCTAGTGCTTTCTGAAAACACATCAGCTTTCCCAATGACATTCGCTCAGCCAAAAATGGATGTCGATGGAGATAAGCAGATAAATGGACATAAATGGCTGACTCATTACACATGTCATGGTCGAAGGATCTGCTTGTGGCTGGACTGGTCAGAAAAAACGAATGCATTACGCTGCTAAGCTGAAAACATGTTCAGAAACCCAGGGTTGGGGCATTGGTCGTCCACCATCAGGGGGTTGACTGGTTGCAATGGCTCCTCCCTAAGCAGTTGGATGAACATCCCGGCACAATCATCGTGCACTTAAAACCAAGTCTACTCCAATCCCCGCAAAGACCCACCATAAATTCCGGTGGAGAGAACTCCCTGACTAATTTTGGCACCTGGAGGTCTTTTGAGGCGTCGGCAGCCTCGGGCTCCTGTCCAAACGGTGCTTTGCCGCACTTCTCTTCGATCTGCAGCTTAACATCTTACATCCACTGGCCTTTTGGGAGCTCTTAGAATCGAGAAATCAAGCTAGAAAAACCTTTGATGAGCTGAGAATTCTGTGCTAGTCCGCTTTGTTGTCCGCGTGCCTCGGGGTCCTTGCTGGAAGGCACCTGGCACTGCCGGCGAGGCTCTATCATCTACTCCAGTTGTGCTGATATTGCTCTCCGGAATCACATGGCCTTCGCAGAAATGGACCTAAAGCCAATGAGGCATGATCAGCCATGTGGGCAAAACATCTAACTTCATCTAGAATCTCCAGACTTGATGATGTACGTGGCGGCTTTTTGCTACCACTGCCTAAAGCTTAACTTTTAGTTGGTTGCGTGCAACCATTTCTCCGAAAACACTAAGACCCAGAGGATGGTTGGGAACCCATGGCGGTAGCCAGGACTAGAGCACCCGGCTAATGATTTTCTACTAGCATCAACCGCGCATGTTGAACGTGTCCTACCAACAAATCTATTTAACAATCTTCAAACATGAGCTTCTGTCTCATGGTTCTGAAGGCTCCACACCATGAGGCGCATGGGCACAGATCTATCGTGACCCCGTTGTACTCATTTCTCCATTGTGCAGAGTTGAGCAGTGTTCATATTGCAGCTTTTCAGCGGGACCAACCCAAGAGCTCCACCCACCCAAAAAAATGTGCAACAACGCATGCTCTAAACAACCCTCTATCAGAATTTGTCATCCTTCGTGTCTGGCCCTATGTGCCCTATCAGGATCCTGCGAATGCCCTACTGTTACTGCCGGTACCCTGTCATTTTCACCAACATCTCCCCATCTGCCTGCAGGTCAAAGTCATTGCCCCAACCTTCGCCTGTGACACGCCGTCCAAGTTGCAGCATAGCCAGGGACCAGTTGGGTGGTTGGTTCCATTGTGATTCGTTGGGAATACCTGGTGGAGATCATTATCATAAACAAATGGTGTGGTTTCTCAAAATAGGGATACCCCAGAATGGTTGGTTTATTACATGGATGATTCGGGGGATGCCCTATTTTGAGAAAAACCCAAATAGATTGCGGGATGGTTAAGCTCATGCATCCCCCACGTAATTCCTTCCTAACATTTACTTGGGTATGGTTTTCAGGTACACCCATTTACAAGCGTACCCACCTAGCACTGTAAACCAATCACAGCATGTTTCGGCTGGTTGATCACATAAGTAGTGGTAAAACGACAGCATCAAATTAACATCAATTCATCGAATTCATGATTATTGAGCTAATGTAGTCACATAGCTAATCTTTTCAAGTTCGGGGAAGATAATTTGGGAAGTGGGGATTGGGGGACGATACCGCTTGTGTCCACATCTGGGCAAACCAAACCGAATTGTCAACCAGGCACAATGTGATCCGCCATACTTCTTCATGGCAATACACTGACTTGGACTCAGACCTAGAATCATATACCATGTTACATTCAACCTTCACCGTTGTCTCCTTTCTGGTCGGTCCACTTCTGCGAATATGTCAAGAGTTCTAGGCATATCCGACCAGCCACTCAATACATCAACCAGCTCACAAGCGAGAACTGGTGTATCCTTAATATGTGTTCGATGACTGACTGATCGTAATACAAATGCCAACTGACCGACCAACCCACCCACTCACGCACCAATTCAGAAGCCCACAAACCAACCCTCTCATCATATCCTTGTTGTTTCCTAGGAGTTCCCTTCTTGCCGCTGACTATACCCAGCTAAACGACCACAACGGGTTCAACCTCTTACCGCATCATCGCCCCGTCTTTCCCAGGCACCAGTCTCTGCAAGCTGAGCGAATGGATTCGGGCCAGTGGCGTCACCACCGACCTGGCCGAGTTGAGGGGTGGGTTTCGTCCAACTGGCGCGGTGTAGCCACACTGACATGGCAATGGCTATGAACCTGACATGACAAATCATCATCCGCTTTACCTTCTCGAGGATGCATACTTTGGACAATTCAATTTGAAGGAGGAAACCAATATATAAGATAAGTGCAGATTTCACCGGCAATAATTGGTCTTGCATCTCAACGAGCACGGAGGAAACCTGTCCGTCTCAGTTGGCCCAACTATGCACAGTGGATGTCTCAGATCACTCAGTAGTTTCACCAGGAAAATGTGTGAGTTCCAGTTGGTCTATTTACTTCACCTTTTTGGCAATGAAGCAAAGTGGACATCTGCAAACAACACAGGTCGTTGGAGAAACATGTCTGCTACAAGTAATGTAAATCTGTTAAACAATCATATTAACCAATATTTATGTACATTTGCAGTCATTCGCACATGCAATTATGTTGCCTCACACTCACCCAAGTGGGTAAAGCTCAGATAGGACAGGCGTTGTTGGAACAAATAAACTACACCCGTGGTGTATCTCAAGCGTAGGAGTTCTTCCCTCAACGGTTGTCCTGTATTATGTACCAAGCAAACCCATTTAAAACCAGTAACGGCTCTTCACCGCCATCATTCGTGGTTCTTTATTGACAATCTTCACTTAAAGAGGTGTTGACTGACGTCGACAAGCCACTACTAAACAGCAAAGACTACTTGACACCGGTTTTAAACAGGATTCCTGATACTGGTATTTGTGATGAATAAGCCCCTCATGTTCTCAGACTCGACAGTTGTGCTTAGTGCTTCCTGAATCGCACCAGCTGTCCCATGACATTCCCTCAGGAAGGAATGAATAGCAATGACTGGACATAAATGGCAATTGGACTCAATTGCACATGTCATGGTCGAAGGACTGCTTGTGGCAGTACTGAACGGAAAAAAACGAACGTGTTATGCTTCAAACATGTGAAAGCTCCAATGTTGCGGCATTAGTCATCCACCATCAGGGAGTTGACTGGTTGCAATGGCTCCTCCCTAAGCAGTTGGATGAACATCCCGGCACAATCATCGTGCACTTAAAACCAAGTCTACTCCAATCCCCGCAAAGACCCACCATAAATTCCGGTGGAGAGAACTCCCTGACTAATTTTGGCACCTGGAGGTCTTTTGAGGCGTCGGCAGCCTCGGGCTCCTGTCCAAACGGTGCTTTGCCACATTTCTCGTACATCTGCAGCTTTACATCTTCCATCCCCTGGCTTTTTGGGAGCTCTTAGAATCGAGAAATCAAGACACTTCCGAGGTCCTAAAAAGAGGTGTGAATACTTTGAGGAGGGCATTGGAACACGAAGCACGCTATTGCTTGCAGTGATGCACGCAGCTTGACGGCAACCAGCACTACAAAACGTTAAAACAGCACAAGGAAACAGTATGCTTTGACTTTTCTGGCACTAAAATCCAGCATCCGTCGCCACTTGAAATTGGAAGAGTCTGATGCATACCATCTGCGCTAGTTGTCCGCGCGCCTTCTGTTGTACCTGGCATTCCGCAGCGGTGCAGCTCCAATCATCTATTCCACTTGTGCCTATTACTCTCTGGATCACATCAACATGGCAGAAATGGACCTTGAGCAACTTATCATTAAGTATCAGCCACACTGCAAAACATCTAAATTATCGAGAATCATATTCTTCGTCCCGACTTGATGGTTCAAAGAGTTTACCTTTTAGTTTGTCTTTGCATCAAAGGATGATTGGGAATCGCCATGCCGGGAGCCAAGACTTGAGCACCCGGGACTGCCGTTCTAGTAGTCTACTGGCTATGCTTTGAATAACTGTGACCCCGCCATCAACCATCAATAGGTAAAATAAATCCCAAACATCAATCAGGTAGCTTGAAAATGTCCTCGCAGTAGTCTAAGAATCTACCAACTGATGAGCTTGCACATATTTCATAGTTCAGAGTGCTCTATTGTGAAAAGCTGAAACATGTTGAAGTTTTTTAGCGCCACCAGCCAAGAGCTCACCAATGTCAATCTGCAAGACTGCATGCTGCAAAACTATTCCAAAATCCCTTTATTGAAATGTAATGCTTCATGTCTAGCCCAATGGGCTTTCAATGCTTTCTATATTGTTCCCCTAAAAAATGGTTTCGGACAGCTCTGAAGTTGGTTTGCATTCTGTACAGAAGATACTCTTTTGGCATCCCTGTTATCTGATGGCCATTCCAGTCCAGTTTTGATGTTCAAAATGGCTGTGGGTCAAAACCCCCTACCCTCGGTTCCCCCAAGTTTTCGTTGCTATTGTTGGTGATCATCCCCATTATAGTTGCATGATTAATGTTGACCCATAGCCAAATGACAGTGTTCAATTGCCAAGATTTCCTTGCCAGGAGCGCCGTGTGCCACATGTTGTGTAGCACAGCGTATTTTTCATTGTTCATTCTTCGTCGTATCGGCCTTAATTGCAAGGACTTCTGTGACAGGAACTATATTTGCAATTTCAAAGCGGATCATGGAAGGAAGGTTGTACTATTATATGGCACATGGAGAGCTCATAATTTTAGCCAAACCGGCCGCAAAAGCCGGAATATCCTCACAATCTTGTTCTTTGTTGACCAAAACTCATCTAGCATTCTGTCGAGAGAAAAGTTGACAGCAGGGAAAGGAGCTAAGATCATTCATCCAAATGGGTAGCAACCGTTTTTCGGTCGTCCAATTTACACATGTTTTGGCGTTTGTTCATGAAAAAAGCAACAGAGGCTGAAAAATCCCAGGCTGTTGCCCTACCCAAATCCTGGAAAACGAGCGCTCCCTATCCGCCTCCAAGAATCCTTCCAGGTCATCACCACCTGTGGTAAAGCACCGTGGAAGTTGCAGCAGGGATCAATTCGGTGGTTGGTTTTGGGAATACCAGGTGGAGATATTCCTGAAGAAATAGATTGCCGGATGGTTGAGCTAGTGCATCTATTTGTCACATTTACGTGGGGATGGTTTTGAGGTAGACCCATTTACAAGCATAACATTTACTTGGGGATGGTTTGGCAGTAAACCCATGAGAAAAAAAACACTCGCGAGTCCTGCGCTGGATCTGGGCTGAGTCAAATCACCAAAAAAATAATTCGGGTAATCATCGACGTATGTCAACATCAGCCAATGGCTTCAGCAAAGTGGCTCAGCGGCTGCAACTTTCCGCTCCAAATCGCTCCCGCTTAAAAGGAAATGTAAACTCCGCATGGCTGCATGACATCCTCTCCCACCAAGGTTTGTGTCAAAATAACGAACGGGCCCAAGCAAAAAACGATAATTTCACTAGGAAACCATTGGTTGACTGGGAGTACCAATATTTTGGCACATACCCACCAGATTATGGCCAGAAATGGTCTTTGTTCGCGTCTGTTCCCACCGTATCCATGGTCAAAGAATTCACGGATCCCCAACTGTTCTGGTTGATAATCAGTTGTATTCCCATGTCATGGGTGATAGTATATACATATTATCGGGCGATAACGACTGTACTCAACCGTTCCTGTTTATTGTTATTGGTCTCGTGGAACCATAAAATATCCAATCAATTCCAATACATCAGCCAATCAGCCAATAAAAACTATAACTGGCACCTCCCGTACTCATTCCTGTTGTTTTTGTATATTGGTGCTTTTATTCATACCTACCTGCCAACCAATCAATAACCCAACCGACCGACGGACACACAAACCAACGAACCATGTCGGTACAATGTCTGTACTATTGGTTCCTAATACCCAATTAAGCAGGGACAACTGGCTGGCTCAAAACCCTTAGTCCCCCCGGTTCCCCCATCATTAAACAGGCTGTTTTCCCACTGTCATTATTGGTGATTATCCCCCCTTTGTGGGTTGATTAGTATTTACCCACGCCTTATATAGCTGATATATCCCCTACTATTATTGCTTATTATGCCCTACGATCAAACATTGTATAACCAGCTGTTTAACCAGCCAGGTTGATGACCCAGCTCGCCCAGCTCGCGTTAACTGGTTCCAGTCATCACCCCATCCGTCCGACTCGCACCCGTCGCCGGCTGAGCAAATGGATTCGGGTTCACGGCGCTGCCCTGTGTGGCGGATGGACCGTTGGGGAGCGCCACTGGTCATGGAACCGTCCGTCCGAAGCTGGACCTTGGAAGTGAATCTACCCACAAATAGTAGGGGATATACCAGCTATATAAGCAACAATAGTAGGGGATATACCAGCTATATAAGCAACAATCGTAGGGGATATAGCTGGTATATCCGCTTTATCAAGATGCAAAGATTCACCACTGGACACGAACACCCAAATCTGTGGCAATGAGATTGGTTTTTCGGTTTTGCTAGCCGTTGGCTTTAAACCATCTGAAACAGCCAGTAGTTTCACTGCTTTGTGTAGCTTCCAGTTGGTCTATCTGCTTGATATCTTTGGGAAGAACATGTGAAAGCAACAAATACAGTTGGAGAAACACGATTGTTGGTGCTTGAAGATGTATTAGAAAAATGTTTCCGTACACTTGCACTCGGAAAGTCTATGTTCATTGCAATCACCCAGGCAGGTAAAGCTACGATGGTACAAATATCATCAAATAGTGTTGGAAGAACATAAACTGCAGCAGTGGTGCAGCCCAAGTGTAGGATTTGCTCCATCCACGGTTGTCCTTTATCTCTAAATTCTTAATGCTTCTTCACTGCCACTAACCATTAATTTACATGTCTTACAAGTTCTGTTGATATTACTGTGGGATTGGTGACTATGACTGACCAGGGTTCTGTAATGCAAACCTTAAGGGGGTGTTGAACGGTTTTGACAAGCTACTGGTATTGACTGGACAATTAACGCTAAGAATCACCAGTAGTTTGCAGCAGGACTCCTGATACTGTTACTAGTGGAGAATAAGCCCATATTGTTCTCAGATTCACACAGTTGTGCCTATTGCTCTCTCTCTCTCTCTCTCTCTGAATTACATCAGCTCTTCCAATGACATTGGCTCAGCAACAAATGCGCATGAGACTCAAAGACACACGCCACGGTCAAAGGATTGGTGGCTTGTGGCTGGAATGAGCCGGAAAAAAGCGGATGCACCATGATCAAAAATCAAATGTTGAGGCCTTGGTCATCCAGAGTCAACCAGGGTTGATTGCAATGACGCTCATCGCTAAGCAGTTGGATGAGCATCTCTGGATAAATGTACGCACCGCAGGTAGTCGCACAATCATTTGGAACCTCTGAGGAGCCCTACGAAGTTCCTTGGTAGTCCTTGTCTTGCTGGCTTGTAGATCCCTTGAAAAAAAGGATCTTTTCTTAGTCGCTATATGGTAAATCAATCGTATCCCAAAAACCTAAAAATCAAAATCTTAGCTGGTTGATGGTTGAACCACGTCTATGAAAAATATATGTTAGTCAACCGAACATTTGTCAATGATTTTTAGGAACAATAAACATGCTTAAAAGCACCATTCAGGTATCGGTATGAGTGGTGACGACATTTACTGATCAACCACGGCCACCAACTGGTGATCATCAACAAGTTTCAAAAAACGTAAAGTAACCAGCAAAAACCTAAACTGGCTTCTGGTTACTTTGGCCACCAACTGGTTACTGGTTACATCTATTGGTAAAGCAAAGCAATACCAAAAAACACGAAAAACTCCAAAGTTCATGGTTGGCTGCGCCCACTTGTACATCCTGAACACGCGCACCTTGGAGTCCTTGGAAGCTTTCGAGGCCACAGGCTCCTGTCCACGGCAGCTTTGGCAAAGCCGCAGTTTTACATGGCTTGTTTAGAGCCCTTAGAACTTAGAATCAAGAAATGGGGGTTTCTTAAGCTATGGGGTACCCCAAGTTATGGTTGGTTTACTACTATCAATGGGTAATCAACATTAATCAACTGGATGATTTGAGGGTACTAGAAAATGAAGCAGCTGTTTATTTTGTTTTGGGAGCTTCATGAGGGTGATTGATAGCTTTTCACAGCCCAGGACCACGCTTTGAACTGAAGCTGAACGTGCAAGTAGAAAATTCAAACAGTTGGGGATTGTTTGAAGTTCCAGGAAACCTTCCATGTTTTGGCGGTGGCCTAGAAATGAACCAAAAAGGCCATACCCACATATGATACAACGCAGCAAACTGAATGTGTGAAAGGGCTTCCCAGAAATCCGTAAAATCTGTCTGCTGAGATGGAGATGTTCATGTTTTGAAATTTGGAATCTGCTTATTGTGGCTCTGTTTGCCTGGTCTGATGCTCACTATCCACGAACATTCATGATTTAACCCTTGCTGCAAAAAATCTACCTCTCATCACGACAAGAGTTTCTTGGAGGGATGAGTTGGGGTGAGCACACTGGGAATGGTTCAAAACTAATCTTGATCTAATCCCATCAGCAACCATGGGCCACAATCACCGCCAATACGGGTTTTGCACACACCTTTCAGAAGAGCAGCAGTTCCAACCTGCGACCTGATTTGGGACCAAAGATACTTTGAGCACTTTGATCTATGGCTACGGGTCAATACAAACCAACCAATAATGAAGAATAGTAACCAGCAATTTCATAGGGAAAACATTGGTTAATAGTCGGGGAACCAGGGGGATTAAGGGTTTTGACCCATAGCCCTATGTTCAACCTCTCACCTGCGTCGTACCCGGCCGTCATCACCAGCTCCCAATCCACTGCCTCGAATCCAAAGTTATCGTCCCAACCTTTGACGATCAGCAGCATAGCCAATGTCCAGTTCGGTGGTTGGTTCCATCATTCGACTTCGGCTGGAAGTACCAGGTGCAAGGTGGGCCCCTAACCAGCTATAAGTTAGGTTACAAGTAGGGTAACTACCAGTTATGGTAGATATAACTATAGTGATCGTTATCATGAAGAAATGGATTGGCAAATGATGGTTTAGCTGATACATCCTCTATGAAATGACCATGACAAATGTTTATACAAACAACCAAAATCACTCGGTCAGAAGGGGGTTGTGCGATGCGTTCCTCTGCTTGGAACATCAATGAGATGACGGCCTCAACTGTATCCCAGATTCTCCACTGATATGTTTACCTGGAAGAAACCGGTTGATCAGTTTATGGATGTGTATATACATATATACATCTATATATGGAATATATATATATATACAGTGTATATACATGTTGGTAAAATGTTGCATACATGGGTAATGTGGGAATGATGGTGCTGATATGTCAAAATCATAGTGGGTTCAAAAACTGGTAAACACATTGCACACCTCTGCGCTGTTCACTGGCATTGTTTTGATCATTTGGTATTGAACCTACGACCCATCTACCAATAGATGTTGCCTACATCGTTAAAACAATTGACTCTGATATTTTTGACGCGCTTGCTCGTATGATGTGAAAAAACCTTACTGTCATCTCAACCGACTGTTTGTTTCTCAAATGTTCTTTGTTTTCCGCTTGTAATGTATGCCTGTATATGCCTGTATACTAGTTGGGTGTCTTGTTCTGCGGGATACAAACTAAGTTTCATGTGATCGTTATTGGCCATAGGGCCATAATTCCTACATGAAATTTCTCCGTCAAAAAAAATGGGACCCTAACACAGCCGTTTCTGATGCTCGCTCCACTGAAAATGGTGGAAACTGATGCTTTAACCAACTTGGAGAACAGGGCCTGTGGGAGCGGTAAAAAATCTGTTTCAAGGCTCCTTGGGCCTGTATGCTGGATGATTGTCATCCAGAAGTTATCATTATATAGTGATTATGAACCATCTTGAACTATTGGATACCTGATGCTCCTTGGCTTTTATCACCACTCCTTCCACTAGGCATCGCCAACCCTGAAACCAACAACCATACAAAACAACACACACTCAACAAGTATAGAATCTTGTTCATAGAACAATTCAATCAAAATTTACATTTTCACACAACAAAAAACCTAAATCAAATCAATCTCCAACCACATCCAACCAACCATGCCACCACATCCAACCATTCACCACCATGGGCCATCCCTATGGCGTCCACCCGGAAGGACCACAGCCTGGGCCCCAACCATCAGAGGCTGTGTCAGCGAAGAGCTGCGACAGGCCGGCGCCAGGGGCTTCCTGGCCGGAAGTTGGTTATCTGAACATGTTGGGGGTTTCTCAAGTCATAGGGGTACCCAAAAATGGTTGGTTTTTTGATAAGAGAAATGATTATTAATGGATGATTCAGTGTTTTCTCCGAAGTTGGGATTCGAAGTTGGGATTCTCCGAAGTTAGGATTCCACCAAGGTGAAAGAAAACTGGCTTAACTAACAGCTACCCAAGTTGGGATTAGCAACAAACCTGATTAATTATTCTATATAGCTATTCAGTGAATTTCTCCGAAGTTGGGATTTCTCCGAAGCTTAACTTTTTTAGTCTTCTACCAAAGGTGAACATGTAAACTATGTAAACTAGCCAACCTGGGAGCAATGGAAAACCCAACCTTTGCACATGATTGATTCATACTGACTTTGATGTTGCTGTACTGACCAAAGGGTGTCCCATCCAAAGGCACGCTGGGGGCTATCTTGGGACCTCAATGCTTTAAGTTATTTCGGACATGCGCAACTTGGGCTGACTTGTTTGTGCGAAACCATGAGGCCCAAAACAAAGATCTGTTGCCCAGAAAGATGGTCGAACAGCTGTGAGTGGGGCAGGAGCTTGCAGCACCATGCCCCCAATTCAGGTTGCCTCTCCAAGAAGGCTCGTAGTGGCGAGCAAACTATGAAGCAAATGTCATCCACCGATTGATGACAACAAATGGCAACCTTAAGGCATAGACTCCAAGAGGCATCAGGCACATCTTATCAATTTGAACGTACTACTTTGAGACACAAACCTGCTACAAGAACCTTGGCCATAATTTCTTAGCCCATGTCACTTTCTCCGAACCTTGAAGTCATTGGTGGCCTCTGGTTCCTGACAACAGAAGGCAACTTTGCCATCTTCACAGATTCAGTTTCAATGTGATTCTGTTCCGTCCAAAGTACACTGTACGGCACATTTCCCAATCAATAATTGTCTTTCGTAAAAACATACAGTGGAAGGTAGCTTTGCCATCTACACACAGATTCAGTTTCAACTTGATTTGGTTCCGTCCATTTTTTTCATCATTTTAATCGCGATAGCGAGCGAACCACTTGGATCCCCACACTGTCACATGCATCACATCGACTCTATATACATGCTGATTGGAACATGAAAACGTTTTTGCTCGAGACAATGGAGGAAGTTTGATCTACAATGCACACGAGGGGTCCCAGGAAACAAAACGGATCACCCCATTGCCCTGGACGCGTGCAAATCTTCAACTGTGGCTCTTAAGATTTGGAAAAATCCGATGGTATTCGAAACCCATCAACAACCAACTAACCAGTTTTGTTGACCATCTTAAAAACTGGAATTGCTGGGCAAGCTTTGAGTAGAGACTAGATATACAGAAAACAAGGTCAACAGCAGAACAAGATAGAACAAGCATAGTCTTATATCAATGCCGCAACCCGGACCACAACACACCACGCATCTGCAGCAATGTTGGCGCACATGTGCAAACATGCCATTCCTATGTACTGGGTAATGTGCAAATGCATTGCAAGACCTAGAATGTTATAGTACATGCATGCGCATGTGAAATGACACGCATTTGCATTCCGCTGACATGCATACCATTACATGTACAAATGTGAAAAATACTGTGTATACATATCTAATTAACACGTAATTACAACATGAATCGATCACAACAACCCATCAAGGCCTTCTGATCAGACCTTGTCAGAATCTCTCAGACACCTGCTACTGGCTGCTTCAACCCAAACGGCCTTCAGATCCATCACGGCAGCTTCTTCTGGGTCCTGATCAGCCAAAGATCACAGAACAGTGAACTGAAAAACCTACCGAAGCACAGCCCAATGAAACACAGTGCAACAGTACAAAAACATGAAGATAAAGACATTGCTGGCACATCATCTTGCATGATCCGCACATTTAGGTTTCTGAGTGGCGGGTTTCTTGCACAATGATTACGAACCTCAAGTCCATTCTGGTACATTAGAACAAGTACGTCGGTCAAAAAGACAAGTGGCTGCCCATAACTACAAAGGAAATTCCCTGCTGTACATACCTTGGCCATACTGAGCCCATCTCACTTTTTCCGCACCTTGAAGTCATTGGTGACTTCTGGTTCCTGACGACAGAAGGTCGTTTGCCATCAACACAGATTCAGTTTCAGCATGATTCTGTTCCCTCCAGAGTACACTGTGAACATGGAGAAGAAAACGTTCAAAATAATCTACAGTAAAGAGATACAAGCGAATCACTAGACGGTTATGTTGACAATCTTGTAAACTGGAATTGCTGGACTAACTATGATTTTGTCTTGTCTTCATGCATGCATGTCGTTCTGAGTTTGCGTTTTCTGGCATGCATCATCCCTATTCATCTCTGACAATCTATAATGTCACTGCTAAAGTGACATATACAGCGATGTTTGAATTCCGATATACGAGAAATAAGTGTAGTAACATGGACAAATTAGATCAAATTAGATCAAAACATGAGCGGACCCTGAGCAAGAAGTCGCACTCCGAACATACATCCCATGGAGACCTTCTGATCAGACCCTAACCCACACGGCCTTCTGATCCATCACGGCAGCTTCTTCAGGGTCCTGATCAGCCAAAGATCACAGAACAGTGAACTGAAAAACCTACCGAAGCACAGCCCAATGAAACACAGTGCAACAGTACAAAAACATGAAGATAAAGACATTGCTGGCACATCATCTTGCATGATCCGCACATTTAGGTTTCTGAGTGGCGGGGTTCTTGCACAATGATTACGAACCTCAAGTCCATTCTGGTACATTAGAACAAGTACCTCGGTCAAAAAGACAAGTGGCTGCCCATAACTACAAAGGAAATTCCCTGCTGTACATACCTTGGCCATACTGAGCCCATCTCACTTTTTCCGCACCTTGAAGTCATTGGTGACTTCTGGTTCCTGACGACAGAAGGTCGTTTGCCATCAACACAGATTCAGTTTCAGCATGATTCTGTTCCCTCCAGAGTACACTGTGAACATGGAGAAGAAAACGTTCAAAATAATCTACAGTAAAGAGATACAAGCGAATCACTAGACGGTTATGTTGACAATCTTGTAAACTGGAATTGCTGGACTAACTATGATTTTGTCTTGTCTTCATGCATGCATGTCGTTCTGAGTTTGCGTTTTCTGGCATGCATCATCCCTATTCATCTCTGACAATCTATAATGTCACTGCTAAAGTGACATATACAGCGATGTTTGAATTCCGATATACGAGAAATAAGTGTAGTAACATGGACAAATTAGATCAAATTAGATCAAAACATGAGCGGACCCTGAGCAAGAAGTCGCACTCAGAACATACATCCCATGGAGACCTTCTGATCAGACCCTAACCCACACGGCCTTCTGATCCATCACGGCAGCTTCTTCAGGGTCCTGATCAGCCAAAGATCACAGAACAGTGAACTGAAAAACCTACCGAAGCACAGCCCAATGAAACACAGTGCAACAGTACAAAAACATGAAGATAAAGACATTGCTGGCACATCATCTTGCATGATCCGCACATTTAGGTTTCTGAGTGGCGGGGTTCTTGCACAATGATTACGAACCTCAAGTCCATTCTGGTACATTAGAACAAGTACGTCGGTCAAAAAGACAAGTGGCTGCCCATAACTACAAAGGAAATTCCCTGCTGTACATACCTTGGCCATACTGAGCCCATCTCACTTTTTTCGCACCTTGAAGTCATTGGTGGCCTCTGGCTCCTGACGACACAAGGAGGGGGTATTGGTTAATTGCGCAAAAATCTGGTGTTTAAATTTGAAAAAAATGTTAATCACGCACCAAAATTTGGTTAGCTCCTAATTGCGAAAAAATGATTTATTGTTTGTTTCTTTCGAATTTCCTTTCGCAATTCGGCAACCTACCTCTTTTGCTATGCGCAATTCTGTTTCGAAATTAACAATTGTCTTTCGTACCAAAAAAGTGCAAGGTAGCTTTGCCATCTAAACAGATTCAGATTCAAGTTGATTTAACTTCGTGCAAACTTTTCATCATGTCTAATCGCGATCGCGAGCGAACCACTTAGAACCCCACACATGCATCACATCCACTTTATGGACATGTTTGTTGGAACATGAAGATGCGATTGATCGAAACAGGGGAGGAAGCTTGATGGTGAGTAAAGCTACAATACATAATTACGAAGGCTCCCAGGAAACACAATGGCTCAAATCTCTTTGCGCTGAACCCCACTGCCCTGGACGAGTGCAAATCTCCAAATCTCGCTCTTAAGAATTGGAAGAATCTGATGATATGCAAAACCCATGCACTGAAATTTCTGTGCTATGAGTCCGTCTTTGTCTTGTCTGCGTGTATTGATGTCGTTCTGAGCCTATCTTCTCTTGCATGTGTCATCTAGATGATAACTTATGAAGTCAAAATTCAGTTGTGCCTATTGCTCTCTGAATGACATCGGCTCAGCCCAAACTGCGAAATACCCAGGGTTGTAAGGGAAGGCCTTGTTGCCTGTGGATTCATTCTGCTTGCAGCAAACCAAGCATAGTCTCATTTCAATGCAGCAACCAAAACACACCATGCATCCCACCCATGGTCTGTGCCCATATGCAGAACATGACATGTGCTCAAGGAATTACATCCACAAAGCATTGAGTCACAATGTAGTATGTCATTTGCAAGGGCATTGCAATTAATAGGTCGGATTTAGTTGTAGATATGTACCCATGTGAACTAGCATGCATATAGATATTTGCATTCCATTAAATCACCAATTTCTATATTCAATAATATGCAAATGCATAAAATACGATACGGATAGACCACGACATGAGCGGACCCTGAGTAAGAAGAGATGTACTTGGAGCATGCATCCCATGAAGGCCTTCTGATCAAACACTCTCAGAATCTCTCAGCCACCTGTTACCGGCTGCTTTTACCCAAGCGGCCTTCTGACTCTCAGCGGCAGCGTCTTCAGGATCCTGATTGTTGGAAGCATGGACAAGGCAACCACAAGAAAAGATCCCAGGAAAAACCTACCGGAGCACAACCTAATGAAATACAGTGAAAGAGTTCAAAAGAGTGCAAGCAACCCGGTCTGGCACGTTATCATGCATAATCTGCACCTTTAGGCTTCTGAGTGCCAGGATTTTGGCGCAATGATTTCGAGCGTCAAGTAAATGAGAACTATATAGTACCTTGAACAAAACAGAAGCGTGTAGCGGCCCATGACTATAGATGAAATTCCCTCCGACAAGTACCTTGGCCATACTTAGCCCATCTCACTTTCTCCGCACCTTGAAGCCATTGGCAGTCTCTGGTTCCTGACGACGGAAGGTAGCATTGCATAGCATTGCCATTTAGACAGATTCAAATACGACTTGATTTCGTTCCGTCCAGACTGTCAAATAGCTAGCCAACCACCTGGATCCTCATATATGCATCACGTCGACTCTGTGAACATGCTTGTTGGAACATGAAGACGCGATTGATCGAAACAGGGAAGGAAGCTTGATGGTGAGTAAAGCTACAATACATACGAGGGCTCCCAGGAAACACAATGGCTCTAATCTCTTTGCACTGAACCCCACTGCCCCAGACGAGAGTTGGAAGGATCTGATGACATGCAAAAACCCGTGCACTGAAGTTTCTGTGCTATGAGTCTGCCTTTTTCTTGCCTGTATGTGCTGATGTCGTTCTGAGTCTAAACCTATGTTCTCTTGCGCGTGTCATCTACATGATACTTCATGATACCTTATGAAGTCAAAATTCAGTTGTGCCTATTGCTGTCTAAATGACATCGGCTCAGCCAGAAGTGAAGATCAAACTGCGAAATACCCAGGGTTGTAAGGAAAGGCCTTGTTGCCTGTGGATTCATTCTACTTGGCCATGGAAAGACTAGCCATGCAAGAAAGCAAAGTCAACAGCCTCCGACAGCAGAAGCATAGTCTCATTTCAATGCAGCAACCAAAAAACACCATGCATCATCCCTATTAATCTCTGACAATCTATGGTGTCACTTCGAAAATGACACATATACTGCGATTATTGAATTCCAATATATGATAAATAAGTGTAGCAACATGCACAGATCAGAACAAAAAATCAGCGGACCCCGAGCAAGAAGATGTACTCCGAACATACATCCCATGAAGGCTTCTTGATCAAACCCCCTTCAGAATCTCTCAGCCACCTGCTACTGGCTGCTTTCACCCAAACGGCCTTCTGATCCACCATGGCAGCTTCTTCAGGATCCTGATCGTTGGAAGCATCCACTAAAGCAACCACAGCAATACATCACATGACAGTGAGCTGAAGAACTACCGAAGCCGGAGCACAGCCTAATGAAACACAGAGCACCAGTCCAAAAACATGAATACAAAAACATTTCTGGCACATCATCTTGTATGATCTGCACATTTAGGACTCTGAGTGGCAGGGTTTCTGCACAATGATTACGAACCTCAAGTACATATGAACTAATACCTCGAATAAAACAGAAGCTTGTATAGAGGAAATTCCCTGCTGTACATACCTTGGCCATGCTTGGCCCGTCTGACTTTCTCCGCACCTTGAAGTCATTGGTGGTCTCTGGTTCCTGACGACGGAAGGTAGCTTTGCCATCTAAACAGATTCAGTTTCAAGTTGATTTAATTTCGTGCAAACTTTTCATCATGTCTAATCGCGATCGCGAGCGAACCACTTGGATCCCCACACATGCATCACATCCACTTTAGGGACATGCTTGTTGGAACATGAAGACGCGATTGATCGAAACAGGGAAGGAAGCTTGATGGTGAGTAAAGCTACAATACATACGAGGGCTCCCAGGAAACACAATGGCTCTAATCTCTTTGCACTGAACCCCACTGCCCTGGACGAGTGCAAATCTCCAAATCTTGCTCTTAAGAATTGGAAGAATCTGATGATATGCAAAACCCATGCACTGAAATTTCTGTGCTTTGAGTCTGTCTTTTTCTTGTCTGCGTGTATTGATGTCGTTCTGAGCTATGTTCTCTTGCATGTGTCATCGATATGATAACTTATGAAGTCAAAATTCAGTTGTGCCTATTGCTCTCTGAATGACATCGGCTCAGCCAGAAGTGAAGATCAAACTGCGAAATACCCAGGGTTGTAAGGGAAGGCCTTATTGCCTGTGGATTCATTCCACTTGGCCATGAAAAGACTAGCCATGCAGAAAGCAAAGTCAAGTCTCATTTCAATGCAGCGACCAAAACACACCATGCATCCCACCCATGGTCTGCGCCAACATGAAGAACATGACATTTGCTCAAGGAATTACATCCACAATGCATTGAGTCACTATGTAGTATGTCATTTGCAAAGGCATTGCAATTACTAATTGGGATGTAGTTGTTCATGTGTGCTCACGTAAAATAGCATGCATACAAATGTTTGCATTCAACTGAATTATAAAACTAATTATATACAATATGTGAATGCATAAAATAAGATACGGATAGGTCACAACATGAGCGGACCCTGAGGAAGATGTACTTGGAACATACATCCTATGAAGGCCTTCTGATCAAACACTCTCAGAATCTCTCAGCCACCTGCTACCGGCTGCTTTTACCCAAGCGGCCTTCTGACTCTCAGCGGCAGCGTCTTCAGGATCCTGATCGTTGGAAGCATGCACTAAAGCAGCCACAGCAAAAGATCACAAGACGGTGAGCTGAAAAACCTACCAGAGCAAAACCTAATGAAACACAGTGAAAGAGAAAGATTTCAAAAGAGTGTAAACAAGTGGATCTGGCACAGTATCCTGCATGATCTGCACATTTAGGACTCTGAGTGGCCGGGATGTTGCACAATGATTACGAACGTCAGGCATATGAGAACTACATAGTGACATAGTATATTGAACAAAAAAGAAGCTTGTAGCAGTCAATGACCATAGAGGAAATTTCTCCCTACAAGTACCTTGGCCATACTTAGCCCATCTCACTTTCTCCGCACCTTAAAGTCATTGGTGGTCTCTGGTTCCTGACGACGGAAGGTAGCATTGCCATGCATTGCCATTTAGACAGATTCAGATACGACTTGATTTGGTTCCGCCCAGACTGTCAAATAGCTAGCCAACCTCACGTCGACTCTGTGAACATGTTTGTTGGAACATGAAGACGCGATTGATCGAAACAGGGAAGGAAGCTTGATGGTGAGTAAAGCTACAATACATACGAGGGCTCCCAGGAAACACAATGGCTCTGATCTCTTTGCACTGAACCCCACTGCCCTGGACGAGTGCAAATCTCCAAATCTTGCTCTTAAGAATTGGAAGAATCTGATGATATGCAAAACCCATGCACTGAAATTTCTGTGCTTTGAGTCTGTCTTTTTCTTGTCTGCGTGTATTGATGTCGTTCTGAGCTATGTTCTCTTGCATGTGTCATCGATATGATAACTTATGAAGTCAAAATTCAGTTGTGCCTATTGCTCTCTGAATGACATCGGCTCAGCCAGAAGTGAAGATCAAACTGCGAAATACCCAGGGTTGTAAGGGAAGGCCTTATTGCCTGTGGATTCATTCCACTTGGCCATGAAAAGACTAGCCATGCAGAAAGCAAAGTCAAGTCTCATTTCAATGCAGCGACCAAAACACACCATGCATCCCACCCATGGTCTGCGCCAACATGAAGAACATGACATTTGCTCAAGGAATTACATCCACAATGCATTGAGTCACTATGTAGTATGTCATTTGCAAAGGCATTGCAATTACTAATTGGGATGTAGTTGTTCATGTGTGCTCACGTAAAATAGCATGCATACAAATGTTTGCATTCAACTGAATTATAAAACTAATTATATACAATATGTGAATGCATAAAATAAGATACGGATAGGTCACAACATGAGCGGACCCTGAGTAAGAAGATGTACTTGGAACATACATCCTATGAAGGCCTTCTGATCAAACACTCTCAGAATCTCTCAGACACCTGCTACCGGCTGCTTTTACCCAAGCGGCCTTCTGACTCTCCGCGGCAGCGTCTTCAGGATCCTGATCGTTGGAAGCATGCACTAAAGCAGCCACAGCAAAAGATCACAAAACGGTGAGCTGAAAAACCTACCAGAGCAAAACCTAATGAAACACAGTGAAAGAGAAAGATTTCAAAAGAGTGTAAACAAGTGGATCTGGCACAGTATCCTGCATGATCTGCACATTTAGGACTCTGAGTGGCCGGGATGTTGCACAATGATTACGAACGTCAGGCATATGAGAACTACATAGTGACATAGTACCTTGAACAAAAAAGAAGCTTGTAGCAGTCAATGACCATAGAGGAAATTTCTCCCTACAAGTACCTTGGCCATACTTAGCCCATCTCACTTTCTCCGCACCTTAAAGTCATTGGTGGTCTCTGGTTCCTGACGACGGAAGGTAGCATTGCCATGCATTGCCATTTAGACAGATTCAGATACGACTTGATTTCGTTCCGTTCAAACTGGCAAATAGCTGGCCAACCACCTCGATCCTCATATGCATCACGTCGACTCTGTGAACATGTTTGTTGGAACATGAAGACGCGATTGATCGAAACGGGGAAGGAAGCTTGATGGAGATTGAAGCTACAATACATACGAGGGCTCCCAGGAAACACAATGGCTCTGATCTCTTTGCACTGAACCCCACTGCCCTGGACGAGTGCAAATCTCCAAATCTTGCTCTTAAGAATTGGAAGAATCTGATGATATGCAAAACCCATGCACTGAAATTTCTGTGCTTTGAGTCTGTCTTTTTCTTGTCTGCGTGTATTGATGTCGTTCTGAGCTATGTTCTCTTGCATGTGTCATCGATATGATAACTAATGAAGTCAAAATTCAGTTGTGCCTATTGCTTTCTGAATGACATCGGCTCAGCCAGAAGTGAAGATCAAACTGCGAAATACCCAGGGTTGTAAGGGAAGGCCTTATTGCCTGTGGATTCATTCCACTTGGCCATGAAAAGACTAGCCATGCAGAAAGCAAAGTCAAGTCTCATTTCAATGCAGCGACCAGAACACACCATGCATCCCACCCATGGTCTGCGCCAACATGAAGAACATGACATTTGCTCAAGGAATTACATCCACAATGCATTGAGTCACTATGTAGTATGTCATTTGCAAAGGCATTGCAATTACTAATTGGGATGTAGTTGTTCATGTGTGCTCACGTAAAATAGCATGCATACAAATGTTTGCATTCAACTGAATTATAAAACTAATTATATACAATATGTGAATGCATAAAATAAGATACGGATAGGTCACAACATGAGCGGACCCTGAGGAAGATGTACTTGGAACATACATCCTATGAAGGCCTTCTGATCAAACACTCTCAGAATCTCTCAGCCACCTGTTACCGGCTGCTTTTACCCAAGCGGCCTTCTGACTCTCAGCGGCAGCGTCTTCAGGATCCTGATCGTTGGAAGCATGCACTAAAGCAGCCACAGCAAAAGATCACAAGACGGTGAGCTGAAAAACCTACCAGAGCAAAACCTAGTGAAACACAGTGAAAGAGAAAGATTTCAAAAGAGTGTAAACAAGTGGATCTGGCACAGTATCCTGCATGATCTGCACATTTAGGACTCTGAGTGGCCGGGATGTTGCACAATGATTACGAACGTCAGGCATATGAGAACTACATAGTGACATAGTATATTGAACAAAAAAGAAGCTTGTAGCAGTCAATGACCATAGAGGAAATTTCTCCCTACAAGTACCTTGGCCATACTTAGCCCATCTCACTTTCTCCGCACCTTGAAGCCATTGGCAGTCTCTGGTTCCTGACGACGGAAGGTAGCATTGCCATGCATTGCCATTTAGACAGATTCAGATATGACTTGATTTGGTTCCGCCCAGACTGTCAAATAGCTAGCCAACCACCTGGATCCTCATATATGCATCATGTCGACTCTGTGAACATGCTTGTTGGAACATGAAGACGCGATTGATCGAAACAGGGGAGGAAGCTTCAGAGTAAGTGCAGGTGCACAGGAACCTGATCCTTGGCAAATGCTGGAAATATTGGTCGGACAAATGCAACTGGACGTTCGGCTAGTGAGAGAAAGGACGACACTATAGCTATAATTGGTCGTGAGTCATGAGCTACCCTTCGCCATTGATTGATCACAAGCCGTCAAAACCTGTACGCTGCAACCCCTAGGTTTGCCCCGGGCCGACGGGTACGTTTTCCTACGTTCAAATTCCTGTGCAGGGCCGCCGTTTTTGAGCTTCTAGCTTAATAAACCTAACAACAAACCCTAAAACCCAAAACCCTAAAACCTAAAACCCTAAACCCTAAAACCATAAGCCCTAAAACCCTAAAGCCTAAAGTCCTAAACCACAAATCACTGCGTATTGCCAGTGGTTTTGCAACTTCTCTAAGCCATCGTGACTTTGCACAACGTCCTCCGTTGCAGAGTGGCATTTTGTCTCTGGGCGAACCATGGGGGTTGCGGGGAACCTGTATTATCGTGAAATAATCGTCAAGAATGAATCGTTATGTTGATGATTATACAATCATGCAACAAAATGCGGTGATTGATAATAAGCATACCGTTATATTGATGATAATGATAGGTTGATCAATAATCAAACATTCATATAATTAAGCATTAATCAACCTGTATACAATCAACTAATTCTAAATACCTACCCTTTATTCACCACGTACTAGCCATTACATACTGAGCCTTTTCATGACCAACAAATTCTGCTCATGAACCACCAGGAAACACCAATTAGTAATTAGCCATCAATTGTCTCCTTAGGCCATTAAGTGGCCACATGTGGCCATAAATTGACTACATACAATTTGTAATTGCGTTTTTTTAATACAGAAATGTCTAACCATCAATTTGCCTCCAGTATTGACCATTCATTTGCCTTGATTGAACCACTACGAGCCACCAATAAACCATTAACTAACTACTTAGTAACTACTAATAACTACTTAGCCTTGATTGAACCCGTGTTTTTCATGAATTTGCCCCCCCAATAAAGAAGTCTGAACCATGAATTAGCTATCAAAGAACAACTATTCACCATTGTGTAGTTGCAGTATCAGTTTGATTACAACCATCCACCATTAACTAGCTTTCAAGAAACAACTACTCACCATTTCTACGACTATTCACCATCAAAAAACAAGCATTCACCCACGCTAGTTTCAAAGAACTAGCCATTCCGAACTATTCCGAACCATTGATTTGGGTATGTGCCAATAGAGTGCTACCCCTAAAACCGATGGTTTCCTAGTATGGTGATCATTTTTTGGGTGGGATATATCATCATATATCTGGTGGTTTCTCAAGTCATAGGGGTACCCCCATCTTTCATATACAAAGAATAGCAAATGGGTTACCTGTCATGGCTTGGCACGTACTCATCTACCATTTTTGTCAGCCTCCGTTGTTACTCGGATACCCGGCCTCTGGTTGGAGGCTTGGAGGGGCCTTGGCACGTACCCAGCATTGAGGCGTTGAGGCGAACACAGCAGCTGTGTATATAACAACACAACGATGACCTAAGAATGAATAGTCATAGTGGTTAATGATGCTTAGTCATGCATAATGATGCTTCATGATGCCTAATCATGGGCTATTGATTGTTTGATAAACCATTTGAGAATGATGGTTCAATGATCTTTAATGAACAATTGAGGATCTTTGATGATGCTTAATCAGGGTTGTTTGAAAATTTGAGGATGGTTCGATGATGATTGAATTATTGGATAATGGTTGATGACGGTTGATGATGGGTAACTTTGATGGTGCTTAATAATGGTTCTTGATGGTTAAACATGCTTTATGATGGTTCAATGATGATTCACTGATGATTGATGATTATTATTGATGGTTCATGATGATTCAAATTAATCATGAAAAAATAAAGTTCAGATAGTATTAATAACCCACTCGCAATACAGTATGCCAAAATCCCGGTTTGCCGGTTTGCAAAAATACCCCCCGCTAAATAAAGTACGCCAAAACTTTTGGGGCCACCAAATTTGGTGGAAAGCAATCTTGAACAATACTAAAGTAGATTAGCAATACTAGAATAGATTCTGGATTTCCTCCCAATTGGATTTCTTATTCGTCAATTTAAAACAATCTTTCCCACCAAATAATTTACATAAGTTTATTTAGGTGGCTCTGAAAAAAGGGGGGTGAGGGCAGAGGTTGATAAGTACAAGGTACTCATTACTGGCGATTTACGAATGTTTCCCATCACGTTTAACTGTATATGTAGCCGTCACCGACCCCTAGTGCCCACCTTCGTCGCCACAAACACGAACGTTATTAGGTGGCCCTGTGATTTGATGACAACTCCTACCATACGATGACAACTTCTACCATACAATGACAACTTCTACCATACCTGGCCACTATAGTAAAACTCCACAAAATACAGTACTTCTTCCTTCAATATCTGATGGAGGTGGGCGCTAAGGGTTGGTCAAACCTATATGTACAGCGATGGTTGATGGCATGACTAGTTCATGAGGTGGACCCGGCAGAATGGTAAAGTTCGTTTATCAGTCACTGTGTGCACTCGCTGGTGGCCGTCAACAATGGTAGTGATGATTTCTGAAAATTGGCTATGATTGTTTGTTAAAATCACAAGAAAGGACGGTTGATAAGCTAGTGAGATTAAGTTGGACACGCTAAGCTGGTTTGCAAGAAACGATCTACAGCAACCAACTGGTGGAAACAAAGTACTTGTTTGGTTATTGTAGATGATCAATTGTCCCCCAATAAATAGCCAAGAAACACCCCTTGACGGATCAGCCAGCAAACCAATCAGTAGCTCTTCCAGAATCATTTGGTGATTCAGCCCCCACTGATTTGGCCATTCACGGCCAATGTTGGACCCCCGCACTGTTGCAACAATGAAACTATGCATCGGTATCCCATCTCCTAAGTAAGAAAATTAAGATCAAAACTGGATGGTTCATCACCTGCTTGCAAAGAACAGCCTGGCGGCAAAATCTGATCCGCCTGTCATGCAAAACTGTCCCCTGCCCCATCCGATCTGTGCTGGTGAACAACGGATCGATCGATTAGTTTCGCGAGCCTATCCCAGCGTGTTGAAGGAGTTTGGCAACATCAGTTCGACGCTGGTGAAAACGATCTTTTGCCATCCCCTGCTGGTTGCTATCCACTGAAAGTAACAGGTGCATAGCATGGTAAAGTTGGCCAGTCTTGATCCATGATTCGATCACATTCATGGGAACCACATCTTTGAACCACGGTAGCATCACTTTCCAGTATCATGATCAACACACCACTCATACCAATGAACTGCTGTCAAACATCAAGAATCAAAACGAATGATCAAAAGCCCGTATCAATTGTCATTGTCATCCACTATTGTTTTGCTTTTTGTATTGACCATGACTCATCGTCATTATTGAACAGTTAAACATATTGCTAATAATCAACATTAAACCATCATTCATCTCGTCTTTGCCCACTATTCTGTCATCAAGTAACCTCATCATGAACCATTCCCCTAAACTTTATCAAACTCTTCTATTGATCGACTCTTTAACAACCCAACTACTAGCCCACCATGAACACTAACTAATGTCAATCTTTTTTAATCATGAACTACATATCTATTCATCAGCCTTCATCAACCACTATCAACCTACCATCATTCACTACTATGAACATCTATCAACCTATCATCAACCTCTATTGATCCACCTTTGCATCCTTCCAACCACCGTGCTCTCCCCCCAGGTCTGCGCCGGGCCGCGGCTGCATTCCTTTCCTCCTCCTCACGGTCCTCACGCCCGCCGTATCCACGCGGGATCTGCCTCAGTCAAAGGTGGCGGGGGTATGTCGGGCCGGTGGTTGGTCTTGAACAACATGGGGAACAACTCTACCCGGGCATGGCCAATAGTTAAAGATTGATGATTAAGAGTGAGAATGGACAAGTGAACGGTAAGTGCGTATGAACAGCAAATATCTGAATCGTATTTGGATACACTCTCCCCTCCCTCCTTCCCACCTCTACGAAGATTAGCTACAATCGTACCAAACTCCTAGGACATATCCTTAGACATCCTTCTTCATATGAATATCAAATCATGTTCAATTCATCCGGTTCCCCTAGAACCATTTCTTCTCCCTTTCGTCGTGGTGCTCCTCGAGTTCATTGGCCTGAACTGGCCCTTGCAGAAGCTCAAGACAATGTTCATCTACATAGTAATCATCCTCCTCCTCATAGAGACTATACTCACCCTTTCTTTAGACTTTTGAGTACTCCAGACCTTAAACAGCTCCGAGGCGTAAATATGCCATCATGGTATGACACTACCTCCCAACTCCGCCTACTCATCCCATTGGCAAATGATAGGGATCTATGGAAACTATTATACCCCAAAATGAAATGATCAACGGACTGGGTATTTTACTGCTGTCATGCGGACGCCCCCCGGGTATTGCATTGCGCTGGAGAAAAAAAAATGGATACACATTTCTTTAAAAATAATATATATATATACCATATATATATATATTAACATATAGATAGTGAACGAGTCAAGATATTGAAGTGCATATTCTCTAGATATATATATATATATACATATATGTGCGTATATAAAAATACATATATACATTCATGCTCATTAATGTTCAACTTGCTTATTTTTCCCTTCGACAAGGTTCGTTTCCTGATGCAAATATATAGCAATGCAACACATCAACAAGTGATTTGCTGCAAAAAATATGTATATATATATATATATATATATATATATTTTTTTTTCTGGCTCACTGGCTAGCGGCTTTCCCCAACGTTCGCTGACTATGGCTGTCAGTCTTACTTGCTGTTACCTGTAAAGTACTGTAAAGTAAGTTGTCCCACTATTGTTGCAAAATGAGTGCCTAAGCCAATAGAGAAAACATCTGCGTACTAGCAACCCTGAGTACTCATAGCAGCAGGGACATCACTATAAGGGGTATCTTGAGGGTGTGCTCATGATTGGGAATGGCTGAGTATATGAACTATCAGCAGCTACAGTCGTGCAGAATATCATTAGTTAACAATACTTCATCGGTTTTACTCATTCCAACGGCTAGCGTTTCCAGAATTACCATGGCTTTCGAGCTGATCGAATCTTCAGATTGTTGGTGCTACTGGTATATCAATCCTGTCACCACTACGAAGCCAAATATTGTTTGCTTATCCATGTCAAGTCAGGAATCCACCAATGGTGCACGTGATTCAACCTTATGTGTTTCCCGCTCGTGTTCTCATCAAATATCAAACATGCAACATGTCCAAAATTATACGCCATGACATGCGATGACGTTAGCTGTCACGGTTCTCAGTTCCAACAAGTGGCCTAAAACGGCATAAGCTGGATAACAAGCCCGTCGGTACAGGCCAGTCAATAGGAGTTTTATCACACTAGTAAATCATATCCGTTATACCCATCGTCTCAGTGATCTCAACGCTATATCTAGTCACTTGTATCAACGATCCAACTTATAGCTGTTTTAACTGCCGATTCAACAGCTATATCGACCTTCTATTCAGCCAAAGCTTCAACTGATCGAACACTCGTGTGCATTCACAGCGCAATGTTTCCCAAGCGCGACGTTGCGCCCTGTGACGGCTGTTGGAAGGGCGAGTACGCTGGCATGCTCGTTCGAAGCCTTGGGGCCCCCGGTGGCTAATGGTTGATGCTCCAGGGGTTCATGAGGGTTGTGTAATGATGATTAATGTGGTTGATGATCAACATGCTCAATGAACCGATAATAGTGATGATCAATAATGATGGAATATTGGAAACATGGTGAATGATAGGCAAGTATGGTGAACACTGGTTCAGAATGGGGGTCAACGATGGTGACTCATGGCTAATGATGGTTTATGATGGTTCGTGGTTTATGATGGCTAGTAACGGTTTGCGGTTATGACGGCTCGTAGTTTATGTTGGCTAGTAATGGTGGATGATGGTTCATGATGGTTCGTGACGGTTAATGATTCATGCCATGATGATTCATGATGGTTGATGATGGCTTAATAACTATCCATATACCTATATATATATATATATGATACTGATACTGTTTAAGAACATAGTAAATGATAGCCAATTCTAGCTACTGGTTGATGATGATAATTGGCAATCATGGCTAATGATTTCTGGTTGATGATGGTCCATGATGGCTGATGATAGTTAGATAACCATGAGCTGACAATCATGCAAACATCAGGTAAACCATCAGTCCACCATCATTTTACCGATCACCCAGCCTTGAGCCATCAATCGACCATCAGTTCACCATCAACTCGCAATCAACTCCTTATCAGCGAACCACTATCAGTGACTGCTATTACTGCTTGAACATTTAGTTAGCCGTCATTTAATCCGTATAACTTTACTTTAGGCTATCGTCAAGTTGATTAGTGAACTTAACCTAGGTTCATTCAAATTGTTTGGTGCTTTAGGTTGCTTACTTAATCTATCTTAAGAGATAACTTCACCATTGATTAAATGAACCATCACTTCACCACTTCAAACATGTCCGACAACGCTCCAAGCTGCGGCGATGGCGGCACTGCAGGCGGTGGTGCGTGATCTTCTTCACCTGTGAAATCAACGCGCAGCGAGTTCTCGGAAGCGAGTTCTCGGGGCGAGAACGCACCGAGGCGCTCGACGAATGGGATGAAGAAATGGATGGTTTTGCCAGTTTCTGGGGCAAATTCATGGCAAATTAGCAATTTCTTTCGCAAAATCATGGTTGAAAATCGTTCATGATGATAAATCATGGTGGTTTCATGATGGTGAAGTGATGGTGGTTCATGACTGTTGGCAGTAGATGGTTAAGAATGATTAATGATGATTAATTAGCGGTAGCAAACCGTGATTTAAAGTAAGGATGGTCCATGATGGTTCTCATGGTTCATCCATGCTTGATAATGAATAGTGAATGAATGGTAAATGGATTGTGAAGTGCAGTTTGCTGGTCAATTGTGATTCATTGATAGATAGTGATAATGATGTCGGTAAATTATGGTAAATATCAATCATGAATTGACGGATACTACTGGCTAGTGCTGGCCAACAACGATAGTGACTGAATGCTGAAAAGGGGATTTCATAAACGGCAAATCTATGGTTGATTGATGGTTTATACCGATGGTTGATGAATCATCAAAAATGATTGATTCATGTTTGATGATGGTCAAGAATGATGGCAAACAGTGGTTTGCGATAGCTAAGAATCTTGACAATGACTGACACTGATTGGAATTGTCAACTATGTAGCACTGGTGTTAACAACAGTCAACCAAGAAACTAGCTCATATGGTGAATGGAAAACTAAGGGTTTGAGCAATCACTTTGATATATTCAGGTTTTCAATTCAATTCAATATTTTGGGTTGGCTTGAGATCAAATGAAAAAGATGGTAGAAAACGAACCACTAGGAATTTCTAGTTTTTATATTAAGGTTTGGAATGCTTGCCGGAGTTGTGTTTGCTTTGTTTTCTATCTGGGTGCTTCTCAGAATAGGGGACCCCCCAAATCATCCTTTATATTAATCATCAATTCTTGGGTCCCCTATTTTGGAAACCACCAAATCATTGATATTCAAGATTAATTCAGTAGAAAAGGCGCCGCCAGGGAGTTCTAAATTTTTGATGTGATAAGAAATCAAATCAATATATCTAATAGGTTTGACCGTGCCCCCAGTATGAAAAACTAGCCTGGGTGCTTAATATGTGGTAGGGGAGGGTTTAGTATTGGGAAGTAAAGATTGTTTGGCAATTTGAGTGTCCTGGGAAAAGATTACGGATTGTGACCACACATGAAATAGGGTACAATGGCAAAATGAATCTACCGCTAACATGGATCTCTGAGCTCATTGTGAATGGAAATTAAACTATATATATATATAACCGGTTTAATTAACCATAATGAACCCTCCTTGAAACTTATAAACCACCAGAAAAGCTATGGAAAGTCAGAGGTTGCCAGCTTTTGTACCAGCGGTTACCGCCCAGGACCATCCCCGGAGCCGACCTGTGTCGCCAAGGACAGGAGGTGGCGGGGCCACCTCGCCGAGGGCATGCCCATTGGGTATCCTTCCGAGATTGGATTCTAACCATTTGCAGTGCAGTTGTATGATAGATACATGTGCAACACATATGTATATATGTAACGTAAATATCTATGATCTTTATACACATTTGCATGAAAACACACTCACACTCCACCACATCAATGTATGCAAGAAGACTGCATCGAAACACATTGATTCATCCATCCAATTCATCCGTTCAATCATTCATGCACACATTCATTCATTCATTCATTCATTCAATCATTCATGCATACATTCATTCATTTAATCATTCATGCATACATCAATTCACTTAATCATTCATGCATACATCAATTCACTTAATCATTCATGCATACATTCATTCATTCAATCATTCATGCATACATTCATTCATTCCTTCATTTATTAATTCATTCCTTCATTATTTCTTCCTTTTGTTTTTTCTTTCTTTCCTTCATTTTGTATTCACATCGTATGCAGTGAATGACATAACACCACGTCATTTTATCACATGATATTTGCATACGTAAAACTTGATTTCATATCGAAATTCACGCGATCTGATTGTTCCAGAATTATTCATCACAATACATGGCCTCGCATAGTCTTACATCCATACAAGGACAGGAGCTGTGGATCTTGCATTATGGGTGATTAACAACTGCATTTTTATAAGCTATAACAACCACTATATCATGAAGATCAACTTTAAGCTCGTAGAGTAGCCTGATATATTCTATCAATCTTTACATCTGTTGGCGATTTGCGATCAGTGACACAACAAATCATGATTAATTGACAGTAATCAAACATTGAGTCAATGCTGACCATGAGACCATGCTGCACTCCACATGAACAATTAGCCAAAAGTGACCGTTGCTAACCATCAACATTTTTTTTTGTCAAAACATCAAAAAATATTAACGATCATTAATCAACATGACCCATATCTGATGATAATCCTTGAGCCAACATCAAAATCACGAGGTTCATCGACCAAAAACCATTGAGCAACCATTGCTAGTCAGCATCGCATCAAAGCTTTGATGCTAATCAACCATTCAACAGGAACCATTCATCAATAGGTTGCTCAAACGTAAGTCAAAAACCTGATTCATCACCATTCATCGATTTTTATCACCAACCATTCAACCCAACCATCCATCATAATCACCAGCCATTTCCCACTAATCACCAGCCATTTCCCAACCATTTCCCAACCTTTTCCCCAGCAGCCACGTCGTGGCGCCGCGCGGCAATCGCCTCACTCATGGGCTCCGCCGCCGGCAGTGGCGGCGTCTCCTGTCGCTCCTTGGCGGCCTGGCGTCGTTGAAGGCTGATCGGGATGAATGAATCAGGGAAAGTAGCGCCGTTATGCAAGGGTCATTATAATCAGGGGTTGCAATAAATGTCACCATAATGGTTATAATCATTATAATGGTTATAATGGTTATAATGGTTTTAATCAGGGGTTGTAATGGTTAAAATTTAAAATGGTTAAGAACAAATATAACTATAAATGTAACCAGGGGTTATAATGGTTATAGTAATAGTGGTCATTCATTATAATGGTTATGTAACCAGGGGTTATAATGGTTTTGCAATTATAAATGTATGGTTATAGTTATAATATGTGATAAATATATGGTTATATGTGGTGATAATGGTTGCATGTGGTTGTAGTGGTTATATAATGGTTATAGTGGTTATATAATGTTTATAGTGGTTATATGTGGTTGTAGTGCTTACAATGGTTATGCAAGGGTTGTATGAGGGTTGTATAAGGGTTATAGAAAGGCTAATGATGGTTGGTGGCTTCATGATGGTTAGTGGTTTAGGTAAGGTTTATACAGGGGTTAGAAAAGGGTCAATGATGGTTGATAATCATGGTTTGATGATGGTAAATTGATGGCTAATCATGGCTAAGGATGGTTGATGGTTTATGACCGTTTGTATCTGTTTGCAATGCTGAACAGAAGTGGACCTAGCAATGGATGGTATTAACCACCAGTCATCATCAGTGCCCCTCATTGTCCGGTATGAACCCTGCTGAATCACAACGATTAATCCATGATGATCCACCTTTTACCATGGTAAACAAACATACTGAAACTACTAAACCATTATCCTATAACCATTACTTCAGTAGTGTTTCATACCATGTATTCATGTAATAAAAAAATAAAAAAGTAAACAAACAAAATAATAAATAAATAAAAAGTAAATAAACAAATAAAAAATAAATATGTAAAAAACATAATAAATGAATAGACAAAGAACAATAAACATCCTTTTTTAAAAATGAATAGATAAATATGTAAATAGATGAAAGAATATACATACATACGTATATATATATATATATATACATATATACTTACATATCAACAAATCATCCACCTGAGGCCGCTGCACCGCCGCCGGGAACCGCACCGCCGTGGCAAAGGTAATCTCCCCCGCATCGCCACCGCCCTCGGCGTCCATCATGGCGTCCAAGCTGCCCTGGTCACGGCTGGCTCGAAATGGCGAAATGGCAAGGCAGATTGATGGTTAGAACCATGGTAACTAGAGGTCAATCATGGCTAGTAATGATTAACATAGATTGGCTGATTGATGGCTGACATTGGTGGTCAATTGATTCAATTGATGGTCAATGACTAATGAATGATAGGGATTTAGCTGGTTTTTGGCTGATTCATGGCTGATTCATGGCTGATTGGTGATATTGGTGGTTGATTGATGGTCGATCAATGACTGAACAAAACATCCGGTTGCTTGAATGATACAAGCGCCATGTACGCTACCCGTTCTGCACACATCGAGGCACTGAAATGATTTGAAATGCGCATATCTTTGCACACAAATATACGCATACCCAAAGAATGCATATATCACACATATATATATATATCCTGTAGAGGTGGGTAAACAACGGCCACTATGACTTTGTTTTCGTGACCCGCTTCAGCATATATATATATATATACATGTAAATATAAACCAAATAGTTATATCATATATATCAATGTATACACATAGGATTATGCATCTTGGACGATCCGTCTGCATCTGCTTATCAGCTTTCGGCAGAATGCTGGGAATCCAGTGAATCATGGGCTATGGGTGGCAAGTCCTTAGAGTGCTGATGAATCTCCGCACTTGACTCGAATTTTGAAGAGTCCAGTTTTTCCTTTGAAGGAAAAAAGATTTCCTTTATCCTTTATCCTCGGTTTGGCCACTATCCTCGTTTTATTGGACAGGATAAAGATGTATTCATGCCTTTTAGTACATGCTGTACTCCAATGCTATCGTGAAGCGAAGAGTCGGCCATCAATATCCGTTTTGCAGGAAATGTTTTTTGGAGTTTAATCAATGGTCCAGTCCGGAAAAAAACGGTAAGACCCAACAGGACACTCTTACAGATATAAGACTCACAGTCAAATGATATCTAAAATCATCCGAATACATTCATAAATACTTACATGTCATCTGACATCCCGTAGTTTTCCTTTGCATGGAGGCTGTTCTTCAATGAACCACCTCGCCCAGGGCCTCAACATCCGCCTCTCCCAAGAACCCGCCTGATTTTTTCCATAGGACGAAGCAGAGTACGGTGAAGGTTTCTGGCCAACGCGGCATGTGAGTCAGTGATGTTGCATTCCATTTGGGGATGCGCCAAGCCATAGGGTAACCAATGACCCACCCAAAAGATGATCATTGAACTGGCTGTGGGTCAAAACCCGGTACCCCTGGTTCCCCTATCATATCATTGTTTTCCCTATAGTTTTGTTGGCTATAGGGAAAACATTGGTTGCTTAATATTGACCCGTAGACAACTAGGAAACCATTGGTTGACTGGGGGTACCATTATTTGGGCACATATATACAAATTTTTGTTGTGCAAATTAAAACTGGTTGGTGGTTTTAACCTCTATGAACAAGATGCTTGGCAACCAACTGATCATTTGGCAATAGTAAGTAAACAAATTAAAACACCAGCCAGAAAACCTAAATTGCTGAGAAGTGCTGTGCAGCACGTGTTGACCGTGACTCAATGCCTCATTTTAAAAAATCGTGGAGATTGCAACTCTCATCAGGACTGAACCCATTTTATGGTTGCGTGACGGTGAATGACTTTTGACCTGACAATATCCATGTCTTGCCAGCAGTTCCCCCATTTCGAGTTCAAGCTTTGTTGGTCTCTCATGAAAAAGCCACCAGCTCTGCCAACAAGTATTCCAGAGAATTAGAAACATAAAACTGGAAAACCAAAAATCATGTTGCTGCTATCGTTTTTAAAGGTTATAAATGGTGAATACTGTGCATTCCAAGTTGTTATTGTGACATCATGAATAGGTAGAACAAAATAAAAACAAACAGCTTCCAAGACATCTGTTGTGGCTCGGTTCCGGCTGGTTCCCAAGATCCATGGTAGGAAACCACCCCCAAAATAGGGGTTTCTTAAAGTAGGCAACCCTCAAAGCTTTGGTTGGTTTTTTGTATATAAATAATCATTGATTTGGGGCATCCTACTTTGAGAAACCACCAAATAATTGTTCTTTTTTGATCAAGAAACCAGCCGATAATTTTGCTGGAGCTTAAAAAGCATTCACAATTTCCGATCATTCACCAAACAATTTTCGAAACAGCTAGCTTTTGGACACTGCTCAGTTTGGGAGCATCATCCAGCAAACATCATGAGCGATTAAACACCCACACCAAGCATTGAACCAATCGTCATTAACCATGAGTCATTCCCAACCATCATCAACCGTGAGTCATTAACCAACCCTTCCAAAAAACCTGACCCAAGTTCCTGCCTTTTTCTCTTGAGCCTTCTTCTTCTCCTGGGCCTTTTGTTTCTTGGCACTCTCCCTGGCGCGTTTTGGTTGAGGAAGTCGGAGCAATCGGAAAGCTGCACTGATAGAGAATGTGTATCCAGCTGAAACAAGCAGATCTTTAGCAAATCGACCAGTACTTTCGTGTCTCGTAAAGCTGCCATCCATGCCGCTGTTGGGATGACCGGAGCTTCCAGATTCGCTGATGTCATCGTAGATAAAACCAAGCAGCTGTTCCTTGAGCATGGAAAACCTGTGTTGGCTCGACCCCTGATTCTTGGCAGTGTAGATTCCCCAAAAAACATGTGATACTTGCATATACATGCTGGCTGGTGGTTTCAACCCCTATGAAAAAATGGTCAACCAACCATTTGTTTACAATTCCTAGGGGCAATAAATACAGTATATAAACCACCAACCAGCATGCATGCTGCATAGACATGGTGTTCTCTACGGGGCGAGCTATTCATTCTGGGGAAAGAAACCTTCATAGGTTCCCCAAGGTCCGAACCTCGATACCAATGCACTGATCTTCCTCTTAATGAATTATTCTTATAAATGTTTGGAGGTCTTTGGCAACTCTTTTGTCAAAGAACATTGATGGTCTTCGTTGTCCGGTGATCTTTTTGGTAATCTTTCAGCATGCCATTTTCGTTGCGGATTTGATTCCTTTACATTCCTAAACGCCATAGCAGCCATTCGGGTCCCGCGGCCTGAAGGGGCTGACCTAGAGGATCTTACAGGAAAGTCTACGAGTTGCATCCAAAACGTTGCGCAGTTTCCCAGAGTCTCCCATGAGGCTGATAAGCAATTTTTGGGGGATGTCATTCATCATCGTGGCTTTGAAAGATCCCATGTTGACCCAAGTGATGCTTTTCGTATATCTATAAATATATATATATATAAAATATATATATATATATATGTAGGCGTTTGGCTTTGACTGATCGTCGTGGGACTCCCCCTCGGCGGTTGGTTCAGCTTGGACCCTCCCTGAACATCCAATATACCTTAAATAAGAAAACACCTTAAATAAGGAATGTACTATTTAAGGAATATTTTTTAACAAAAAAACACCTTAAATAAGGAATGTTTTTTAAGGTGTTTTTTCCTTAAATTTCAAGTTTTTTTTGAATTTAGTTTTTGCTTTTGACATGTTGAATGTTATTTTTTTCAATCTCCTCACAGGAGATTGATGATTTACTCTTTCAAATGATTTCTCTAAATTTTGTGGCCTCCTCTGAGGAGGTGTTTCAAATCTCCTCTAAGGAGATAATTTG
>VSDK01007202.1:530118-543692 GCA_009767595.1 Symbiodinium kawagutii | reverse complement strand
TTCAAAGCTGGCAGTGGGTGACTGGAGGTTAACATATTTTTATCATAATGTTCACATGTGGATATCATGTGAAGAATATTGCCTGGGGTGCATGCATGCAGGTTTTCCAATGATTGGTTCAGACACTCAACTTGCTCTTCAAACATATTTCCCTTTTTTCCAGGAAGCCAACAGAAATCATCCTTCTTCAAAAAGAAACATCTAGTCTACATCAATTGGGATCAGCTTGGACTGACACCATGCCTGGGCATCTCTTTCAGTCAACTCCCCAGCTACCAGCTTCACAATGCATTGGTTGCAGATGTCGAACAAAACATCCTGGGTCCATCTGGGCCCACCAAACTGGAACAACTGCTGCTTCCTGCCCCACTTCCTCCTGATGGCTGCTTTGCCAGTATCCTTGTAGTACATCCTGCCATAGCCAATAGTTTCCTGAAGGCCATGTGGGAATTCAATTTGGGTTGTCAAAAGAAATTTGATGTCATTGGTTAAAACCAAATCAATTTTTGGATTCATGAAAAAATTTGATTTGGTATGTTCAGATTATTATTATAGAAAAAAATCATATGTTTTTGATTTTAAAACAACATTTTCCAAGATTAGCATCCCTTATCTACTAGCAAAAAAAATTGGTTGTGCTGAGCCAAAAAACCGGGTTTTCTTCGATGGGAGCTGCACCAGAAGAAGCAGGTGCAGCTGGAGAAGCAGAATTTGCTGAAGAAGCAGGTGCTGTTGGATGGGCCACAGGAGCTTGCAAAGCTGCAGCTGGTTTCTTCCTGGCTCCCACCTGTGCTGCTGCAGGTCTTTTCAAAGCACCCATCTTAGGTGCAGCCCCTGGCCTCTTCATGACCTTGGAAGGTGCTGGTGCCACAATCATCATGTTGGGCACTTCTGTTTCAAATTCTTGGCCATTGTCGAACTTGCCAACACAAAAGCCATTGGGACCAGCTGCCATTGCAGCCACTTCCAACTCCCCAGGGGAGTTATGGGCACTTCTGACCATGGCTTTGCGAGATGGGTCCTACCAACAGCCTCTTGGCATGCTAGCAGCAATGGGAAGTGCATTGGATGCAGCTGCTTCATCACCACTGGCACCACTGGAACTGACAGCTATGGCTGATTCATCCTCACTCTCTTGCTTTGCACATGGTGTCGATGGTTGGCCAAGAGGTTTGCCCAGCATCCTTTCATAGATCTGAGCAGCCCCAGATCCAGATGCAGCAACCCCAAGCATTTGCTCATAGACAGCACCTGCTCCACCAGGAGTGGCCCCAGATGAGCTTGAAGGCAAAGAACTTTCAGAATTCTTTTTCATTACCTTCTGGACTGCAGCATGTCTCAAAACTTTGCTTGGAGAGCACTGCTTCTTGTAAGGATTTGGGAGCGTTTTCAAAATTCTTTGGATGGCTGCAGGAAGCTTCTTGCCAGTTGTAGCTTGTCTTTTCTTTTGATAGCAAAATTGGCAAGCTGCAGCCAATCTTTGACCAAACAACTTAGCTTCATCACTATTGACTTTTTGGAATGCCAAGAGGACTCCAGCAGTAATCCAGCCAGCAGTTGGTCTTGATGATAAGATCATCATTTCTATGACAAGGCTTTCATAATTGGAAGCCACAGTGTCAGGGCTCTGATGCAAATATTTCAAATCCAGCCCTTGTGGCAAACACAGCTTCAAGACTTTTGCCAACTCCTCAGGAGTGCTACTGTTGGACCTTCGAGCCATATTCAATGGCTGCAGAAGAAAATGTTTGTTCTTTCATGTTTTGCAAAGCTGAACTGCTTCATGTGATTCCTTCATTCAAACATGGCAGCCACACTTGCCAGTCCATTTGCCAATTCACACAGGTTCGAGCCAAAAGCTACATATGCCCAACCAAAAAAACAACAAAACAAGTAAAAAAAAAACATTCCTTATTTAAGGAAAATCAACATTCCTTATTTAAGAGGTTTTTTTGTTAAAAAAACCTTCTATTTAAGAGATAATTTTCCCAAAAAAATACCTCTTAAATAAGGTATATTCTTTATTTAAGGTATATTGGATGTTCAGGGCTAGAGTGCGGGGCGCTTGCATGAGCGCTCGTGCACTCACCCTTTTCTTCGCGGTTGCCAAGATCTTCATCTGTGGTGGTGGCGAGGCAAGAACCTTCTTGGCATCGCGCTCTGCGGCGCAAGCGCAGCAGGGCGCGACTTACACTCAGGAAGGCCACTGGAATCGCCCTGGGGAAACACCGAAGAGCCTCGGTGCGAAAGGCTTTTACTGCCCTGCTCGGGCATCACGCCTGGCACCGAACAAACTATCGGTCACTCCAAAACCACCTACCAAGGATGACTTGGCAGCGCGGCCCATGTCAACTCCCAAACTCCGATACGGCGGAGCATTGTCGGAATTGCCAGAAACACTGGCGCCATGTCTGGCATCAGAGCAAAAGAAGGCGCAATGGCAGCCATTCCAGGCCACGCCAAGAAGTTGCCGACAAGTCAGACAAGAAGGACAAGACCACGAAGAAGGATCCAGTGAATCCCTCCAAGACACCGATCAAGGAGAAGGAACAGGATGCCTGGCAGGTCTTTCCGACCCGAGTTCCTTGGGTCGCAACAACTCCTCAATCCAGAATTCCAAGGGTGCAGGAGCAAGAGCAGTCGGAGGACAAGCCCCTTCCACCGAATCCTGTGTTGCCGGCTCCACCAGCATCCAGAACAGTTGTTGCCACACCCTCGGACACCCTCACAGAGAGCGAAGCCGAGACTTTGAAGCATCTCAAGGCCCTCAAAGACCTTGGCTCCTTACCAGAGATGTTGGTGACTCAATTGCAAGAGCTCGAAAAGCGCCAAAGCCTTGCGGTGTCACAGAGGACTCTGAACCATGGACATTTAAACAGATTGCACCGTGTCCGAAATCAGGTACAATCAACAGTCAAGAAAATCGTCGCAGTGGACGAGGACTGGCGGAACTTCATTTCAGAAGTCACGTCCAAGGTGCACATGCATGCACACCAATTTCAAGCCCACCGCGGAGATCTCTTAGAAACCTTAAACACGAAGCTGCAGGAGTTGGAGACCATCAAACTCGAAGTCTCAACGGCTTCCCAGCAACTTATGGGGCAGACTCCAGTGATCGACACACAACTGGAGGACATGAATTTGCAGGAGCAATTGGCTCAATTCCATCAAATGACAGCAGCCATGGGGGTCACGGATACACCTTTGGTCGAGGTCTCCGAGGAAGAGCCCGAACAGACCGAAGAGTTGGACGAAGAGATGGAGGCTGCTACTCCAGGCAGCGACAAACCATCGAAGGTCAAGAGCCATTTGGCACCTGCGCCCTTTCGACAACCGGGATCACCCGGAAAGGTCGCAAGCCATCACTTGAAAGGCAAAGAACAAGACAAGGAGAAGAGAAGAGACAAAGAGCGCGACAAGTCCAGGAGCGCCAGTGCTTATCGAGAGGATCCTCTGTGAACTCTCTCCTGGCACATCTCGCCACACCTCGTCCATGGAGTCACTATGTTTTCGATCAAGGTGATCATGCTCGAGTTGGACATTTTGATTGCGCCCCTGGTCCTACTTTCTCAACAAATCGAACTGATGACAGGGCAGACCAAGGACTTGACTTGGGAGTCAATGTCCGTGTACAGGTTTCAGCCCGCCAGTTCCCTCAGAAGCCCTCGTGGAAATGCCGGACCCTACGTGATCCAAAAGTACGATATGATTTCAAGATGCTGTCCAAGTGCTTTGTTTTGGGACTACAACGCACAAGTTCTGGACTACCTTGACATCGTTCCCTGAGCAAGCCAGAGCTCTTTGGCACCTTCAAGGTCAGGTACCACCTGATGAAGAACATTTTATGGCTTTGGTGGACTTTTGGACCGTTTGGGGCCTCCCTCGGCTACAAGTTGGTCTCGTTCATTCATCGCGCTTGGACTTACAAGGACTCTGATTAGGAAGATCTGCCGCTGACATTGCACGTGAACGCAATGAAGCCATTTGCGATGCCATCCCTGTCGAACGGAAATATGAATGGGACCACTTCCAGCAAGCTGTACGTGCACATTCCCATCGCCGGCACCACTATGTGGAGACATGGTTTCTTGCGGAATTTCGTGCCTCCGTCTGCCTTCGTTCCAGACGAGTGCGAATTGACACAGAAATGAGGCCTGAAGACTTTGACAAGGCTTGCCTCAGGACTTGGATTGATCACATCCAGCCTCGTGTTGCTGCTACAGTTGTTGAAGTCACTCCTGCTCCTACATCGGGACGGCTGACCGTTGCGCATGCTTTGGTTATTCAAGGTAGCCTGCAAAGCCACACAGGATTTTTGCTTTCCTGTGAATCTTGGCCGGTGCTCGCTATGGGATTGCATCGTGCAGTTCTCAGTTACAAGTATCATGCCGTGCATGATATTTTCCGCATCGCCCAGTTCGATCGTTTCTGCCATTCCCCGAACCGCTTCTGCTACATTGAGGATCAGCTACCAGGAGCCCAGATGTACACCAGCCATCAGGTTCCACGATTGCGACTTGGTGCTTGGATGAAGGAGACCTTCGCAATTTCGATGAGGACGAGACGGATGGGGAATCCGGGGATTCAGACATCACATCCACATCGGCAGGAGAGAGTGACGACTTGGAGGGCTCTGATTTCACCTCCTTCCTCCAGCAACCGATTGTTAGTGTGCGGACCGGAGACGTTGGAGCGATCCTTGGGGAGAGATTCCACTCGAGTACAAGGTTGACGATGTCTTTGCGGGGACTACTTCGTCGTGGGCGTCTACATGGGATGCTTGTGGGGACTATGAGATGGAATTTGAGGCGGTGAACTTCATGCAGCGCAGTAGGTCTCGCTCAAGGGATTCTCACAGTGGCTCCCTGGACAGCGATGATGAACATGACCCAGCAGCTGCGAGCTCTTCCTCGTCGCCACATCAACCCAGTACACATGCCAATATCTCTGCAGAGGAATCGATGGTACAATGGACTTTGGTTTACTCGGACATGCCCTTTGACCCTCTACCTGTCATGGCGCCTGAAGTGGGACCAACATTCTCGCAAGTCAGCCAAGCACTACACATGCCGCTTGCTGAGATCGTGGCCATGTATCCTGTCAACCATATGATATCGACACCATGGGGGATCATTTGATGCTTGTCGAGTGTCGGGGAGACCGCATTCAGTCTGAGCTTGAAGCAGTGACACTGCTGGCAATCATTTGCCAAGACAGCAATGTGGACCCTGGCCATGGGCCACACATCTTTCACTCACTATTAGCTGCCCGCAGACAACAGTCATTCCAGACCCTCATTGGTATCCTGCGAGCGACTGGGGTGGCAAGGCAATTCCCTGACCAAATGGCATTGTATGTGAACGGCGTCCGTTGGAACGCTGATGATCGTGCCCTTCACGACTTACGCAATGGTGACTATGTGGAGTTGCGCTTCGTTGAACCGCGGGAGACGGAATTTCGAGCTGTTCTCATTGATTGGATTTTGCACAGGGACTTGCACTTTGGCCTAGCCTTCTCAACAATGTGAATGACCAGATGATCTCCCCAACGTTGCCCTTCTTTGCTGAAGGCCCTGCACACCCACAACTTTGTGAAGAGTCACAGGAAAATTTGACTCCATTTGCATTCCACACTTGGTTCATTTCTCACCGGACATCCACTACATGCCGGGAGGGCCGTACTGTTGTATTTGAAATGCATCCTCGTTCATGGCAGCAGGTACTGAACCACATTTGGAGTGACCGTATGGATCCATCACAACCTTTCTCGATTACCTGGATCAACCCACAGCCACCACTTTTGGGCCGACAGGGACAGGCAGACATCCCTCACTTGATCGTGGAGCAGCATCACATACCTGATCGCATCGCCATCTTGCTGACTTCCATCACTTATGGACAAGGGCCAGCCCCTCGACAAGAGGCGTTTTCGGTACCAGGAGTGCTGCATCGACATCAACTCCTGGATCTTTTCCACCTTCAGCCATGGTGTGATGATCGCTTTACGTGCAGAGTTGTCCACAATCAACATGAACTGGCACCTGACCTGCCATTTCATCAACCGACCGGACAGGCCTTTACCATTTTTGTTGAGGAGCCATTGACCCCCAATACCGTTGAGGCTGCGGTTGGCGTTGCAGAAGTGGCAGCATCTGAGAATGACCTCACCACATTCATGCAACACCACCGAACCATCGAGAATCCGGATGGTGCACCGCCCCACCATGGAGGCACTGGAACTACACAATCCACCGCTGTTATCACGACACCGGGTACGGCAATTCTCACTTGCACTGGTGGTTTGTCATCTTTTGACGTACAACCAACGGATGATCGTGCTTGGGATACTCTTGCCATGCTCGCAGATGCACTTCCGCCCCTCCGGACTTCTACAGGTACTAGGATCTTCTTTGTGGCCACGTATTTCTTGTCGCCAACTCGGCAACGACGCTGCGCATTTCCTAGATACATCAGCCTCGACTACGACCCCACCACTTGGCGACCTATGTTGGTCGCAGCCTACCATGATCTGGTCGACAACAACCTGCCTGTTGAATTTTTTGTGGTGATGCCTCATCCACAACAAAACCCAGGACCACCGGTTGCGGCTTTCATCATTGTTGCTCAGGATCGCCAAGAAGACGATTGTCCCATTCTGGGCACCATGGCAGAAGAAGGACACTTCTTGCATGTGGCCTTTATCACCACAATCGATGTCACACAACGACAGATTGTCTGCGAGCTTGGGTGTGGACACAGGTGCTTTGGTCGTCGACCTTCAACTTGGTGTACTGTTCTACACGGACATTCTACCATCACCAACGACGCTACGTATCCTTTGCCCTTGGGAGCAGGAGTTCTCGTCTACTTGGCACCTCTTGATGATTTGGGACAATTGGCACGAGGTTTTGAAATGGAACAAATCCGAGCGACTGCAGCTCCTGATGATCCAATTCATTCTATTCCGTTGGACCCTATGGAGGACTCACAGGCATTGCTTCAAGTTCGGTCGTTTGTGCGCCCAATAGCTGGTGCGGTGGCTCATGCCCAGCAGCCAGACACCGCATCAGTGCAACCTACTCTACATTTCTTGTGTAGTACATCTCCCTCCATGGATGCTGCAGCCATTTCGGTGACCCAGCTGATTCATCCTCCGGACATACATTTGCACTTTTCCGTGTATTTCAGTTTCAAGTCGTTTGGCCGGTTCCGAGTTTGGGCTCCGTTCTGTTTGCGTGCCTTCCATGTGTTCAACATGGAGTGCTTTGCGGTCCCAGGACGACACCTGCCCGACAAGGATGATCGAACCCTACTGAAACTTTTGCACCGCAAAGGATATCCTCGAGCCGTCTTGCTTGATAGCACTCCGACTCAATCACGCATTACCTGCAACCTTTTCTGGCAAAAGGATGCGCAGCATCAGTTCAAAGCCCGACAAGACAAACCACACCAATGGCCACCTTCTCTACAAACAGGTGTTGAAGCCCAGTTTTGGCCTTGTCCTCCAGAGCCACGAGACCCACATTGTGATCTCCACACTGGTATCTCCAGTGATCTCATCCGGTGTTTCAAGGCTCCCAAGCAGAATTTTCTTCGCGCACTACCGGAGGTGGACAGAGTTTTAGACTTTGCGGGCAGACCTCAGACCGTTGCAGATGATGTCTGTGAACTTCGTGGTTTTGATCGTTTGGTGATTTACACAGATGGGTCAGCACTTCCCCAACAGCGCCCTCATCAACAAGGAGCTGATCCTGCAATGGATGATACGTGGGCATTCCTTTTGATCGTTTGGTGATTTACACAGATGGGTCAGCACTTCCCCAACAGCGCCCTCATCAACAAGGAGCTGATCCTGCAATGGATGATACGTGGGTATTCCTGGTTTTGGGAGAGGTGTACCCCTTACCGACTCGACCAGGCACTGTCTCAGTGGTGGGTTGTGCTTCGGGCTCGGTGGACTATCAACCTGGCTCTCCGACTCATTGGGGCACAATCTTGCATGGATCAGATCAAGCAGAGCGCGAAGCCCTTCTCTGGGCACATTGGTGGCGTGTTCTTCATGACACCAATATCCCCACAACCTTTGTCTCGGATTCTGATACCTACATTAGATTCTGTCAAGGGCAAGCCGGCTTGGAGACTCTGGCATCACCGGACAGACATTTGAGGGCGCTTTGCCAGCTTGTTGAACGAGGACTTTCTCTCCCTCCTACTTACTGGCATACACCTGGACATCAAGGCGACCCTTGGAATGAGACTGTGGACTACCTCACCCAGTACCAACGACAGATGCGACTTTCTTCGCTTGATTGGCCCCTCCTCCCAGGACCAATCATGGAGGATACCGCATTTGTGGTTGATCCTTGCGGCTCGCACTTGGGGCATCTCGCTTGGTGATGGTACTCTACAACTACCACCGCCTCGACTTCCATCAGACCGGAATGCAGTTTCGACCACTATGACTTCCTGGATGAAAGGTTCTATCACATTGAGCTGTTGCACTGTGAATGTGAACACATTATACCAGCACCCATCGGGATTCAGTGGGAAAACTGCTTTCATCATGGAACAGCTTGCTCACCATCATATCAACGTTGTGGGTGTCCAGGAGTCGCGCACGCCGCTGGGACAGATGATTTCTGGAAGTTTTCTTCGCCTTTGTAGTGGTGCCTCTGGAGGCCACCATGGCTTGGAACTCTGGATCAATTTGGAACAACCGTATGCTTATCGTGCAGGCCGACCAGTGCTCTTCAAGCAACAAGACTTTGTCGTGGTCCATGCAGAGCCGACCCTTCTGCTGGTTCATTGCACAGGTACTGGTTTGGACGTTTGGTTCCTCGTGGCGCATGCCCCTCATAGTGGGAAGCCTGATCAATGCTGTTTGGATTGGTGGGCGCAGGCAAATGCGCTTCTACAACGCTTCACTGTTGGCAAGGAGGTTATGGTTCTCATTGATGCAAATGCCACTTCAGGACGTGCCTTAGATGCTCTTATGGATGTTTCAGCTGGTGCTGTACGCAATGCCGACCAACTGCAGTCCTTCTGTGAGCACAATGGTCTCCTCTTTGCCGCTCACAGTACAGCCCATTCTGGAACTCTCTGCACTTGGACTGCGCCCGATGGTTCGTATTCCAAGGATGTGGACCATCTCTTGACCTCTGCTTCCTGGTTGAACTCTTGCACCTGGTCGCAGGTTCTTGAGGAGTTGATTGTCACTCCTGGCCACCATGATCACAAGCCACTGGCAGCCCAATTTGATTGGACAACCTGGATACCGGCGCCTACCTCTCTTTCCCGCCCTGCGATGCCTGACAGAACTCGTATCCGTGCCAACCCGTCTCTTCAACAACAGCTTCATGCATTGTCTACAGCTGCATGGGATGAAGATATTGGTACGGAAGTTCAGCACTTGACGTCTTCTCTTCAGGATGCACTGTCTCGTCATTGTGGCAGAGCTCACCGAGGACCTCGTAAGGCGTTTGTGCAGCCTCAGACTTGGGCCTTGCGTACCCAATGTCTACAACACAAACGAGCACTTCGACAAGCTCAACATCACCCCAAGTCTGCTTTATTAGTAAATTTAGTATCGCTAAAATTTAAGTAAATTTTCGTGTTTAGTATGCAAAAATTACGTAAATTTTTAAGTAAAAGTAAAAGTAAAAGTAAATTTAGTATTGAAAGTAAAAATTTAGTATACAAAGTAAAAAAATTTAGTATACAAAGTAAATTTTTGTCAACTTGAATTTTCAAGCAAAATTAATGCTTTTTGTTGTTATTTAGCAAAATAATTCAATGATTATGGTGTTGGAATTATGTATTATTTTTGATGGATGCCTTTTGATTTTTTGCTGATTAGATGCATTTCTGCATTGATTTTTTTGTGAATGATTTGCTATTTTATTGGAACCATTGGAAAATGAAACATATATTTGAATTGTTCCAGCATTACTTGGGCTTATTACTTGGGTATAGTGGCCTTACTTGCTTTCCTATAGTGTTCTTGTGGTTATTTGGGTTTACTTGAGTACAATGGCATTACTTGAGTTTCTAAATGGTGTTCTTGTGGTTGCTGGGGTTGATTTGAGTATGGCAGCATTACTTGAGTTCTTATGGTGTGCTTGTGGTTACTTGGGTTTACTTGAGTAGAACGGCATTACTTCAGTTCCTATGATGTTTTTGTGGTCATTTGGGTTTACTTGAGTATGGTGGCGTTACTTGAGTTTTTTTATGATTACCTGGGTTTATTTGAGTAAGGTGGCATTACTTGAGTTTCTATGGAGTCTTGTGATTACCTGGGTTTACTTGAGTAGATGGCATTACTTCAGCCCCCATGATGTTCTTGTGGTTACTTGGGTTTACTTGAGCATGGTGGCATCAAATGAATTCCTATAGGGTTCTCAGGGCTATTTGGGTTTACTTGAGCCTTCTTGGTTTGTAGTTTAGGTTCAAAGTTTATCCTGGTGAACTAAGAAATGACTGTTGGATTGACAGCCAATACTACCTTGAGTGCTCAAAGACACTGTCATTTGAATATGGAAGAGCTTGCTCATGTAAAACAAGGAAGCAATCACGAACCAAGATGAATTCAAAGTAAGTCAAAGAATCATTTCAACAGTGAAGATAAGTAAAAAAAACCAATTAGTTGTCAATTTTCACAGAAAAATTATATGCATTTTATATGCATTTTATATGCACTTTTTATGCACTTTTTATGCACTTTTTATGCACTTCTTAAAAATGCATGTATTTTTGATAAAAGTGCATGTATTTTGCTTCAAAATACATGTACTTTTAAGAAGTGCATAAAAAGTGCATAAAAAAGTGCATAAAAAGTGCATAGAAAGCGCATATGAATTACATGGAAAATTTGTATGATTTCAACTTATTTTTTAAATATCTTGCTTCAACTCAGGTAATATCTCAAATAAATTTTCAAGTAACCCATAGCTACTGACCCACGTAAATTCTCAAGTAAACCAAAACAACAATCACCCAAGTAAATTCTCAAGTTCACCATGGCATCCTTTTAAGATTTTCCTGGGCCTTGAGCAAAGATTGTGTAGATGTGCATTTCCACTCATGTAATTGAAAAAAGTTGATCTAGAGATGGGATCTCACTGATGTAAGCCACAAGGGTTATGTAGATGTGGTTCCCCACCCATGTAACCTTGAAGAGGTTTATCTAAACATAGGATCCCAGCCATGTAAATCAATAAATTCATACCAATGCGGGTTCTCACTCATGTAAATTCAAACAAAACTATTTCAAGGGGGGTTTTCACCCATGTAATTTTGAAAAGGTTTATTTAAAGGCAGGGTCTCACTCATGTAAACCAAATAACTCATACAAATCCGGTCTCTCACTCATGTAAGTGAAAAGCTTATAACAATGTGGATTTTCACCCATGTAATTTTGAAAAGGTTTATTTAAAGATAGGGTCTCACTCATGTAAATCAAAAGACTCATACAAATCTGGTCTCTCACTCATGTAAGCGAAAAGCTTTTAACAATGTGGATTTTCACCCATGTAATTTTCAAGAGGCTTATCTAAAGATAGGATCCAACTCACCCATGTAAATCAAAAAACTCATACAAATCTGGTTGCTCACTCATGTAAAAGTAAAAAACTATAACAATGTGATTTTCACCTATGTGATTTTGAAGAGACCTATTGACATTTAGGACCTAACTCATATGTAAACCACCAATAATCCTTTCAATTCCAATTTTCATTCATGAAAAATTCCAAGAAGATGTGAACATGGGATGACACCAATGTAGTTTTTATGAAGCTGATCTTCTTATGAGCTCTCATGCACGCAAATCAAAAGACTCATGTAAGTATTGCTTTTGATCCATAATGCGGAATTTTTCCCATGTAAATCAGAAAAACTTTTGCTGTCAATAATTTTTGGTGGTGAAGCAGAAAAAAGTACATGTATTTTTTATGCACTTTTGATGCTCTTTTTATGCTGTTTGTCTGTTTGACGAAAATTTAGTTTTACGAGGATTTAGTAGTAAAACAAAACTAAAAAAAGTGATTTAATTAAATTCATCAAAAAACTAAATTTAGTAATAAAGCAGACTTGGGGCAATATCACGCCTTCCTTCGCCAGGTGATCTTCCAGGCTTGGCGAGATGGTCATGCCACACGAGGGCAACTTCGACAGAAGCTCAAATTGCGCCTTGCGCATGCTCGAGCTGTTGCTTTGTACGAGAACAACATGGCTCGCCTACGCCACTTCCTTCGCAAGGACAAGCAGTCCCACCTTCGTTCTACGTTGGACCATTTCACTGATGAGACCCCTGCGCATGATATCCTTCGACAATTGCGACCCTTTCGAGGTAGCTCCAATGCCAAAGGCTTCCAGGCACGGCCTCTGCCGCAGATTGATCGCGCTGATGGCTCTCCATGTGACAGCTATGATGAACTGGTTAATCGTTGGAGGGAGTTCTTCTGCAATATGGAAGGTGGCACCACCATGAGTGAGTCGCAACTGCATCAACTCTGGCAGCAGAATCTTGGCCAGAATCAGCAACAGCAGCTCGACTTCGACCTCCGGGATCTGCCAACCTTGAGTGATTTGGAGCAGGCCTGTGCTAGGGTGAAACCGGGCAAAGCAGCAGGGCCGGACCATATTCCTCCGGAACTATTGCACTATTACCCCAGTGCCATGGCACGGCTGTTGTACCCTCAGCTTCTCAAGCTCCTTGCCCATGGGCAAGAAAGTCTGCTCCACAAAGGGGGCCGTTTAGTTGCCGTATGGAAACACAAAGGCAGCCAACGTCAATGCGAGATGTACAGATCTTTGCTTATTAGTTCACACATAGGCAAAGTCGTACATCGAGCCCTTCGCCAACACCAAGCAAGCGTGTACGAGCTCTACATGCAAAGGTACCAGCTGGGCGGCCGCAGAGGTGTTGCCGTCACTGCTGCTAGCCACCAAGCCAAAGCCTTTCTTCGCCACTGCAAGCGCAAGGGCAGTCCAGTTGCGGTGGCCTATCTGGATTTGAAGGAAGCGTACTATCGCATTTTTCGACCTCTTGCTTTCCCAGAGTACGCCTTATTGAAAAAATTCAATAAGAAACGCATGTTTCAATAAGGGTTATCTTTTTCAATAATTTCAAACTTTTTTCAATAAAGCTTATTGAAACATATTTCAATAAGCTTCAAATCTATTTCAATAAAATCTTATTGAAATAGGTTTTTTTCAATAAGGCCAATTTCAATAAAATCTTATTGGTTTGTGTTTCTAACAAAGTTGCTTTGCTCAAAAGTTAGTGGTGGGCTGGTGAGTCCAGGAAAAATCTATGAGCAGGCTGGTGAAAATTTGATGTTTGGTAAGTGGAGCTGGTGAGGGTTGCTGGGTGGCTGGTTGCTCCCTTAACTTTGTCTGGTGGGAGGGCAGCAGCAGCTCACTGCTTGCAGCAGATTCTTTTTGCAGACCTCATGGTGTGGTGCAATTTTGTTGTGTGCCCTTTTGCAGGACCCATATGTGGTTCAGTCTGTCAAGCCAAAGCCATATGTGGTTCAGTCTGCCAAGCCAAAATTCAGCTTTGCCCTTTTGCAGGAC
>VSDK01007202.1:498913-524321 GCA_009767595.1 Symbiodinium kawagutii | reverse complement strand
TGGCCTTTTTTAGCACTTTTGCAGTGCCAGCAGCAGAGGCAGGCTTCTTCAAAGAAGCAGCTGCTGGCTTCTTCATGGCCTTCTGCCTCCACTCTCCCTTCAAGCAAGGAGGAGGGCTCTCCTCCAGGGCAGCTTTGTCACAGCTGCCTGCACCAGGTGTGGCTGGCTCCACTGACTCTTCTTCTGTAGCTGTAGAAACCAAGGGGCTTTCCAGCATCCTGGGAAACGCAGCAGAAGTGAGACTGACCCCACTGGCTTCAGAAGTGTGGGCCTTGAGCTGCCTCTTGGCCACCTGCTTCTTTTCTTTGGCCATCTCTTGGCCTTCCTTTGCCACCATCATCTTCCTGAGGCCTTCCATCTCTGGAGATGAACCTTGCCCAGCTACCAGCTGTTCCAGAAACCCTTCTCCAGTGGTTTAGCACCACACCCACAGCATCTGCAGCCATGCCAGGCAGCTGGCTTTTGTTTTCATTTCCCCAGTGGCAGGAGAACAGCTCACTGCCAAAGACCTGCTGTTGCACCTGCAAGCTCTGCTTCAAAGGCCTGTACTTCACCTTTGCACTTGGAAAAACCTGCAGCAGAGCTCTGAGCAAGGGCATCAGCTTGCACAAGGCTCTGGGGTTCTCTGCCTGCTGCACCTGAAGGTTCTGGTACTGGTAGAGGTGGAAAGCAGGTTGGATGCCCATGGACCTGCAATAGGCACCCATCTTGTCATCCAACACCTGCTGGTTGACCTCTGGAAAAGCTTGCCTTCTCTGAGGGGCTGTGTTGCCCCCTGCTCTTCTCTTCTTTGCAGGCTTCATCAGAGACATTGCAGCAAGCCCTTTCACAGGACCCAAGAAAGCCAATGAAGACAGCAGGAAGCCCTTTCACAGGACCCAAGAAAGCCACTGAAGGAGGCAGCAGCAAGCCCTTTCACAGGACCCAAGAAAACCACTGAAGGCAAACCAAAAAAAAGGAGCTGTGCTTTGAGCCACAACTGCAAAGTCAAGAGTCAACTGTGTGAGCCTGGAGAAGCCAGCCACTTGGCAGGAGCAACTTGTTTCTCCTTGCTTTTTCCTTTTCCTTTCCCCTTTCCTTCCCTTTTTTTTCTGGCAGCTTGTCTGGTCTTAAGCCCTTTTGCAGGACCTGTTCTGTTGGAAGCTTCAATGCCTTGGCCCTTTTGCAAGACCATCCTCCAAATATCGCTACCCTCTTTCCACTTTAGTTGAACATGTGGCCCTTTTGCAGGACCAATGCCAATGGCATGGATGCAACACCTTCCTCCTGGCCAGGTCACCAGCCTAAAGCTTCACCTGACATTGTAGCCCTTTTGCAAGACCTTGAACATGAAGAGTATCATTGAAAGCCCTTTTGCAGGACCTTGAAGGGGCCCTTCACTTGCCACAGTCGAACACCCAGATCCTTTGATCTGGGTGCACACCCCAGAAGTAGTAGCCCCAGTTCTCCATGTAGCTGTGCCTCCATGCCTTGCTGCACTTGTAGCAGTGAGAGTGCCACCCTTTTTGCACCAAGTGCAACCTGCTGGCCCACACCCAGCCACTGCAGCCATCTGTGGCACACTGGACATAGCTTTCCCAGAGGTACTGCTGCTTGCCTGGCAGCCCATTCAAGGTGTCCACTTGCAGTATGTCAGCTGGGTACTGCTGGTGGTCCCCTGTGGGCTCCTCCAAGCCCAGTCTGGCCTGGGGTGCACTGCCATCCTCATCTCCTCTGAGTGGCTTCTTTCCACCCCAGCAATGGCCTTGGGCCTGGCCTTGGGCTTGGCCTTCCCTCTGGTGAACCTGGCTGCTCTTGCTTCCATGGATCCCTTTTGCAGGAACCTTCACCAGAAAATCCCTTTTGCAGGAACCTGTTCTGCTGCCCCATCCCTTTTGCAGGAACTTATTCAAACTCTTGAGAAAAAAATTGCTTCTGCAGAGGCTCCACAACCCAACTCTTGCACCCCACTGGCTGCTCAAGCCTAAGTCTTGTGATGCCAAATGAATTTTATGTGTTTTAGCATATTTGTCAATGATGACCAATTTTACAATTTGCTTATATATCACAAACCAAAAAGAATTTATTGAAATTTTCAATAAAGCTTATTGAAACAGTTTCAATAAGGTTATTGAAATTTTCAATAAGGGCTGTTTCAATAAGCTTATTGAAATTTTTCAATAAAAATCAAATTTCAATAAGGCTCACCAAAATCAATAAGCTTATTGAATTTTTTCAATAAGGCGTACTCTGGGTTTGGCGACGTTGTCACCGACACTGAACTTGCCCAGTTCCTGGCACGCCTGAACCTCCCGCCAGATTGTCTTGCTGACCTTCGGGAACATGTTCAACAACCCTCTGCCATGATGGATGCTGCAGCCCCGCGAGTCGTTCAACGAGTAGCACAGGCTTTGCACCAAGATACACATTGGTGGGTGGATGGACAACAATCGATCTGCCGGACTACACAAGGAAGCCGCCCCGGCGACAGCTGGGCCGACATCGTGTTTGGGTACATTTGGGCTCGCCTTCTTCGAGACCTTGAGAGCCAGATGGCCTCTCATGGCGTTCTTGCGTCCCTTCCTGCATGTGATGTGGGCTTGTGGGCTACTCCGTCTACGACGAGTTCGCCATTTTTAGGACCTTGCTGGATGGATGATCTTGCTGTTGTGATTGAAGCGGATTGCTGCGAGAAGCTTCTTTCTCGTACTTCTCTCACTATGGGCCTCATCCTCGATGCTTGTTACAGCTTTGGTTTCACACCCAACACTGCGAAGGGCAAGACAGAGATCATGGTGCAACTACGGGGTCGGAAGAAACAGAAGACTCGCAAGCAATTGTATGGCACTGACGGTCGGCAATCGATGCCAGTGATCTGTGAGCACGGTTCACATGAGATCCACGTTACACCTGATTATCTGCACCTTGGAGGAGTCCACCATCACTCCGGAAGTGACAAGAAGGACATGCAGAGGCGTTTGGGATTGGCCCACGCTGCTTTCAATGCCAACCGAAAGCTCATTTTCCACAATGATGCCATCCCTTTGTCCAAACGTGTTGCCCTTTTTGAGACATTGGTACTGTCGAAATTGCTCTTCGGTGCAGAGACGTGGGTGCCTTCCTCTGACTCAGAATTGCAGCATTGGACTAGTGGTGTACATCGCTTGTACCGTCGGCTTCTGCGCAAACGACCAGATGACCATGTCACCACAGTCGCACTCTCAGTTGAAACTGGACTACCTTCGGGACCCTTGCTTCTTCGACGAGCTCGCCTACGCTATTTGGTTGGACTTTACCAGCCCTGGGCCCAGCAACTCTGGCCTGCCATCAAGCAAGACCACGACTGGCTTCAGCTGTGCCTTCAAGACCTTGACTGGGTTTGGCAACAACTTCGCGGATCCAGCAATTTGCCTGATCCTCGTATTGATGAGAAGCCTTGGGAAGCTCTGTGGCGACAACAGCCCCGCAGATGGAAAGGATTGTTGAAACGTGCGTTTGCACATCATCTCCTGCAACTTCGTCGTCGCTGGGAGACCCATCAATTCCATCGCAGGCTGCACTCACAGCTCGCGGAACATTGTCTTTTGCCACCTGAACCGCCGACCTCGCTGGAACACCTTGATGTCTCGGATCCGCACGCTTGCCTTCAATGTGCCCGTAGGTTTCGCAGTAAACCTGGCCTTTTCGCTCATCTTTGCAAAGCCCATGGGAGGATCTCACCCATCAGGATGTTGTATGATGGAACTCAGTGCCCCAGTTGCCTCACTGAAGACCACACCACTGCGAAGATGTTTTCGCACTTGTACTACTCCCATGTTTGCCGACGTGACCTCGAAGCCCGTCAAGTTCGTTGCGAACCCCTTCCTGGACGTGGCTCCCTTGCGGCTCGAGGACAATCGGCGACTCATGATAATCTTGCTCCTATTGAACTCGCACAAGGACCTCTACCGGAACCACTTGGACTATCGGTGCCTGCGCCCTGGTTTTGGAATGTTAGCGATGCTCTGGACCGCTTTCTCCTGGACCTTGAGGACGTGCCTGTAGATGAGAAGACCGAGTTGCATGTGGAGGACCAAGTGAAGTTCATCCTTCGGCGCTACCCACTGACTTGGCAGGAAGGTGTGCAGCTGCTGGACCGACTGCTGGCCAATTATGGTGATGCGGAGGCGGAGATTGCAGGGGTCACACGCCACACTTTGGCCTCGGTTGTCGCATCTCTGCGTGACCCCACTTCGTGGCAGTTCTCAGAACCTGGCTCTGCTGCTACTTCGCTGTCTGAGGAGACTTTGGTGGATCTGCCACCTTGGCTTTCCACCTTGCTTGAAGCACCCTGCCTGCATGCTCCGCTACCAAAACCTATGCCCACTGAACGGATCGTTCTTCATTTATTTTCTGGACGTCGTCGTCGCGGAGACATCCAGGACTACGTGGAGCAGTTCGGTGCCATGATGAATCTCGGCCCCATTGTGGTCGTTTCGGTTGACATTGTCTGCGATTTGGTCTGGGGCAATGTCACGGATCCTCGGACAAGAGAGTTTTGGCTTTCTGCTATCACAAAAGGTTGGGTAGCGGCCACCGTGGCCGGCCCACCGTGTGAAACATGGACAGTGGCCCGACACCAACATGAGCTGGATGCCACAGGGCCCCGCCCTGTGAGGTATGCTAGCGCTTTGTGGGGGGCTGCCGCTCTACGACTCCGTGAACTTCGGCAACTTTTGGTTGGCAATGAGCTCCTGGAATTTACCATTGAGACACTTTTGGCCACATGGTTTGTGGGCCATATCTATCTCTTTGAGCATCCAGAAGAGCCAGACCGACCGGATGCTGCGTCAGTGTGGAGACTGCCTATTCTTCAGCTGCTGTTACAGCTGCCTGAGCTTCGCAGATCCTCCATCCGACAGGGCCTTTTCGGCGCACCTAGTAGCAAACCGACTTGCCTGGTGCACCTGGCCATGCCGCACTTTGAGGAGTTGATGGCCACCTGGCAGCTTTGTGATGTTGTCCCTACTGCTGTCTCTATCGGCCGACAGCAGGATGGAACTTACCGCACTTCGCGGTTGAAGGAGTATCCTCCTGCGCTTTGTAGGGGAATTGCATGGAGCCTTTGTACTCACATAGGCCTTTTTCGCACAGAATCCATGGCAATTCCGAATTCATTCAAGGACCGCTGCTCTGCTATGCAGGCGGAGTATGGCGAGTTCTTAGGCGCTGACTTTGCAGCTGATTGATTCCGGAAGGTCTCTCTCGGCTTGGGCCGCAGCACATAGCAGCTTCTGGTCGCCCCAAGGTCAAAATATATATGTGTGTGTGTGTGTGTGTGTACGCGTGTAAGTCTATGTGTATGCGTATGCATTGCACGTTGGTGTCTGCACCTGTAACAGCATGTACGTTTGTATGAGATACGCTGTATGACATTGTTCTTTCACAAGATAATGACAAACAGATGGTAGTTTAGTAAAATACGGGTACCCCCAATGATCCAATACATCCAAAACCGACCATATATTTTTATGTTACCCATTCATAGTCTAAAACCGACCATATATTTTACCATTTTTTTACATCTAATATATGTTACCCATTCATAGTATATGTTACCCATTCATAGTCTAAAACCGACCATATATTTTTGGGGCTAAGCCACGAAGGTCTGCTCTCTTCACCAGGCACGAGTCCATCGCTCATGCAGGTGGTCCGCGCGCGCGTGGTCGGCGCGCCTGAATCCCTTGGGTGCGTTGGGATTGGGCGCACCTGGCCCATGGATCTCGCGGAGCGATGAAGTTGATGGTCTATGGATGATTGAGAATGGTTGGCTGGTGGTTAATGATGGTTGCCTGGTGGTTGATGATGGTTACTGATGCTTAGTGATGCTTGGTGGTGGTTGATGATGCTTAATGACGGTTGATTCCCGCCAGAAACTAAGCTCATGGTGTGCCTGGGCTGATTGGAGGCAGGTCAGCTCACAGCATTTTGGGTAATTAACGGTAATGATCGATGGTGCCATCATCAGCCACTCCATGGCAGTTGATCAGCAAAGCGGTATGTGATTAGCTTGCAACCCTCCTGGTAGCTTGAAACTTGAAACCAGATGTGTTCAGTCGCACAGCTCTGTCCTAATCACAAGATCAGGGCCGGAAATGCTGGGCTTTTGTGTCTGCTCCACTCGAGTTAACAGGGAAGTTACCTAAGAATTGTCAAACAACTCATGGCGTAATACCCATTGTTGTATCACCATTTCATGGACAATATGAAGCCCGGCTTAAAAAACTGGTAGGTTCGGCTACCAGTTCTATTCCAGCAAAGTGGTAGGTAATACATGTCATCGCCCCAGCGACCAGGTAACACCAGGTAGACTGGTCGCAAAGCTGGTGCCCAGCAAGGGCTACCATCAACAATTGCCAATAACACATACAATATACAACTATACAACATACAGGTACCCGACAATCTCATGCCTAAAGCATGCCTCGACCCTTTTTTGATGTCAAATGACAATGTAAACGCTGTTTGAATGAAAGCATGCCTAAAGCATGCCTAAATCCAAAACACAATGGAACGCTGATGGGAAAACGTCTCCTGGCTGACATTTCTTGTCGCCAAAACATCCACAAACCAATGGAACGCTAGTGATCTAAATATACCATTGGAGATTCAAAACGGATGCCTTGGGGCTGGAGAACTGCATCTAAACGCTGCGAAAACAATGGTTCAACTGTTGTCTGCCATCTATGCTACAAATCCGAACCTGAACCGGACGAGGTAGCCGGACGAGGTACGGACGAGGTAGGGAAAATTCATTTTTATGGCCCCAAGAGACAGGCCAGTGATCAAACGACTCACTCAACATTAGCAAATGGCAAGAAAACCAAAAACCATTCTAAACGCTACACTAACACGATGATTGGTTGTCCCAAGGGTTGCCTGAGCAACATGTGAATTCCAATGGTATTTGGCAATCAAAATGGTCATGCTCAAAAACAATGTCGTTTCTGGAGGCGGTTTCTAAATATGTGGAGTTCGCCTGCGATTCACGGAAAAAGGCACGCTTTCCAGAAGTGGCGTTTCATATGGTATTTGCAACGTTTTAAAGCGATTTGCCCAAATGAGGCACGAGATAGTCATGTGCCTGTACCTGCCTCCCTTCCTATTTACGTACCTACCTACTTTCCAGCCTGGCGGCCTACCCACCAACAACTTTCTCATTATTTCCGTATTGTTGTTTGCTAATGTGTTGTTCCCTTCTTATTGCTGACTAACCTTTGTATCCGATTGTCACTTATTCCTAATAGTTCCTTCCTTCTTGCCGAGCGGTTTGTCAAACTTGGGGACCCCCCAAATCATCCAATCTCAACGATTGATGGCACTAAACCAACATCACCCAACCATTTTTGGGGCTCCTGGGAAGACAAAAACCAACTCAGCACACGCTTCGCTCCCGGCAACGCCACCCGTCACTGCACGTGGTGCGAAGGGATTCACAGGGCCCTTGGCTGGAGCTGCAAAGCCGCCCTGGCGCGCGGACGCGCGATTTGGTGATACGGGGGAGTGGAAATATTTGGCACTTGGCTATGGGTCAACTAATAGGGGAAAACAAAGGTTAATGATAGGGAAAAATATTTGGCACTGAGGGGATAATCACCAACAGTAATAAGGAAAACAAGCTGGTTAATGATAGGGGAAGCAGGGGGACTAAGGGTGAACTGACCCACAGCCAATTCCACATTGTCTTCATTTGCGGGTAATACTCCATCCATGGTGTAGAATTTTATTGGGAAACATCGAGGTAAATGCAGGTAAATGTATATAGGTATAAAGATTTGGGTAAATGTAGGCGAATGCCGCTAAATTTCCTAGATTTGGGGTCTTGTTGTTATAGGTAATGTTAGGCTGTGATTAGTATTTGGGGGTTGATTAAAGAAAAGTTTTCCCAAAATTATACATAGCCTACCCATTTTTAAATGGAGGGTGATTAAAGAAAAGTTTTTTTGGGGGGTTGATTTTTTTCTGGATTTATGGATGGTATTTTTTTACTCCCAGGTGGTTCTGGTTGTTTCTATCTTTTCCTTTTCCCTTTGAGTTCTTTATCTTTTTCTTTTGCTTTCTATTGGCCATTTACTAAACTGAGAGCTTGCTGAAATGGATGATCCCTTTATTAAACTCCTTTTAAAAAATTGAGTTTTTTTCAATTTTCCAAGAGGGTAGCCCAGGAAGAGCCAAGATGTTGAATAATAGATTTACCAAAAGGGGGTCGATTAATGCAAAAAACTTTTTCTTGGGGTGGTTCTGGCTGCTTCTATCTTTTCCTTTTCCCTTTGAGTTCTTTATCTTTTTCTTTTGCTTTCTATTGGCCATTTACTAAACTGAGAGCTTGCTGAAATGGATGATCCCTTTATTAAACTCCTTTTAAAAAATTGAGTTTTTTCAATTTTCCAAGATGGTAGCCCAGGAAGAGCCAAGATGTTGAATAATAGATTTACCAAAAGGGGGTCGATTAATGCAAAAAAAATCTTAGGGTGGCCCTGGCTGCTTCTATCTTTTCCTTTTCCCTTTGAGTTCTTTATCTTTTTGTTCTTTATCTTTTTCTTTTGCTTGAGAAGAGTAGAGTAGATGAGTAGAGAAGAGTAGAGTAGATGAGCAGAGAAGAGAAGAGAAGAGAAGAGTGGAGAAGAGTCGAGTAGAGAAGAGTAGAGTAGAGAAGAGTAGAGTAGAGAAGATTAGAGTTGAGGAGAAGAGAGTAGAGAAGAGTAGAGTGGAGAAGACTAGAGTAGAGAAGACTAGAGTTGAGGAGAAGAGAAGAGCCGAGAAGAGCGGAGAAGATTAGAGTAGATCTTCCATCTCTCAGGCAAGACTTTTAAGGAGGGAGTTTATTAATCATCCCCCCAAGTTTGGTTTCGGGGGGGGGGTTACTAATCACGACCTAACATTATATAAAACGTAGGTAAACATACCATACATGGAGTGGGGGATAGTTTTTGGAAACAACATGTTTTTTTTAGTGAATGGTTGTTGGTCATATGGTATACGCGTAGATGATGACCAACAAACACAGGGATATGCCTATTGGGTCTATGGGTTTGATGCTCACAAGATTTCACGCAAGATTTCACACAAGTAGGGGCCGCAACGAGTCCATAAAATCAACAACTATCAATACAATTGTGTAGGACAAGTATCTAACAGCGAGGATATTTACTCATATTGGTGAAAGGTTGAACTTTTCCAGGAATATCATATGACCAAAATGACCGTAAAAGAAGCATAACGCTGATTTCAGTTGCTCATAATGGACATGATCTTGCAGCTCATAACCAACCAAATTTAATCCTATTTAATCCTACAACAGGTGGTCAAATCCTAGGTGTGTCAGTATATCCACATTGGGTTGCAGTGATTCCAGCTAAACACCAGGTCAATTCTAATTAACGCAAAGCAACAGCAGGAATTACACCTGTTTTCCAGCTGTAGCATGCAGTTGGTGTCCTGATCCTTCACAAAGTCCACGAGCAACAGCAGCTGAGTGGAAAAATTGTCAAATCGTTCTAGAACCATCTACCCAACAACAAATGAAAATATGGAAGGTTCAGCGTCGAGTCACTGGGAATAAGCCGCTCCAAAACTGAGTGTGAACAAAGCCACCAAAATTACTGGCAATTGTGAGTTGATCTGTTGGGTGAAGCCAATTACCTTAGCCCCCACTCCCATGGGCTGATCCAACAGACCCACTATCAATTCTTATCAATGTCAAAATGTCACATGTTTGACAATGCTGGGCGATCATGACACACATTCCATCATCATGTCTTCTGCATGCCGGATCCAGTGTGCTGCTGACACCTCCTGCTGCTGCTAAGGCCGGCCCCATTGGGGGCGCGCCAAAGGCTGCTGGCGGTGGTCCATCTTTCGGGGGCTCCTGTTGCAGAACAGGCGGGCACGTGGTGGCACATGTTGACGGCAGTACCGGACATGGACACTTGAAAAAAAATGAAGCTCAACAGTAGTCCCCAAACTCAATAGTTTATTCAAAAATGATTCCAAGAGATTCCAAGCACCTCGCTTTGAAGCATAAGTACAAGGCTCAGGATACTCACACAGTGTACACTCAACAGTAGTTCACAGCTCTGCACGTGGTATGTGTATTAGCCCTTTTCCATACTTCAAAGGCCGAAATGGACACATAGAAGACTGTTTTGGGGGTTTTGATCTTGTCTGACAAAAAAGGCAAGGCTGATCGTTTCAATCGATCATCCCAGTTGCTGCTGATGAAGAATATCTGAAAACCGCCACATCCATCCACATCCTATTCCATCTCAACAGGCTTCAACCTTCAGCTTCCCTCGTGATTGTATGAGTCATCAGGAAATGACGTCATCATGTACTCACGGCTGTCGCGGTGTTTTAGTGCAGCATACAACTGAAACAACACATGAGTGCAAACGTACTAGACATGCATCCCAGGATGTTACTGTGGTGAACATGAGAAAAGCGCGAGAAAAGCAGCCAAACCAGCAAGTCACAAACGATCCCCACTACTGAACCACAAGTTCTCGTCCAAAGTCCAGCTGGCGTTGAGCTCCCGAGGCTCCCTTGTCAACAATACCAACCCGCTGCCACATGCCCAAGATACACGTTGCCTGATCATCCCCTTCTTTCTTTTCACCTGCAAACAATCGCAACATATTACAACAAAGGAAATGTCAAGACCGGGTGATTCTGCCCAGGGAGTGGGATTGGAGACAAAAATCAGTGTTGTGGTCATCATGAGCTTGTGAGGAAGTCTGAATCGAATCTCCTATTTGACTTTAAACAGTAAAACAAAAAGAAAAAAACCCAGTAAAACATTCGCTGAATCCAGTGAGGACAGGATTTCTAGCCAGCGCATTTTGAAGATCGTTTCCGAAAGGCCCCTTGGGAGGCGCGCCAAAGGCTGCTGGCGGTGGTCCATCTTTCGGGGGCTCCTGTTGCAGAACAGGCGGGCACGTGGTGGCACATGTTGACGGCAGTACCGCAAATGGACACTTGAAAAAAAATGAAGCTCAACAGCAGTCCCCAAACTCAATAGTTTATTCAAAAATGATTCCGAGATACTCCAAGCACCTCGCTTCGAAGCATAAGTACAAGGCTCAGGATACTCACACAGTGTACACTCAACAGTAGTTCACAGCTCTGCACGTGGTATGTGTATTAGCCCTTTTCCATACTTCAAAGGCCGAAATGGACACATAGAAGACTGTTTTGGGGGTTTTGATCTTGTCTGACAAAAAAGGCAAGGCTGATCGTTTCAATCGATCATCCCAGTTGCTGCTGATGAAGAATATCTGAAAACCGCCACATCCATCCACATCCTATTCCATCTCAACAGGCTTCAACCTTCAGCTTCCCTCGTGATTGTATGAGTCATCAGGAAATGACGTCATCATGTACTCACGGCTGTCGCGGTGTTTTAGTGCAGCATACAACTGAAACAACACATGAGTGCAAACGTACTAGACATGCATCCCAGGATGTTACTGTGGTGAACATGAGAAAAGCGCGAGAAAAGCAGCCAAACCAGCAAGTCACAAAGGATCCCCACTACTGAACCACAAGTTCTCGTCCAAAGTCCAGCTGGCGTTGAGCTCCCGAGGCTCCCTTGTCAACAATACCAACCCGCTGCCACATGCCCAAGATACACGTTGCCTGATCATCCCCTTCTTTCTTTTCACCTGCAAACAATCGCAACATATTACAACAAAGGAAATGTCAAGACCGGGTGCTTCTGCCCAGGGAGTGGGATTGGAGACAAAAATCAGTGTTGTGGTCATCATGAGCTTGTGAGGAAGTCTGAATCGAATCTCCTATTTGACTTTAAACAGTAAAACAAAAAGAAAAAAACCCAGTAAAACATTCGCTGAATCCAGTGAGGACAGGATTTCTAGCCAGCGCATTTTGAAGATCGTTTATCAATTCTTATCAATGTCAAAATGTCACATGTTTGACAATGCTGGGCGATCATGACACACATTCCATCATCATGTCTTCTGCATGCCGGGTCCGCCGCTGATACCTCCCGCTGCTTCTCCGTCTTCTGCGGGCTTATTCTCTGCCTGAACAATCTGGCTGTGGGTCAAAACCCCGTACCCCTCGTTCCCCTATCATTACAGTATATAACCATTGTTTCCCTTGTTATTGGTTGGTCATTATAAGCCATTATTGGTTGGTTAATATTGACCCATGGCCATCTGTGAGTCAAGCAATTTCAATTAGTAGCGAAGGGCTTCACCTGCAGGGTGGGTTGCAGATGGTGGTTTCAAAATCATCTAACACGATAATTGCGCAAGCGCTGGATTGGTTGATTGGAACATCAAATCCTGGTGTTTTCTGTAGATGTTTCTGTATCAAGCCTTTCTGAGATAACCCTAATCTCAATTTCAAGGAGCAAATGCAATGAAATGATGGGTCGTAGTAGTGATGCACAGAGTGGATTAGGCTTTATATTCTGTTTCTCGGATGGTTACTCGCAAATCAACCAGTGACCAATTGACAATTTGGATCTATGTGGGAGGTTGAGTTTACCGGTGGCTGAGACTGCAATGACTTGATGCATCAAATGGGATTTTGGGTCAACAAAAGAAACGGACTTGGCTCAATCTTCAGCATCCCTTTCCAGCTCAGGCTTTCATGATTCTGAATCAACAACTCAGCAGTCAGTGAGTCGGTAGCTTCTCCAAGATGACCATCCAAACGCAGGGTGAGAATGTAACTCACACTCGCTAATGGCTTTGACTAATTAACCTCCCAAGAAACACCCCTGGGTAGTTGCATTCACTGCCGCACGCCCAAGATCCCTGGTGCCTCATCGGTTCCCTTGTTTTCACCTGCAAGGACATGGCAAGAGATGGCAAGGAGGTTGCGCATCAATCGGGATGTGTGGCAGTTACAAACCTTTATCAAACAAATGGCTGCGGGTCAATTCCCTGTACCCCGGCCGTTCACATCCTTGACCAAACTGGATTCTGGTTAGGATATGAATCTCTTATGGTTGGTTGATATTGATCCACAGCCATTATTGACCATGATATTAATCTTTTCTGGTTGGTCAACAATCCCAAGTGGTTAATATTAATGCCAACCCGGGGTGATTCATAGGGGGTATCTTCCAAAAGCCTTTGTTATCAATTGAAATGGCAACCCCTCCCGTCTCAGAATAGAGGACCCCCCTGGCTATCATCCAGTTTACAAACCATTTATAATCATAAACCATCCCTTTTGGAGTTCCCTTTTTAAGAAACCCCATGAATCCAGGCTTAAGATTGCAAACCAAAATCGCCATCACTACTTTCACCACACACAGCAAAGTCTCCAGCTTCCAAGGCGTAGCAAGCGCTCGCGCCGTGCCATTGGGTAATGGTAGATCCAAGGGTTCAGTTGCACCAACCACACTTTACCTTAAATAGATTTATTCCAAACATGGGTGGTTCATGAACAAATGGATCGAAAATCATTAACCAACAGTGTTTACATGCCTGGATGCCCCGTGGTGCGAGTATAATGGCTATCAGAATTCGAGAGATCCAAAGCATTTTCCTGTAGGCTCGACATCTGCCAGCCCTCTTGGACGGACGCCAAATCCTTCCAATTGCTTACAACAATAGCCTTTGGAGTCGTTCGGAATCTTTGCAAATGCCTTTCACTTATGGATTCCACGTATGTAAACAATGACTACAAAACACTATTTTTATACGACAAACCCTAGGGTTATGAATAACTATATAACAAACATAGTTACAAACGTCTATTACATTGCGACCAGCAACACTTTGGTTCAGAACCTGGCACTTGCTTGCACACGTTTTGCACTGCTGCACCTACGAATCCTTCACTTCTGGAATGCTCTGAGTATGTGGCAAACACTTTGTAATGCTGTTGGAAATCGTCCTTTTAGGCTCACACCAGCGGACAAACATGTTTGTAGCCTCCCATATTCAGAAACCGATAGAATCTGGAGAGTGTACCAACACTTGAATTTTTACTCATACGCCCCAATCGACGCATGGGTCATTACACACATCGTGAATAGTTGAGAATTGAAATTACCAACCAACCAACCAACCAACCAACCAACCAACCAACCAACCAACCAACCAACCAACCAACCAACCAACCAACCAACCAACCAACCAACCAACCAAGAAGCTGAATGTGATCCCGAAACATTTGCCAATATTGGCTCATTGAGCATCGATACGCTTGTATATGAGTCCCCAAGATTTGCTGGACTGAGGGGAGATCCCGGCAAAGCTGACAACTCACAAGGTCAAGTTCATGAACAACAGAACATGCTACTGGTCTAATTATCCATGTCTACACTTCAAAGAACCACATGTACAAATGTGTGCTTGCCTACACACAAAATTATAAGGCATATGTACATTTCTGTTCATAGATGTATATTTATATTTTGTGTATAGATTAATTAATGTTGACTAATGTTGTGTGATCTAAGAGTATTTCATACTATGGTCTCAATGTGGGCAGAAACACTAGTACCACATTGCAGCAGATGTTGCTGGTATCAGGTAGCCCAGCAGATCCATTCCCTGAAAGCCCTCGATGCCTGATGCTGTTGCTGCTTCTCCGTCCGGCTTTCTCTCTGCCTCCAAAAGGGGCAGAGTCTCACGTTTCCAAGCCAGTGGTGGATTCATAATTGGTTGGGGGTGCTTGTGATTGTTGATGCTACGTTCAGAGTGGCTGTGTACACCGCCCCCACTGTGGCTAGCGAGAGCTGCTGGCTTGTGAGAATACATATATGATTAGCTGTTTGTCTTGTTGTTGGTTCTTGAATCCTTTTCTCCGAGTCTAAAGCCGTCGCAAGCATTCAGCATGAATTCGCTATCAACTTGGTAACCAGAAATCATCAACATAAACCATCAACCGTCATCAACAGAGTGGTACCCTTCAACCTCTTAGTTGGCTAAGATTCGCCAACCATAGTCAGATCTACCACTAGCAACTGCTACTTAGCCTAGCTACAAGCCTACAAGCTATTAAGTTCACTAACAGCTGGTTTCACCTTCTTCACGTACTATGTGATAATACATGGTACTTAGATCTACTTAGTATTTAGTATTATATATATATATATATATTATAAGCCATATATCATGAGACTGGCATCAATGACTGGCTCAGCTTAGTGTAATCTATGCTTAATGAGCCTTCGATGCTGGTGCTGGCTGCGCCGGTTGCCACCCTGCACCTCGGTACCGAAGAACGCGGGCGGCGCTGTCTTCTTCTTCTCCAGCAGGCGCTGGGTGTACCTCATGGTGAATGACCCTTGGTGGTGCGAAGAACCAACCCTAGTAGTGATTAATAATGGTTATAGTAATTGTTATAATAATGATTAATAATGGTTATAATAATGGTTATGAGAAACCGCCATCAACCATCAATCAGCAGAACCGCTAGTATGTATAACATCACCAATTAGATTTAGCATAATAATGGTTTAATAATGGTTTAATAATTGTTATAATAATGATTAATAATGATTAATAATGATTAATAATGGTTATAATAATGGTATGATTATCAACCACCCCTAGTGGTTATAGAATGATAGGGACACAGTTGGTTGATAATGGTACTAACGGGTATTGTTGATGGATAGTGATTAACAATGCTGTTGAACAGTCTGCGCGTTTGTCAGTGTTAATAATTGAAGCAGCAGCCAGTTAAGAATGTTAAACAGCAACCAGTTGAGAATTGATTTTGGAAAATGAAAAATGTTCAAAAAAAACTCAACCAGTAAATCAGTGACTAAGATGAACTGGTAAATATCTATGACTATGCTTCATATACCCCGAGTGGTTAATTCTGCCTTGGTGATGATGGATGGATTTTTGCAAAAAAAACGACGGCTGGACTCGCCATAGTTCATTCAAAGGGCCTAACAAACAACAACAGCCAACTATCATGAGCGATCCAGCTTTTTGTGCCCGGCAGTTCAACGTCAGCCCCATTGGGCAAGCATGGGCAAGCCCCCGTGCTGTGGTCAGCACACACCAGCACACAACAGCTCCTGTCACGTTGGCTATCTTAATCTATCTCCTCAAGCCCTACGAACGTCCGGGGACTGTGCTGATTGGCATCATAGAATCCCTCACATACCAATCAGCAAACAGCCCCTCTGTGAATCAACAGTGCTGGTTGTCGCGGTACATGTATTTTGTCGACGATACTGGACGACACTTAGTTTTTGTTGATCTGTCTGCATCATAGCGACCCTCGAATCATTACTTCTCCAATCAAAGTTGATCATATGATCTCTTGTTGCTAGCTTCGAATCCATTTGCTATATCACTACTAGTAGTAATTCATGGATGACGTATTACGAGTACCCAGTATCATACATTACTAGCAACTTACTGCTCAACATAATCATTTATGAACTCATTTTCAACCAGTATCTAGCAAATACTATCAACTAAGTACAGGATACTACAGGTATACCATTTCAAGCAGTGTCAACCAGACAGTGCTTGAACCGTATGCTGCACCTGGGATGAGCCCCCGGACGTGGTCGGGGGCGCCATCATCCAATCCAACTGAGACGCAAGGTCAGTGAGGTCAAGCGCAGGGCCGGTGGATGTTGAAAATGAACTGGATTCCAACTGGATTCAACTCTGGTTGGTGGTTTCAACCCCTATGAAAAATATTATCTCTCCCTTCCTGTCCCGAGCTGCTCCCCAGCGGCAAAGCCGCGTTGAAGCAACTCTTTGCAAGTCCAAAAGGTCACAGATCGACGAACATGTTGTTCGGATCAAGGTCGCAACTTAGAGGTTGACTACAAATCAGAACTCCAAATCAAGTGGTGTGCGTGTCAACCAACCAATGTTTTAATGATTATAGTGAAAATAGAAAATGTTTGGAACCACCAGCTGGATTCAACTGGTTTCCCTCCTGGTTTCAACTGAAAATCACCAGTTCCTCTGCTGGTTTCAACTGGATTGCTGGAAAAGATTCGGTGATATCACGTGATGCTACTGTCAGGATCCAAATTTGTTTGGTGACTTTCGGCTAACCAATCCTGGGGATGCGCACAACACGCCAGTTGGTGAGCTGTAACAGCCCGCAGCTGCTGCGGGCTTGACAGTTCCTTCCCGAATGGTTTGCTGATTGGATGCACTGAAACACACCCACTTGGCAGTGGGTCAAAATCCTGTACCCCTGGTTCCCCTATCATTAACCATTGTTTTCCTATAGTTTTGTTGGTTATTACCCCCAGTAGTTGGTTGGTTAATATTGACCCATAGCCACTTCTCAGTCGCCCTAGTCCCAGCACGAGCCCAGCCTTGTCTTCTTTTTTCTCTTCCTGGTGGCACAAGGGGAAGTTAGCAGAGGCATTGACAATAAGGGGAGCCGTGGAACCGAGTGACATCAGGTTAGTCAATTTCTATACAATACTAAAGAGCAGGGGGTTAATAACCAACAACCAAGACAACCAAAAACAATTGGAGATCCATTCGCTGATGATTTGAAATTACATTTGGCCACCAGTCTACAGTAGTTTATAAATGGATGATGCGAGTGACGGGAGCTTGGTTGATACCCTTGCCATTTATAACGCCAACTGAGTTGTGAAAATTGCGAAAAGGTCACAATGTTCAATGGACTGGACACAAAACAGCGACCGTGCTTTTGCCAATCAACCAGTCCATGGCAGTGTGCTTCTCCAACCAGTTGGTTGACCAAAACCCAATGGTTGTTGGTTTCTCCAAGCAGTACTGTATGCCAATCAACTGAGGTCAAATTCCCAGTGTGGACAATCCCAACCGTACATCTGACTCTGTCAGTTTTGGCTCCAAAGATCATTCATCATAGCTGATATGGTGATCTCTTAAAATATCTTAAAATAGATAACTCCAAGAAATGGTTGGTTTATTGCTATAAACTATAATTGATCAACATTTGATGATTTGGGTCGTCCCGTCAGAAGCACATACTGTCAGCTGACAACTCTGAAATCCACCATCGTTATTTTGAGCTCGTCTCCAGATTTCCAAGATATTAACGCTGCTTTGACTAGTAGTGTGCCGAGATTTCTGCCATGGACCATCTGAGGTTCCAATCCAAACGAAGTACATAATAATGCAAAGAATAAATGATACAGTAACACAAATGCTTGCCTATCTTATCAATCCCAACTGTTGAGCAATCCAAACCAATTTGGGCCTGAATTCTTTGATGATTTCAGCATTGTTGTTGTGGTGATCATGACTTTCCATGGAAATCGGTCTCGTGACGCAATGCAGGCTGCCGACCACTGAGATGTTTGGTGATGTCTAACATGAGCAGAGCGATTTCCATCAGTTATAAGAAGGAAAACGCAGCTACATAACCAGCGGCTTCTTAGTATTGAGGAACAACATCCGCCACCGCTTCCGAAAGAACCAAACCTGCTCATCCTTTCCCATCGATGGTCTGAGCCCACTGTGACCAAACTAGGGGCCCATCTAAGTATGTGGTGATGCTGCATGTGTGCAGCCTTCTCTCTGATGTATCAAGGTTGATTGCATGCTTGCGTACAGGTGTATGAACAATATTGGACCACTGTCCACCGTGACTAAGTTTTCAACTACCACTTGTGGATATACTTGTTCTCACTTGTCACAAAAGCAATATCAACCATTTATCGAGCATGCATGTTCTTACCTGCACCGATATGTATGTATATAAATGTAAATATAGACAAATTAATAAATGTATATATATATATACATAGCTGGTCCAACATATATATATATATATATGTAAATAAATGTATATATAGTCTCTTGGCGTCTACCATGACTGCTGCACGACAGAGCTCACAAAAGCAAAAAGAAAAGGCGCCGAATACATGTATATATATATATAAGCATCAATAGATGTAAATGTAAATCTATATATATATATATACATGTGAAAGGTCTGTTGTAAAGTCCAACATGATTATATGTAATTAAGCATATATCATGTGATGTGACATGATTTTATCATATCATCGTATCATCTTGTCTCAAGGAAATGTGTCGCATTTACACTGCATACTTAAGAAAATGCACTGAAACCGGCCATGAAGTGCGTCCGGACCCTCCGAGCGCCAGCAGCCACAGCCACGGGGCCTTCTTGATCACTTCACCCAATTGAGGTGGAGCTCCCAGTGGCTTCTCTTCCTGGCGCTGGGTGAAGCTGTGCCCAGCCGCGAGAGATGCTTTTTTTTTCGCGCTCCACCCCCCGAAGTGAAGGGCTTCGCCGAGGGGTGGATGGACCATGGATATCCATGGATTGATATTTTGAGAAGGGAGCTGAATTCGCTGAATTCGATTTGATTCTCTCATTCTCCTGTTCTCCTTGCTTTGACCTCACAAACATTCCATCAACCACTCAAATAAGCCTAGCAGAAAAGATCCCTTACTCCCATTCCATAAACCACTCCATAACTTTGCCTTGATCCCTTACTCCCATTCCATAAACCACTCCATAACTTTGCCTTGATCCCTTACTCCCATTCCATAAACCACTCCATAACTTTGCCTTGATCCCTTACTCCCATTCCATAAACCACTCCATAACTTTGCCTTGATCCCATAACCATCCAAAGTTTCCATAGAAAACAAGCCTAGCAACAAAGCCATCAACCCCTGATGGCACGCACAGGGCAGCCTTTCGCTGGAGCCCTGCCTCTTCCAAGTGCTCCTTGCCACGCTCGCGCCAACGCTCCTTCTCCTTGGTGCCGCACCGTGGCATCCCCCAGGCGACTGGGGACCTCCATGCGACTGGGGACCTCCATGGCTTGCCATTGGACATCATGGCTCTCCATGTTTCTCAAGCCAGGACTTGGGGATCCAAAAAATGGTAGTTTATTACTAGAGATGGTTTATAATAAATGATTTGGGGGTACCCCTATTTTGAGAAACCACCATATACTGTAGAAATCATATGGTTTTGTCACCTAAATAAATAAATATATATATGTATATAAATGTTTTCTTCGCTGGCCACCACCGAAGCGTCTGCTGTCTAGAAAGACTTGTGTACAATTATTGCTTGAGGAAAACCATGGTAGCAAATTAGCACTACAAGAGTGGCTGTTTCAGGAAGCTCATGTCCAATACGGCTGCATGTTAAACAAAACTGGTTGGTGGTTGAGCCCCCCCTTGTCAACCAACCAATCATTTGGTAATACATTTAGGAAAATACAAAATGCCCATCAAATCACCAACTAGCAGTTGTTTAACCACTATTGACTATTGTTCCCTATTGTCCTTTATGACCAGCAGAGTTGAGTTGATCAACTTGATCAACAGCTTCATCCACACTTCAAAAATGCGTACGCATGGAACGGCTTGCTCTCTACAAGGACCTCTGAACGCAGCTCAATGGTGTCATTTTCATGCCAGGTGTCCATTTTTGTACCCATATCGGCCCATATCAAATGTTTGTTTGTGTAGTCAACAAGTTTAAACAGCCTTCATACTGTGACTTCAACAACTCTCTATCCACTGTTCCCACGCTGGTGCACACGTCAAGTGGCATGGTCGTAGTACATGGTACTCTCACCCGGAAGATTCACATTGTGAACCTCAAATGACGACCAGCTGCCATTCGGTTGGCTACTGCATATTGAGCATATTGACGTCAATTGATTAGTCCCCGGTACTCACAAACCTTGTGAACCTATACTTGGGGCTGATTTTTGGGTCCAATCATCTTCTGAGAAGGTTTGGAGCACGACTAAGGAATGTTGTGAAATAGCTAGCAATAGTAGGCAAGCATGGACAATCTACGATGACATGACCAACGAAAGCAACAATGGATAACAACGGACAATCTATGACTATGATAGTGAGGTATCTTAATAAACACTCTACAAATTGCCATGGTCTTGTTCATGATGCAGGACATGCCAGAGATACTCAGAACCAGCTGCGTGATGAACACCTACCTCATAAATCTCGGGATCTTAAGAGTGATGATAATCCTAACAATAGGTCATGCACCATGCAAGCAGCACTTGGCCGAACCACTACTGACCAATCTCACATATTGTTTCTCTATGTTGTGAATTGTAAGTCAACAATGAACCGCCCGTATTTGGAGGAAAGCACCAATAACCTTTGGGGATTTTTTAGGCAGTTGGTTACAGCAAATGGACCTAACTCCAGCACAATCCTCTGTGATAACGTCCAGTTGAGTTTACTGACAAAGATCCAGGATCCTGGACACCAAGATGGTGACCAGTGACAAGTGACATTGGCAACCTTATCTTGTGATTTTTTAATCACTGTCAAGTGCCGCAATCAGTAAGCGTGACTTATTTATGTTCACCTGGAAGTATGCTTGGCGACTTCAAGAAGGATGTCCTTTGCAAACCCATGATGTCCATAATGATTTGTTGGGAGGAGTTCTTTCCAAGTCGAGGGGCCGCGACCAGCACTTGTTTTCATGGTCGATAATGATGATAATGCTTCATTGGTGGACTTCATGACAGTTCACAATGCAAATGACTAATGCATGATAAAAACTGGTCAAACATATATGTATATTGTATATATACATAATTAAATATATAAACATACCTGAAAGTAGAAGGGGGAGACTGATTAATCATGATTCAGGTTTTCATGCTGACTAAACATGACCGTCTGGTTGTTAATGGTCAACAATGATTAATAAACACATTTTGGTGATTCAGGGTACAGTACATTCCTGGTCCACGGAGGTCGAAGGTGGACCTTTTTGGATTCCAAATTGTAGCCCATCAGAGTCCCTACTAAGTCAAAACCAAGATCACCCATAATCATAGCAGTGAATATACATATCTGTACACATGCATATTGACACATATATATGTATATAATATATATGTACACGTACATTTGCATGTACAACAAATTCTTTGACTTTAATGAATATGTGTATATGTCAAATATATGATTAGACACATAAATATATATATATATATATATGATCGAGGGACCTTTAGGTATCATTTTGCTCCGGCATTCAGCCTCTAAAAACATTTAAAACATTTAAAACACAGAACCCCCAGAACCCCAGGATCCCCCTTTCGAATTTAAAACATTTAAAACATTAGTCCTCCAGACGGATAATGTTTTAAATGTTTTAAATGTTTTAAATTAATTTAAAACATTTAAAACATTAATCCTCCAGACAGAAAATGTTTTAAATTAATTTAAAACATTTAAAACATTTAAAACATTTAAAACATTTAAAACACAGAGCCCCCAGAACCCCAGGATCCCCCTTTCTAATTTAAAACATTTAAAACATTTAAAACATTTACTGTCTGGAGGATTAATGTTTTAAATGTTTTAAATGTTTTAAATTCGAAGCCCTTCCAAGGGAGATCTGGGGGTTCTGTGTTTTAAATGTTTTAAATGTTTTAAATGTTTTAAATGTTTTAAATGTTTTAAATTAATTTAAAACATTTAAAACATTCATCCTCCAGACGGAAAATGTTTTAAATGTTTTAAATGTTTTAAATTAATTTAAAACATTTAAAACATTAATCCTCCAGACAGAAAATGTTTTAAATGTTTTAAATGTTTTAAATTAATTTAAAACATTTAAAACATTTAAAACATTTAAAACACAGAGCCCCCAGAACCCCAGGATCCCCCTTTCTAATTTAAAACATTTAAAACAATTAAAACATTTACTGTCTGGAGGATTAATGTTTTAAATGTTTTAAATTCGAAGCCCTTCCAAGGGGGATCTGGGGGTTCTGTGTTCTAAATGTTTTAAATGTTTTAAATGTTTTAAATGTTTTAAATGTTTTAAATTAATTTAAAAACATTTAAAACATTTAAAACATTTAAAACATTTAAAACACAGAGCCCCCAGAACCCCAGGATCCCTCTTTCTAATTTAAAACATTTAAAACATTTACTGTCTGGTGGATGAATGTTTTAAATGTTTTAAATGTTTTAAATTAATTTCAAACATTTAAAACATTCATCCCCCAGACAGTAAATGTTTTAAATGTTTTAAAGGTTTTAAATTAATTTCAAACATTTAAAACATTAATCCTCCAGACGGAAAATGTTTTAAATGTTTTAAATGTTTTAAATTAGTTTAAAACATTTAAAACAATTATCCTCCAGACAGAAAATGTTTTAAATGTTTTAAATGTTTGAAATTAATTTAAAACATTTAAAACATTTAAAACACAGAGCCCCCAGAACCCCAGGATCCCCCTTTCTAATTTAAAACATTTAAAACATTTAAAACATTTACTGTCTGGAGGATTAATGTTTTAAATGTTTTAAATGTTTTAAATTCGAAGCCCTTCCAAGGGGGATCAAGGGAGATCTGGGGGTTCTGTGTTTTAAACGTTTTAAATGTTTTAAATGTTTTTAAATTTATTTAAAACATTTAAAACAATAATCCTCCAGACGGAAAATGTTTTAAATGTTTTAAATGTTAGTGGAAATCCAAATTTAACATGCGTAATTTACATTCAGTATTCGCAATTTAAATTTAGTATTCGTAATTTGGATTGTGCATCCGTAATTTCAATTTAGTATTCTGATTTTAAAATTTTCGCAATCTAGCTTTAGTTTTCTTAATTTCATATTCAGGATTCGTAATTTGAATTTAATATTGGTAAATTGAATTTAGTATTGGTCATTTCAGTTTACCTTACTTTTTCTAATCTAAATTTAGTGTTGAGTACTCGTAATCTAGACTTAGTATTTATAGTGCTTTGTGATTTCAATTTAGCATTCGGAATTTAAATGCAATATTCGCAATTCAAACTCAGTAATCGTAATTTAAATTCAGTGATTGCAGTTAAAAAATTGTGTTTGTCATTGAATCTTACTAATATGTGTACTTCAAAATTTAGCATGCGTAACTTGAATTTAGTATGCGAGATTCAGTACTCGTATTTCAAATTCAGCAATCCTAATTCAAATTGTGGATCCGTCCTTTAATCTTATCACTATGCGTAATTCACATTTAATATTTACTTACATATATTTACATTTTAAATGTACTGTTCGTAACGGAAGTTTAGTAATCGCAGTTAAAATCTAGTAATTATTCATAATTCAACTGCCTTGGTGGTTGGTGTTGTGGTGTTAGTTAAGTATTTTTGGCGGTCGGTGTTCAGATACATAATGGTGCTAGAGGTGGCGGCGAGGTTTCAGTGGTGTTTTTGTAATGAAACTTTAGCATCGGTATTTTTGACGGTGTGGTGATGCAATTTTGTGAGTTTTATTTGTTGTGACATGCAATGGGGGTCTACCATATATACCCTCCAAATTAGCTTGTGTATAGCCAATGTCCGAAGAATTTCGGAATTGCGTTGGGAAGACCCTCAGAGATTGTGATGACAGAATGTGTATTGGAGGCGGCATGGAGGTTTAGGCTCTATTTGACCCACATGCGTTTTTTGAAAAGTGATATCCAAGGCTAGGATTGAAATATACATATGGATATGGTTCGGTTTTTATTCTTCTTATGTGGTTGGGGAAGTAGAAGATTGACCCCTTTTAGGGGGAATCAAGTGGGAGCTTAAGATCAAGCACATTCTAAGATAAAATAAGACTAAAATAAAACCCATCTTAAGATAAGGTAAGCCAAGAGAAAACAAGATACTATAAGATAAGGTGAGCCAACAAATTTTAAGATACAATAAAGGCAAGATATTGGAAGATTTTGCAAGCCACTTTAGGGCAAGATAAAAATCTAAGATCTGAGATCAGATCAGACAATATCTCTTCAGATACAAAGATGACAAGCTAAGTTACGTGAAGGCAAGACAATTTATTTGATGAACCAAGAAAAGATACCTTAAGAGGAGATAAGAAATTTCAAGATAAAATAAGATGTCTTAAGAAAAGACAAGATGCCCTATGGTAAGATAAGATACCTTAAGATTAAACAAGATGAATTATAAAAACTTGTTGTTTTTACAAAAGAAAAATAGCTGAAGATACAATGAGATATTCTACCGTAGACGGCGAAATGAAAAATAAAGCACCTCTTAAGGTAAAAAATAAGAGATCTCAGGGTAAGATCAGTTAAGATTACAAAAAAGACAATTTCAGGTCAGAGAAAAAATATTGACATCAGACAGACAAAGGATAAGATAGGTGAAAATAAGAACAAATCAATTGGGACGGAACATCCTTTCTTGAGGTCAGATAAGATCAGAAAAGAGAATATTTTAAGCTTAGCTAAGAAAAGATATCAGGAGACAAGAGACAATCTCTCTAAAAGCCCAGTTAAAATATATCAAGATAAATCAAACGTTTCAAGAAGAGAAAACTCCTGAAGATAAAAGAAGATATCCTTCGATAAGATATGAAAGCTTGAAATAAGATTGAGGATGGCAGATACTGTAGCGATTGCTACAATCATCAGTTGGCAGTGGCAGGTG
>VSDK01007202.1:447424-495057 GCA_009767595.1 Symbiodinium kawagutii | reverse complement strand
GCATTGGCAGGTGGCAGGTGGCAGACTGCAGATGGCAGATGGCAGTGGCAGGTGGCATAGCAAATTGCAGCGGCAGATGGGAGTGCCAAATGGCAAATGGCAAGCAGCAAGTGGCAAATCGCAGTGGCAGACGACAGATGGCATCGGCAAATGGGAGATGGCCATGGGGCAATGGTTCAGTGGCTGATGGCAGTGGCACTGGCTCAGATGGCAGATGTCAGACAGCAGTCGCTGATGGCAGAGGTAGAATCTAAAGAAACATATCTTAACATCAGATAAGATAAGATAAGCTACCTTAGCATAGGGCAAACCACTTGAGAAAAGTGGTAGATAATATTTTCCCAGCTAGAAATGAGGCTTAAGAGAAGAGAAAACATCCTTATGCCAGATCAGATCAGATATGTTAAGATAAGATAAGATTTCTTAAGATAACATATGGTTTCTTAAAGGCATGGTCTGTTAGTTTTCTTAAGATAAGATTTGTTACCTTAAGGGAATGGGGAAATACATCAAGAAAACCAGTTAAGAAGGAATCTTAAGATAAAATCATGTATTTCAAGAAAGGAACGTGTCTGAAGATCAAGGAAGATATTTTCCATAATATTTGACATTTCAAAAATAGAAATGATAGATGATAAGCAGTAAGAGAGATTCTAAGATAAAGTCTATTGTAAAGATGTCTCAGGACAGGGTGAGATGAGGTAAAGGAAAGTAATAGCAGATGGCTGATGGCAGTGGCTGGTGGCAGCGGCAGTTGCAGTGGGAGATGGCAGATGGCAGCGGTGGCAGAGAGCAGTCGCAGAAAGCAATGGCAGATGGCAGTGTGGCAAATGGCAGTGTGGCAGATGGCAGAGTGCAGTGCGGCAGTTCGTTGCGGCAGGTGGCAGGTGGCAGGTGGCAGTGGCAAATGGCCATGGCAAATGGCAGTGGCAGGTGGCTAAATTTGCAGTTGGCAGCGGCAGATGGCAGTTGGCAGATGGCAAATCGCACTGGCAAACTGCAGTGTCAGATGTCAGATGGGGGTGACAAATGGCAAATGGCAGATGTAATCCACGGAACGAAATAGACCCAAAAGGACCCTTCCTCATATATATATATATATATATATATACGTATTTATGCAAATATGATCTATTTATACATAATTTATACAAACACATAAAGAAATACTTGCGGATTCAAGGTTTTCCTACGGACAGCTCCCGCTGCGTGCTTCGGCCACCAAACCTGGCAACTGATCGAACCCTTCAACGTGAAACCCCGAGGTCGGCCCCAACTCATCGGAAGGTGGAAACGGAAACGACCGGAGAACACACACCACGGGTCGATACATCGAGAAGGTGCCATGTGTTTTGTTAAGGGTTCAAAATTTAGGGTTTAGGGTTAAGGGTGGTTGATGTTTTGTTGTTTTTTTTAATGGCTCCTAAACCAAAAGTCTTTTAAAAGGATTAAAAAGGTATCTGTTCTGAGCACTTCAAAAGACCCCACCTGCTGTGCACGTATAAAGGCCCAAGCTTGTGATATTGGAACAACATTTGCGATGTTTTCGCCCTTGAAAATGCAAATAACCAATATAGAAACCATCTCAACAATGACAAGTTCAAAAATAAAACTATATGCATTTGCGGGGCACTATTTGGGGAAACCTGGAAAGACGGCATTTGGATGAATTTGGATGTAGAAATATGTAGAAATCATGTTTCCCAAAAACTGTGCAACATCATCAAATCATATCAAATCCAAAAAGTTGATCAACGAATCCAACAAATCCATGGTGTCCCAACAAATCCAGCAGTTGGCAACAAAGAGCCTGACTGGGCACCATGGCTGGGCATCACGGCTGGGCACCATGCTGCCGGGCCAACTCTTGTGGTCACAACATCTCCAGCGCAGCTATCTGCAGCTGTTCCTCGTAAATCATGCTTGGTACGTTCCTGGAAGAACCAACAGGGGAACACCTGCAAGGTTAAAGTTCAGTGAACATAAACAGAAACATAAACTAACAGAAAACAACATTGAAACAACAGATGGACACCTACAAACAGAAAAAAACAAACATAAACAACTTGATTAAAAAACCGTTAAACAAACCAACAGAAACAGTCCAGAACCCTAGGGTTTGCTCCACCGCTGGAATGACTCTGGGCTCCTCTACGATTCCGGAGCTGGTGCATTTCGGAGTCTTCGTGTCCTCCTCTTTGGGCTTGCGGTTGAACAAACCTCGAAAGGGAGCGGCTGGCTGGCTGGTGAAGAGGTGGATAACCACAAAGACGTGGCGTTCTTATAAACCTACGCAAGGACTGGGCAACCATCTAAAAACATGTATTCATGTGTATGTATGTGTATGTTTGTATGTATGTATGTATGTATGTATGTATGTATGTATGTATGTATGTATGTATGTGCAAATACGAATACATTTACATATACATATACCTACGCATTTACATATACGTTTACAACTATGTTTACATATCTAAGCACATTGACAAAGACATATGCATACACATTTACATTTACACACATATACTCATATACGTTTGCATTTACCTATATTTATCATATGGGAATGCTGACCTACATGAAAGTCAAGAAACGACAAGGTTAGTTTCCCTGCTACCTTGTTGTAAATCAGCAAGCTTTTTGCCATTTCTGTTTTAAAAAAATGCAACACAAAACATCCTCTTCCAAAACACACAGGCCATGCTGTTTGATTTCACCTGTGGCAAGGACTTTTTGGTATAGCTCTATGTAGCTGCTTGTCGACTGCTTGTTCCTGGCTAGTCGTTTACATACTGCGTGTATCTTAACGTATTTTTCTTGGTAGTTTACACCATATCCAGATTTGTTGAATCTTGTTGTTCCATGAACCACTATCAGCCTTGCTTACATTATCAATAATAGTTTCTTACTTGCATTCTTGCTGATTTGTATTCAACCGATTCGATTCCCTAACAAAACCCTTCACAATGATCGGTTCATCCTTCCACAGCCCGACGATTTCCCGTTCGCCACGTTCGCCGCGGTTCAACCAAGAGTCGTCCAAACATCCCGAATTGATGTGTGTGTGCTACCACTTGTCGGAAGCAAGAATGGCTACAGTCTGGTCAGTGAAACGAGAGATACCCAATCTCCAGAAAACTCAGCTACAAAAAATATATGTTCAAGTATGTTTTTCATGGAGGTCCAAAACAGTCCATGCAAGGAAAACAAAGTGAGCTCCATACAACTTGATCAAACAATAATTTGGCTCACAGTGAATAGTAACAATGGCCAAACATGTCATCCTCCAAGGGCAAGCATCAGCCAGCATGAAGCAGACTTTTCTATGAGTCATTGTTGATAGGTTTGATTATGAATCCCTGTCAGCAAGGATCAAACTCAGCCTGCAAACTGCTGAGATGTTTCATGGTCAGATTGTGCAAGCTGAAGCTGGATCCTAGAACCGAAGGGAGCATTTACCCGGCCCTATCCCTGATGATTGATGTGTATAACCCAAGTTTCCCTTACCCTGCCCCAGCCCTTGTAACTGATGCTTCGAGTCCTACCCTTCCCTGCGCAATGAAAACAGCTGAACATGCGACCCTGCGCAGGCATGCTCCAGCCACCTGCTCGTCGTCAAACACCATCAACATGTGAATATGATATTTGAATAATTATCTAATCATATTTTAAAAAAATCATACGTATATAGAAATATAGCTGTCGAGATATACTACAGATATATGCATACCAGCGTAGCCCGAAACGAAGAAATTCCATCACCACTTGAAAATTTGATGAAATTCCGCGAATTCCTTCACTTTTGCGATTTTCTCCGCAAATTCCCTCTCCACCGCAAAATTCTCTCACGACTCCGCGAAATTGCTTTTTTCAGGTGACCCGCAAAAAACGCACAAAAACACAATTTTGCCCAACATTGAAAATCTATGAAAACACCGTTACCATTACGGAATTCCTTCTCCATCTCCGCTTTTTCCTTCACGAAATTCTCGCCCGAACTCCGGGAATTCTCGCCCGAACTCCGGGTATTCTCGCCCCAAGTCCGGGTTGCTAATTTCTCCGCTCAATTCCTTCATTTTCTCCGCCTTATTCCTTCACGACTTTGTGTGGTTTTTGGGTTTTTCCAAAAGTTTTTTTTTTAATCCGGACAGGCTCAAACACCTTCAAGAGTTGTCGGAAAAGCTGCGAGTATCAAATACGGAATTCTCTCACGGATACGGGGTGGCGAAGGAATTCTCTCACGCCCAAAAAATTTGATCCTTTTGTGGGAATTTGATCCTTTTCCGGCTTTTTGGGCTTAGCTGGTAGATAGACAGAAGCTGATAGCCCAAATCTGCAACTGTTGCTACAAAACCATCAGGACCTTGCTGCTTAGTATTCATTTAGTATACCAGTTACCTACTGTAGTACTGGTCATTCGACAAATCTGCCAGCGACCGCCATTCACCGTGGCACCATGATCCTTCAATCCTTGCGACCCCAAGGAGCTGCGCCCCGTGGCTTCACAACCGGCCTGTGGTCCCGCCACCGAGGCCCATCTTTTCCGGCGGTTGGACTGCGGAAGATGGTGAGGTCGACCAGGCTGCCGCGCGGCAGCTGAGCATCCTCCAAGTTTGAACTTCCACGTGGCTGCAGATTTGTCACTGTTGGATTGGTTGCAACATGTTGCAACATAGTAGTGAAGCACTATATATATCTGGAGTTGGTTGCAACATGGTGGTTGCTCAATATATCACTTGTTTTCTATTTGGAGGGCTCCTGACGATCGCTCCTTGGTTCTAAGCTGGCACGCGCATAGAAATGTGATTTGATCAAATCAAGTTCTAAGACTATCACAAGTGGCTATCCACAATCCATTATGACGTTTGACCAGCATTAGTTGCTTTGTACCACCGGCTGCCTCACCCAGCGCAGCCATGCCATAACAAACAAATATATCATATACAATTTACATGCTATTGAATTCTAATTACGTCTATAATCAATTCTATTATACAATTTAAAATATCTTAAAACAAAATATATCAAATGCATGCACATATATACACATTATTTACGCGTATCATACAGAGGGACTAACACAGGATCAAATTTACATTGCTGGTGACAACTCTCATTGCTGTCAGTATCGGCTCTACCAACGCCCCGGCACCTCAGAACCTGACGGCCGCTCGGACAACTCGCCCCATGAGCAAATAGTGAGCCTCTTGGTGTGTAATGGGTTATATTGTATATATTAGGTTGATGTGATGGTTGTGATTAGGATGTAATGGTTAAGAACCAACGTTTTATAGTCAGGTTGTGGTTTGTAATGGTTTATATTAGGTTGATGTACCTGTTCCCGTTGTTGAAAAACTAATGGTTGATAATGGGGTTACTGTTGGATATTAGGGTATCATCACCGACCAGAATAGCTGAGATACAAATTCTGTAGATATGGGCCATTACCAATCATCCCAAGTTTATGGATAAAGTCACCTCCCAACACTTTGACGAACCGAAATTGGTCATTTGAGTGTCCACCTGCAGGGTACGGGCTACCGCCATAACCATTCTGCGACAATTTCTGGGATTGGCAAAGCGAATCATTGTCGTTCAGACTTGTCTCACTTTGGGAAACTCGACTAGTTCGAAAGCCAACTGTTGAAACATTAACCTTTGTTTTCCCTATTATTGATGGTGGTTATTCCCCACTAGTTGGTTCATTAATATTGACCCACAGACCTATCAAGCTACGGTTTGCATAGGTTTCCCAGGTCCATTTTCCCATCAAGACCAGTGATGGTGGAGCTTGGTGAAGCATCGATTCATCACAGCCAAGCTGGAGCCTCGAGACTCCAGCTTTGGGAATAGCCATAGCCATCAAGATATTTCAGCTTCGTAGTGAATTTGTTGCAATTTATGATGGCCAGCAAAATTGCAACAAATTCATGTATGTTCAACTTCGTAGTGAATAACGATCAACATGGACCTGTTAACATGATGGTCAGCAAAATGGTAAGACTGGCTGAGGATAGGACGACTGACAACCATCAATAACCAAAACTTAACATAACTTAACTATGTTGGCCCCAAGAAATCGGAAGTTTGCCTCAAAGAAGTGCCACCTTCCTGAAATCATCGGCTCTACCGAAAGGGTATCCCAGTCGAAACTTTTCGCTGACCGGCAGGTAGGATAACTTCTAGTTGAACATGGTTAATAATGATGGTCAATAAACATACTGGCTAAGAATAGTCGATCATGGCTATCAGTCGTCAATACAGGTAAAGAATAATTTCCCTTTGCTTAGAACACTCCTGGTAGCTCCGAACTGCTCCTCCTTTAAAGGGGTTTATGGATACCCCCGGCTCGCCAGATTACCAAGAAACCCAAGGGTCTACGGCCCTACACTGTGGGAGCACGAGCTACCCAGTCTGGTTTCCCACCCGCGAGTTGAGGGGAAGTCCAGACCCAAGATTTTGTTTTGTTTTCTGGGGGCATTGTTGATGGCAGGAAACTGGGAAAAGATATGTTAACATGTAGATAAATGTACAAAATAGTTACACTGATAATTCTAAATATTGATATAGGTATCAGTATACATTGTAAATATGACATGTTATCAATATCATCACATGTATCAATTTTGTACATTTATACAATCATACATAACATATATATATATATATTTACATATCTGATTGTATCAATAAATATGTAAACATCTATATTCATATATGAATCTAGATGAGAATATACATACGCACCTACAGTTTTTTTTGGGGGGTCAGGAGGCATTTGGACATAAAGGGGTTGCTGCTGTGCCGGGACCTCAGGGAAAATCCGGACCTTTTGATGTCGGATGTTGTTCCGGAAATCTCGGCGGCAGCCGTGGTCGGCAGCTTGAAATCATGTGGATTTCAAAGGTGAAAACCAACTAAAACAAACTGATTTTCCAGCAAGAACTCTGTTGACCCCATAAATCTACCGAACATGAGGCCAGCATGGCCATGAAAATGCTCTGCTCCACATCATTTCAGAACATGGCCTATGGCTATCAATATCAACATTGCCACAAACCTAGAACCAGTTGTGGGCTTACAATCCAGGTAAACCGTTTGTCTTTATTGGGATTTTCACCTTATGACTTCCACATCATCAAGTCACACGACTTGCCAAATCTCCACCCGCGAGCGACGCGCGGAAACAACTGCGCTTCATGCAGCCTGCTGATGCACACCAGCCGACCGCGTCGCAAGGCAGCTATTCCACCACAGTGGTGCCGGTTCATGTGAGCTGGTGCCCCAAATGGTTCACAACCAACTCCCTGTTGATAAATTAAATGGTACCCTCACAGCGTCATGATTGGTTTCACCACATGGTCTGCTGTCTAGTAGAGTTATGGTCCAAAAGCCTTGAGATCCTGAATAGAAAGCACCCTTAGCCAAGACCTTTTGGGATGACATGGAGTTTCCTCTTCAAATGTTCCAGTTTTCAATGATTCTTGTTGGGGGTTCTCCAGTTCGTTCTTTGCCCAACAAGGGTGTGGACCTTGAGCTATGTTCCGACCAAAACCATGATGAAGCATCGAGACAACATGTATGTGTATGTATGCACTTACGATTGATTACTCAACGTTTGGCTGAAGGGCTGCATGACAAAGGTACAGTATGTGAATGTGCACATGTGTGCCTACATTTTGTTACAACAAGTTGTTTGTCTGATGTTATGCGCATCTATTTACGCATATGCAACATATACCCTCTGCAAGTATTTTGGCACACATGCAAATGCATATTGGCAAATAACATATAGACGGCAGCATAGGTAACCACTGAATCATCAACAACAAACATGATCAACATGGGTGTTAAACACCACCACCACCAACAACAGCAGCAACAACAACAACAACAACGACGAGACGTTGATAAAATATATATAGATACAATAATTCATCGTAGTGTTCAATAACAATGTGCGTACATAACTTCACTTTCTAGACGTTTTCACAACTTTATTTGGGTCTTGGGTGAATCCACCCGGCGTTCATACAAACAAATGTTGGCTCAACACGTTAAAAGTTAGTCAAACAACACTTCGCAGAAATTGGTCAATGAAACGCTAAAGGTTTTGCTAAAATGCTGGTTGCTTGAACAATATCTGGGCAAAAGGAGTAGAAACAAATCTTCAGTGGCAACAACTGCTATTCAAGAACCTGCACTGTTGGTGGGTTCAAGCTGAAACTGTCACAACGCGCGCAAAAACTGAGAATCACTCGTCAAAATCCATGGCTTTGCCACGTGGATGTTTCCCTTCAACTCGCGGCGTCCAAGGCAAAATTTGAGCACTTGTGACTAAGCGTTGTCAATGACTTTCTGGTTGGTGCTTAGTCTTGCCATCCCAAAAATCCGTCAGTCAACAAATTTTCCAGAATATTGGTGATTTGCTTTTTACATGTTTAAAGCATTTTCAAACCATCAACTAGCTATGAACCCAATAGCATCTTGCACATGTTTGTGTTTTCAAGAAATCGACTATTCATGAACTTTGATTTACTGTAGTTAAGTCCCATCAGAATGCTAGAGATGTCTGAAGCGTTTGGTGTCTCCGCGCAGGGAAACGCGGCTTAAATCGAGGGACTCGTTCCAGCAGGATGACGTGCAGCTCTCACTACAACTAGCTAGTCAGAACCCATTTCAGGTGGCCTATACTTGACAACTCGTCTACATATGTGAATAAAAAAGCATTATGTATATTCAAATACATCACACCCACATAGTATAAATATCTAGACATATTCATGCACACTCACACACATCTATATGTACATGCCATAGCCATAATATGATATAATATGTCTATTTCCTATGGGTCATGGCTGATAATTTGTCAGCTTCAGTGGTTTGGCAGTTGCATTCCTGGGATTAGGGGGATGGTCATGCCATACCTGCTTCATTCACGCAGGGAATTGTTTGTCATGTGCCAATAGAAAAGCCTTTTAGGAGCTTGGAAGACCCTGGCAAAAAGTGTTTGGCGCACGGATGCAATTTCGAAGGTCATGGATTTGCAAATGTGATTTGTCCCTTATGATGAGTTGGATAAACCATCGCGTTCATGACCAGATTGAATAGCTGATCACAAACTCCACATGGTTCGCTGCCATGCAGCCCAAGCTTTGGAATTTGAGGAGGTAAAATGTGCCCAGTTGTTCATTGGGAGGCTTAGCATCTATGACAACTTAAAAGCATCGTCGTTCAACAGGCTTCATCCAAAAATGTTTATCAACTGAGGGTTGTTACATACAAGCTGATACCCATCTAGGTGTTTCTCAAAATAGGGGTACCCCCCAATCATCCATTAGTAGTCACTTATAGTAATGAACCCAGCATTTTTTGGGTACCCCCATGACTTGAGAAACCACCATCTATGAATCCATTCTTCAGCCATGATCAACGTTTTGAACCAGCACCAGTTGGATCCCTCAGCCTGGGCCTGCGACTACGGGTCCGTTACCACGAGGAACTTCCAGGTAGCGTAACATAGCCATCGCTTCACCCATTGGACTTACGACGATGGGCCATGAGTATTCTACTACAAACCAATGGGTGAAGCGAATATTGGTCGTAGATTCTGGAGTAACAATATATTGGAGTAACTTAATTCTACTCAAAGACTCAAGTAGAAGACCGAATAAGTACAAGAATGGACTTGTTCACACATGAGGCCGGTAATCACCGGCGATTTCCGTGACAGTTTGGGAGGTAGGCTGATGCGGGGTAAGTATCAGTAAGGCCTCAAGTTTCAACCCGAAATCAATCTGGGGTCACGGCTCTCACTGCTGGAACGTAGCAAACTTCTCCGTTGCCAGTTCGGCCGAGCGCACAGTGTCCAAAGAATTTTCAACAGCTGAAACGAACATGTGAAATTGAGGATTGGTTGAACTGCTGGTGAAATATTGCAACATGAATATGTTACACACAAGAATCATGTCAAACTATGACCCATACACCATCCACAATACAACAATAGAAGTAACAACCTCTTCTCTCAATATGTTCGCAAACGACGGAATAACTTTTGGCGTAGAGTAGTAGTCAGATTGCTCAACCAGCAGCCAGCGCACATTCAAGGCTGCAGAGTTCCAATCGCCAAGTTACCAGATTTGGACACTGCTGAACTGAACGATTCCAATCTTCAAAAAGCTCGTCTTTAAATAGGCATGGAGCTCCTCGGATCGTGGGCAAAGCCGTCGCATATCCCAATCACTGAAGAAAAAGGGATCAACAAACAAAGTAGAGTGAGGTTACATCTGGGAACATTCTGGGTCCCACAGTTGGAAACAAGCCATGGCCGTTTCCCTTGGTCATAGTGCAGTTCCCTACATCGAAAAAAAAAACAGTTTGTTTGGGAAAACAGTTCCATGAATTTCTCGCTGTTTTGAGTAATTACCAGTACCAGGTCCTACTTGTTGCAAAGAGTTGGCTATGGGTCAAAACCCTGTACCCTGGTTCCTTCATCATTTACCATTGTTTTCCCCATTATTGTTGGTGACTATCCCGCGTTGGTTGGTTGGTTAACTGCTTGACCCATAGCCAGTTGAGCGTTTTCACCTGCAACAAGTGCTATCCCTGTTTGGAGATGGTGGGGATTAACATTGGGACCCTCAGAAGTTGGCGGTTCCATGTGGTTCCCCAAGCGGCTTTCTGTAGACCCCCCAGTCGTCGCCCAAGTCGAACTCGGGCTGAGAAGCGGAGAGACACCGCTCCGGTCATCATCGCAGTATGCTGAACAAAAACAAGCGATACCAGAAGCAACCATCATTGCATAACCACAAGCAATTAGCTAACCAGTAACCATCATTGGTTAACCACCATCATAGTTACACTATAGTAATCACCAGTATACCACCATCATTGCATAACCATCATCGGTGAAAAAGTCAAATGATTTATAGTAATCATAATCATCGCGAGCATATGTTAAGCATAATTACTACAACCAATCATCGGTGAAAATGTGTAGTAATGGCTTGTGGTCCATAGTGCTTGAATACCAGTTACAATCACTTCGCACTGGTGATAGCATCACAACAACCATATCACTACAAAAGATATTGATAAAGTAAGAATCAATTATACAATGTACACACACAAAGACGGAATAGACAAATGAGTTGTCATACTATGCTAAATGCAAAAGTACGTGTTGCCATGTTTTCCGCATGTATTAATTAAACACGCATTGTACCAGTTTGCAGTGTTTTATTTCAGGATATCAATTTCAGCTTTTCTTACAGACCTCAAATCTCCTGTGAACACAGAATGGCAGAAAAATAGCCATCAGCGAGACCGCAAACACTTCCCGCTTTTGAATTTGATAACTTTGATCCTGCAGACGTATAAGCAGTGGTGAAATGTTGTCCGTGCTTCATCTGCACCTGTGACCAAATGAGATCTTGCCACGTTGGTGACATTACATGCCAAACTTTTTAACCAATGGGAGATCCCTGTGCTTATAAACTCCCCCTGTTGGTGGGTAAACTGGAGGTGATTGAATTATATTCTATAAGCAGCTTGATTTTGCCCTGTTTTCAATGTTGCTGGTAGTTATCATGCTTCTGTTGTCACCACTGACTATTACCAACTATGTTGACTCCTTGATCATTCCCATATTATCAAACATATGCTCAATGATTAAAGCATTACGCTCTATCAACAACTACTGGTATGAATGGTCAATGGTGTTCACAATGATGTCATGACTCGCCATTCACATTCACTATCAATCATTACTCACTATGTATTTACAACTAGATGATGGCTGACTAGTCAGAGCTATCTTAATCATTACTGTTCATTCACTAAGGATTGATAATCACCAAGCATTGGCTACCAAGTGCTGCTTGATTTGAATTGGTTTGGTAGGTTGCGGCTGAGGGTTCCCACATCATCCAAGCAACTGATAGCAAAACATATTGCCTGAATCGACACTGCTATCGTTGTGCACCAGCTGCATATGTTCTCGTGTATGTCTATCTTTGCAAAAAATATGTGTATGTATATATACACATTTGGATACATGTATATATATATGTACATATAATCTATAAAATGAGCATGTGTATACAAATATAATCAAGTATATATATATATATGTGAATATGTGTGTGTGCATCTATTAAAAGAAAAAACAAACATGGAGATGTATTGTTTTCATTATAGACAGAGAGAAGCGAGAGAGAGAGGGAGAGAGATGTTCCCAGCAGTTTCATAGGTGTATTCCCTCAAAGAATCCCGGGTTGAGAAGGAAGTCAGTAATCAACAACCTGCATCTTCCAGTCCCTGCAGTCCCTGCATCCGAAGTGCAGAGGTAGAGCCATGTTCAAGAAACGGGTGATGTGATGATGCCCGCAGACCTGCTGGAGGTGCACGCCCCGGTCAACGCGCTGAACTGTTGAACCAACCAATAGGTGCTACACGTATGGCTCGCATGGGATAAAACTGCAGCCCACACAAAACTTGTTCTCTTAAGTTTTCAGCTGGTTATCTTGAGAGTGCTGTTTATTCTGAGAAGTAATAATCGTACACCGTTGCGATCTCCAAAGCTACCCTATAAGGCATATAGTTCAAGTCAATTCAAAACGAAACAAGCCATTCTTTTCCACAGGAAAGAAAAGCAATGGCAAAATGCGAAGCCTTCTGACTAACACAAATTTCACGAAGGCAATGGCTCAAAAGTCTTCCCATGGATCGTTCCGCGGTGATCCGGATGTATAGATCAAGCCTGGGTTTTGGCTTTGACCCATAATACCTTCACTTTTGAGAACAGCAACCTACAAAGCAATTATCAAACCAAACAACCAAAGAACCCCGAAGGACAGTGATAAACTATGATGAATGCACCAACACTATGCACTATTCACCACAACTAGCCTTAATCAACCATCATTGCCGTTGGACATTGTTTGTTGTTATCCACCACTAACCAAACTACTACTCACTCTTAACCAGCCTTGTAACTTGCTGTATCCCAACCGCTCGTTGCCAGATCCTCCAAATTGCTGGTGTTCCATGGTTGGTAACCAATCTCAACCTCAATCAACCTACCAACCTACCTAGCCAACCTACCTACCCACCAACCGCCCCAACGGCCTGCGCTATCTGCATGGCGCTGTACCCGTGGCTTGCCGCCTGCAGGAGCGCAGCAGCGCAAAAAAAATTGTTCACTGCAGGCGGTGATGCGTGGTTGATATTAATGGTAGAACCACAGGTGATGGTTGAAAAATCATAGTTGATAATTATGGTTGATAATATTCGTGTATGGTTCACATGCACAGTCTGTAGTGATGGTAATGTATGCTCAATCAATGGTTGACAATCATTGGTTAAGTTAAGTATGATAATACTGGTAGCAATCTCCACAAGAGCAATCTCCACAAGATGTGCGGTTGGGGTTGATATAATATGATATAACCAGGGCAAATGTCTATTTTTTTGGCGCCCTCCCCTCCCTGCATCCCTCACAACCATGTCAGTCAGCCGCGGAGAGAGGAACCAGGTGGGGGGGCCGGCTAGCAGGAAGCGCCTGACACATCAAGCTTCCTCAATCACAACAGAATGGTTTTCTAGAACATTTTCTTTGCTGTATGCGATTTAGAATTTCACCATCAGTATAATTTGCATTAACTTTTCAGGCTATGATGAAGGTTGGACCAAGTAACCAGCCATACGTAGGATACATGACCAGCAATTGGGCTGGTATACCGGGGGACCCTCCATTGCTTTTGGGTTTAGCGCTGTCTCAAGCCAAGCTTCAGCCAGTTCATCGACCAAGGAATGGGTGTGAAGTCTGGTCTTTTCACAGGTGTTGTTCAGGATTGTTGCTGACATGATCCCACATTATCAAACAGTAACTAGCCTGTAATTAACAACTTGCCATTGCTGAGCATCAACTAGCCAATTCGCACCTGAATAAAATTGTAACGAAACGATGTTGGAACGTTAGTTGGCCGGCAATTGACCATCTATTCACCAGAAATGCACCAGAACTTAACCATGTGTTCACCATCAAACATCAACCCAGGCCCTTGTGTTACTTCACCACGGGCCACACGGAGTGCCTCGGGATCAGCGCCCTTGTGGAACAGCAACTGAACCATCCTGAGGGTACAGGGAGAGGCCTGCTCATGCAGCCAGGGCATCCAAGTTACCATCAGTATCAATGGTTATTCACCTGTATTAATCTCTACCTCCCAAGATTAGGCCAAAACTTTTTAATAGGAGGGGTACGTTTGGTAACAGTAGGGATTCTTCTCTGTGACATGCAAAAAACTTGGGGCTGGCACACCCATAGGCAGTAATGATATTAATTGAGAAGGATCAATTTTCAGAGTGGACACAATTCAGTTGAGCACACATGATATCGAGTTTGTTTGGCAATATCCAATCTTCTACTGCAGCCACGGTAGAAGCAGAGTCCAAACATGCCGCAAAGAATAGCAATCTGGGTGGTACTTCTTACATCGGTAGCCAGGCACATGGATCCAGGATGATACAAGCATATAGAGGTGTAGTGTAAATCAATAAATTAATAAATAAATAAATAAGTAGATAAATAAAATAAACAAACAAATAAATGCATAAAACAAAAGAAATAAACAAATAAACAAATGAAGAAAGAAACAAATGAATATGATTTGCATGTATGTACATTTTCCATGTATATATAGAAATATAACTACATATAACTACATATATATATATACATACGGGCATTAATATAAAAAACAAAGACATGCATATCACATACATATCATATTCTCTATATATATATATATCAAAAATGTGTCATTTACTATCTGGTTCTAACCAACAATATCAATGGCTAGTCACCCGTATTGACCATATTTTTCCTACCGGTTTGGCCACATCAATGGGGACACCATCTCGCGTTCGTTATGTGGTCAGCCTGATACCCAGGAGGCCTAAGTTAGTTGTTGTCAACAAGGCCACGTGGCAGGTGAAAAAACACGAACATCTGGCTTTGTCCAAAAGACGTGCAGCCCAAATCTGGTGGTTTCCTATCCAAAACTATGAACTTGGATGGTTAATAGGTACCAACTTCGACTCACATCACCAACCGCCATCGTTAACCATAAACATCATGAACCATCGATACCCATTGTCAACGGGACCATAGTCTTCCTTCTGCCGGCTATCATCCCTCAGATCACTTGATCATCCACTTTAACAGTAACATTACGTCTTTCTGGGTTTGGTTCTGACCCGTATCCCCATCCAACTACGATGTGATCCAAGCGGCTCCAAGTTCCCGAAGTACGACGCGATCTCAATCGGCGTAGCCAAGGTCACCTTTCCGGAAAAAATCTGAGACCGGTAACCGAGAAGCGTGGCACAGCTTTGTTGGCGAACAATGCTCCCAGAAGCTGCTTGAATGGTTAAGTTTTCCGTAAAAAATCCTGTGTTGGCGGTTGAAATCAACGATGCTTAAACAACCAAGTTTGATAACATGAACCATCAGCCATCTGTGCCCTGGACAAAATCTGCTGAATGTCTCCAAGATGCTGCACCTGGTGTACCGTACTTGCCTTAACTTATCTTGGGCTGGTACAGTCAGCTGACAATGCAATGCACACCAAATAATCAATGTATCCTTTTCCCTGGTTTGTCATGCATCGTTTGAATCATTGATGTAAGGTAATTATTTGTAGTTGGGAATGTTATGTTGTTTTTGAATATAGTCCATGCACAAATCGACGCACTCATTCTGCGAATCCACGCAAACTTTCGTACTTCTGTTGGCCGGTAGGGAAAGCTTGAAATCATCTCTTGCAATGACTGAGATGATGAGTTCACCATCATGAACCATCATGAATCACCATCAGCCAGCCATTCTTAGCCAACACTAACCAACCATCACTTACCATCATTGATCACCAGCAACCAACCGTCATGAACCAACCATCATTGCAACGGCCCACCATTGGAACGGTGCAGCCAAACCTCCACGCTGTTCCCCCCGCGGGCCTAAGCGTTGCTGCAAAGGGGATGAACAGCAACAGAACCAGCTGCGACCACCACCATCAATCAGCAATGATCGCTATCAACCATGGTTTAATCATGTTTAACAGTCATGAATGACTAAGAACTGGTTAATGATCATGAATCATGCTTAATTATTCTTAACGTTGGTTGTGTAGTAATAGCTACAGTAAGATACAGTAACAATGATTAATGATCATGACTGACCACAGGTACCATTATCAACCCCTAATTGTATAGTCACTAGCTAATCCTGGTTGCCTTCAAACACTTGAATGGAACATGCTCTTGTATTATATGCTCTTGTGCTTGACCATTGATGGACCACAATCACAAAGTTGCGAATCAAACAAATTCAGGTTCTGCTACCACCACGGAAAGACAAAACAAAACGACAAAAGAGACAATAACGACAACAGAGACGAAAACCGCAGCCGCACAAATAGGGTTCAGACAACAACAGAAACAAAGGTAACAACAACAGCTGTCAGTGTCGTGACATCAGCAAACGAAATCAAAACGACAACATCAATAACAACGACAAAAACTGCAACGACCACACCAACAACAGTAACAACAGCAACAACAATCACAACATCAAAAACATCCAGCATAGTTGACAATAGGGACACTCACATATAGAAACCACAACAACAACAGCAAAACTCAATCAAAGACACAGACACACAGGATCAACACTAGATACAGCAAGATCAACACCAACCAACAACCACAGCAGCGACCAAAACAGCAGTAGAGTAGAGGCAATGTTGCCAACGACTAGGGCACCAACAGCAACCACAACGGTTACAGGAGTAACAGTTGCAGGAGAAACACTTGTGACAAACCACCACCACCACCACCAACAACACCACGACCACCACCACCACCACCACCGCAACCCACCACCATCACCATCATCAACAACGACAACGGCACTCATTAGCAACCAGGAAGAGCACCCAGCGCAGCTACATCAACAGCAGGCAAGAAGGGGTCCATCGACATTGTGAGCACCGTGGCATCAGGACCAAAGTTGAAAACAAAGGTTCTATGTTCGTATCCTTTTGGAGCATCATCTCCTTTTGGCTACTGTAGATGAATGGTTACCATTACTTGAGTGATAATTACCAATTAATCATCATCGACCATGGGATAGCAACAGCATGAGACGACTAAAATTCACATATAGATTCATGGTAAATTAAGTGAACCTGCTGTTCTCAAGTAAGTTTCAACGAGCGGTGGTCCAAACCTGAATTCCGAGATATAGTTTCCTAGTGAAGTTTGCTGCAACCACCTTTTCGACAATCCACCAAGAAGTGTCGTCCCGTATCCTTACTATGAGTACTTTGACAATAAAATACCTCTTAGTAGTACTCATAGTAAGGATACTTACAGCGGTGGTTTTACGTGGTCTCACTGGCTCAGAACCCTAGTTGTATTCACCCAGTTGCAATACAGAAACAATGGAAACACATGGCTCAACCACTGATGGATATGAATCAACCATCTAAACTTCTACAATCGGCCATTTTCAACCATGGACATGAAGCATCAACCGACCAACAAAAAAACCAACCAACAAGTCCGTTTCCCTGTCAAAACTTGTATATTCATGATGGTGTTTATTCTTGGATACGTCTCGGGAATTCATGGATTTGGTGGTTTCTCAAAATAGAGTACCCCCATATCATCCAGTTTATTAACCATTTGTAGCCATAAATCAACCATTTTGGGGGGTCCCCTATTTTGAGAAACTACCATTTGAGCCCAAATGGAATGGTTGCCAGTGACATTGCACTCAGCTATCTAGCAAAACAGGTTTCAATGGCTGAAGAACCAGCTACTCCTTTCGTTTTCGCATGGGTTATACGTCACCTGTAGGATTTGGATGGCAACAATTCTGACAAATGCTGGGCTGCTGCATCCATCAATGGACCCATAATATGAATGCCACTGGAATCATTGACATGTCATGCGGTCAAAGCCGTGAACTTCAAAGTAATATATATACGTGTTTGATATTTAAAATTGATATACAAATAATACACGTGCCATATGTTTTAGATATTAAGAGTGACTACCAACACCTACCACTGGTTGGCAGGTTCAACCCCTAGGACAATTATTAGTCAACCAGCCAATTGTATTAAGATGTATGGTTGATATCTTTAACTTTGGACCGTGTCCCATCTTTGAGGGATGGTGGATGGACCGACGTGAGGATACCTCTGGCAGCTGCCAACAGCGTCGCCAAGGAACTTGCGGTACCACGACATCATCAACCTTCCAGCGGCCAGGAGCGCACAAAGGTACGATGTCAACATCCATAAAGTTCCAAAAACGTAGAGACCATGCACATTTGGAGTAAACCAGTCATATTTGGAAGTGAAATCAGCTATTGTTGGGAGCAAATTCTTCTTCTCCGCTGGTGCCCATCAAATACGGTTGGTTCAAGGAGGAACTGCCGACATTGACATTGTGGATTTTGTACCTCAGCAGTGGTGCGAATGAATCGGTAAAAACACCTGCGTTAATTTGTTGATTGGTAATTAATTACACATATATATATAATGTAAATGCATACATATATTAACACGCATGCATGTACGTGTGTTCAAAAAACACATATGCAAATATTTTGAGAAATATACATGTATACAAATACTAAACAATACTAATATCTGTTCCAAACATGGACCAATTTAAAGAACACATTGTGATGTACGCGTGCATCCACGCATACAATCCAGCTACAAATGCTTGAATGCCATTCAACTATTTGTGCAAAGGACTCCAAATGAAAAAAAAAAACAAGTAAAATGCATATTTCCACAAAAAAATGAAAAACACAACATGCAGGCAGGGTATTTGACAGCGCTGGCACCATGTTTACTTACTACATTCCACCTACTTACCAAACCGTCATGACTAATCTATCTGTCTGTCTGTCTGTCTGTCGGTCGGTCCGTCCGTCCGTCCGTCTGTCTGTTCTATCTATCTATCTATCTATCTATCTATCTATCTATCTATCTATCTCTCAATCTGTCTATCTATCTGTCTATCTATCTGTCTGCCTGTCTATCTATCTATCAATCTATCTGTCTCTCTGTCTGTCTGTCTGTCTATCTATCTATCTCTATCTAGCTATCTAGCTATCTAGCTATCTAGCTATCTAGCTATCGATCTATCTATCTACCTATCTATCTATCTATCTACCTACCTATCTATCTATCTATCTATCTATCCATCCATCCATCCATCTCTCTATCAATGTTTTAACTCATCTCAGGGCATCTATCTAGTTAAGTGTATATCTATGCAAATCATGTTCAGTGTTCCATAGGAAGTTTGGGTGGCTGTGGAAACGGTCATGCCAAGAGTTGTTCACATCCTCATAGCTACACAACTCTGAAGATTCTCACCGTACGGACGCCTCAGAGCAACTAAAAAATGTTGACAGCACCAAAACCACACCTGCATGCACACAGCAATTCAAAAAGAGTTCCTCCATGAACAAATAGAATCAGTGTGGAAACGCCATGTTACGGATTATACTTGACTACACTTATAACATTCATTTCTTTCGAGATGAGTCACTAACCATTCAGCGAATCTCGGGGAACATCCAATTCAACTGGTCGGTTTCGAAGACAACTACTTATACAATGAATCACAAGTGATGTTTGGAGAGGTTGGTGTACGCTTGTGGAATCAGAAAAAACAACTTCATGAGCCTTGCAGCCTTGTGCGCCACATGCTCGAACCACTGCAATGGAGCCCTGGTCACTGTGTGTGGACAAGCCATAAGCCGGGCAATCTGCCGCCAAACATCAGTGATACGCTTGCTTGGACATCTTCATCCATCAGCAAAAGGCATTTGGTGGTTTCTTAAACTAGGGGACCCCCAAAAAATGTTGGTTTTACATAAATGACTGATATTGGATGAATAACTGGGGGTACCCCTATGGCTTGAGAAACATCCATCTCCCTCGAACCCAATGGGGCCAGCAATGGGAGGACGTTCGTGGCCGCCTGCGCCTTCTCGTTGGAGCTCTGAAAACGAACACCTCTTGCGACGTTGCGACCGCTCCATGGTTGGTGGTGCGAACATCCACCCCTTCATGAAACATATGCGCAAGTCAACCAACCAACCGTTTAGTAATACATTTTGGAAAATAAACATGTTTGAAACCACCAACCAAATGATATATTCACGACATAACCTTGGAAAATAAGAGTGTTTAAAGCCACCAACCAAAGGATATTTCTACATTTGATGGGTAACGCAAGTAAATACATACCAAAATATGCAATACATGGAGCCACTGGGGTATGATGTGCCAACAATTGTGGTCTGTCTGACAATCTTAATCAGTGAGGCGATGTTTCGGACCACAAATGTGTAGCCAAAAGCAACAAACATAAGTAAACGGCAAGAACAGGGACCACAACAAAATTTTACAGATCAAAACAATCATAGGCATATAGACTAGATTTTGTATTCACAACGTTTGGGACATATGGATTTTCATATACTGGATAGGTGTACCACCCTAAATCCGCGTTGGGTTTCAGCAGCACTGCCGCTAAACATACAGGCTTCACAAGTTCGCCATCGGCCCTGGGCCCTCAACATGCTGAATTGAAATTGGAATGGTCCAGGAATACAGTATGACTAACCAGTAGCTCACCATGATTAACATTGTATTGACAAATAGTCAGTGTCTATCATTTGGTAACACCACTCCTAGCACCTCCTTAGCTCCCCAAAAGGGTATAGGGATACCCTGGTTCCTTAGCTGCCTCTTGACCACTAGCCAGTTGTTCACCCGTGGTGAAATCAGCTGAAACTAGACTTACTTCAAACTTACCCATTAGCATGAACTGTTCAAAGTACTCATATCCATCAGTGGCTGGTTTTGACAAAATGCGTTGCGGATACGGCAGTTGGGTTGCAAGCAACCTATTGGAGTTTTTTTACCGGAACCATTGATCCGCCATATGCTGTCATATCATGTCATATCATCATGTTTCTGATGACGGTACCCAAACCACAATTGAAATGGATTTGTTTCAGAGTACCAAGGTTATTTGGATGGTGGTTAAAGCACCCCGTCATGAAAAATATGTTTGTCAACCAACCAGCCATTTGTTAATACTCTAGACTACAGGGGAATTAAACATATGACAATCACACCACCAACTCGTAGCTGTCTAACCACCTATTATCTACTATTATCCCTGTAACCAAAAATTATGAAACATTGTTGACTACTCTGAACCATCATTAGTCATTACTATCCAATCAACCAATCAGTCAAACCACCCACCAGTTATGCTGGGATGATGCTGGGACCTCTATCTTGAGACCTCATCGCACCAAATCTTCTTTGACCCACCGGGAAAAGCCCAAAACACCGGACCCCTTCGGCCTTGCAGTGGGCTGTGTTCCTGTGAGCGCCGTGTGCATCGCTATCCCTCCGACCGTCGGATGTTTACTTACTTGTCTGAATAAACATATATATTTCTTAAAATTAAAAAGAATTATACAAACAAAAAATACATAATCATAACATCAACACCTATATGTATGAAATCAAAATCAGTCAATCAATCAATCAATCAATCAATCAATCAATCAATCAGCCAGTCAATCAGTCAATCAATCAATCAATCAATCAAGCAATCAATCAACCTATCTGTGTATCTGTTCTATTCGGTTCGCTTCGGTTCGGTTCTTTTCTATTCTATTCTCTCCGATTCCATTCTATTCTACTCTATTCTATTCTTTTCTATTCTGTTCTATTCCATTCTACTCTACTCTATTCTATTCTCTTCTGTTCTTTTCAATTCTATTCTAGTCTATACGTCAATGTTTTAATGGAAGCACTTCGATGATCAAACCATCACTGTCTGTTTCCAACCATGATAAATTAGTCCAAAGCAAAACAACCAAGAATAATTAACCTAATTAGATTTCACGCAAACCTTGACCAGCGCCCACCACCATTGCTCTAACCAGAATCAAATCCACGCACATGAGTTACATAACGATCTCGACATGGCCATGGCCACACCGAAGTCAGCGAACAAACCCGGACACACACACACACACACTCACATTCACATACACACGCACACACACGAAGCCCAAGACCAATCTGACCCAAAATTTGCATAACTACAAACCAGAAGAAGCAGAATCAATGTCCAGGCCAGCATTGCAACAGTCAACCTCACAGATTCGCAAACAATCAAGAAATATGAGCGACACTGAGTCGCCCACGCCCAAACCAAAAGCTTCCCTGTTAAAACTTACCACTTCAGGGGGTCAGTTTTGGGGCCCCCATCACCATTGCTGATGCCATCAACTAAGTCCAATTTCAGACGCTCCTCTGGTGTTAGTTTTGGATGATGGCCGAGACGAGGAAACCATATTTCTACAAAAAAACAAATTTGCTTCTGAAAAACTGCTTCAACAACCATATGACATCATATAGCCATCATGTAAGCATCATGTAGCCATCATATAACCATGGAGCCATGTAGCCATATAACCATATCATATAACCATATAGCCATATGGTGGTTTCTCAAAATAGGGGTACCCACAAATCATCCAAGTATAACCATTTACAGTAGTAAACCAACCATTTTTGGGGCTCCCTATTTTGAGAAACCACCATATAGCCATCAGTAGGCTGCGGGTCAAAACCCCGTACTTCTGGTTCCCCTATATCGTTAACCATTGTTTTCCTTATTATCGTTGCTCATTATCCCTTATAACTGGATATAATTGGTTGGTTAATAACCAATTTAACCCATAGCCATTGGCCCCCAAAAACATTATATAATTCTTTTAACCCATAGATAATTGGATATAATTGGATATTATACCCATATAGTTGGTATATATCCCCTATAATTGTTAATTATCATCCCCCTATAATCAACCATTAACCAGCTACTATTGGTTGGTTAACTGCTGGACCCATAGCCACAACCGTGGGTTAGCGCCGCGCCGCGCCTTGGCATCCGCCACGGTCTCCGCGTCCGAGGCGCCCGGCGCCGTGTCGGCCTTGCCGTCCTCGGTCCGGGCGCTGGGCACGCGGCCGAACCAGCGAGCGAAGTCCTGGGAGTACGTGGCCTCCGATGGACCTGGCGTGAGGACGGTCACCAGGTGATGGAAATGTGATGGAAATGAAATGGAATGATGAATGATTGATGAATGACTATGGTGATTGATGATGATTGATGATTGATGATGATTGATGATTGATGAATGACTTGAGGGCGGCGTGAAGGATGGCTAGCTCGCGGTAGATGGTGATGCTGCTTGTTCTGATTAGTGGTTGATCATGGTGAATGATCCTTGCTGGTGGGACGGGGTGGAGATGCAGAAGCGATCATGGTTGATGAGCTGACAATAGATCATGATGGTTAAGCCGGGGAATCGTGGCCAAACAAAGGATGATTGAAAGATAATATCAACCAACAGAAGTCAATAGATGTTAATGGTGGTAAGTAGTGTGGGTAATAGTCATTTGATGATGATGGTGGATGCTGAACAACACAACGGTTGATATTGGGGGATAACAAGCAGTACAACCAACCACCTATGGCTTGGACGTCAACCTGACCAGGGATTGCCAACAAACCATAGGACCACACTGCGGTACCGGGTCATCGATATATCTACACACAAGTAATCTGTAGATCCCCCTCAAAAAAATCCACTCAGGGTATTCCCATAGTTAAACCATGAATAGCTGATGATTTACCAGCAAGTATGGAGGTTTATTAATATGCATCCACCATGTTCATATACAAGAATTAGCCGTAATTGACAACCAACATTAATCGACCACAGAAATTAGTCACCATCATGCAAAACCATCGAACATATTGACAAACAATCATCAGAAATTGTGGTGCTTGATCCCACTGCTTTCTTGCTAGAACCAGCTGATAGAAACAATGATCAGCCATGGTAGCCGTGAACTTGGAGCGATGCTATATTGTAATAGCAAGTCATAGGTATATCAGGGTCAATTAGTTGCACTCACCAGAGAAGGACCAAAAATGATCCCAGTGAAACATTCTAGATATGTTTTGACTATGATCAGCATACATGAGAACGCACTGATTGCATAATGATTGTTCGACGTCGGGTATACAAGAAAATCACATTGCACAAGTACTGATTATCCTAGCAACCATTATCCAATCATACAACTGATAGTAATTACAGATTATCCCAGCCAGCAACCATTATAGCATAATACAACTGATCTTAGCAAGCCATGTTTTCCAACCCTGAGCGAGGTTCCTTCAGATGATCTGCCAGGTTTTGGCGCCGCAGTGAGTGGTACGAATCGTCGCGTTCAGAGCTGTTGAGAATCAGAGTTGGGTCTTGAGATGGGGCACAGTGAAAATGTGGAGCTTGTTCGTGGTTGTTCATGATGTAGTTCATCATTAGTTCATGATAGGTTCGGCTTCGCCAAGTTTGTTCATCACTTCAATTGGCAAAAAACATGTGTGCATGCACAAAGAAACTGAAAGGATCTTATAGGATAATAAAATTGAGCAAAGCTCGACCAACCTGATATAGGATTCTGGTACTTGTCACAAACTGCTGGGAGGAACTGCCAGATACGTTCCAGATCATGGACATAAAATGTATCCGGCGGGCAAAAATGTGTGAATGCTATACGCCGAATACTAGCTTTAGATTTGCATGCTTTCGATCTGTACATTTCTATGTCATGTGCAACGTATGCAGTCATAGATCTGGAAAGATTCTTTGGAAGTACTGGTTAATATGCTTGTGTGCATTTGGCACATAGACCGGAAACATGTTTCTTATAATTTGATAAAACCCTGTAACAACAAGGAAATATTGAACATCTTACCATTACAATGCGATGACGCTTACCAGAAACATCAACACAAATCCACGCAGACCTGGGATCCGCTGTGGTCCTCCCACACCATCCGCTGCCTCCTCCGGAACTAGAGAGTCTTGAGTTCCTCGAATTCCTGGCATTGGTAACAGATGTAGCAGCAAGAGCCTCCAGCTTGGTATAAGCTACCAGAATCCAACAGGCTCATCACTGAGGTGATAGAAGACACAAGGAAATATACAAGTGCCCTATTGCTTGGAATAGGGCAATATAATAAAATCTTCTCACAGTATCTTACATGCATCAACAAGTTGCTTGTCATTGCATTTTGAACATCTAGCAACCACAGGAAGGACCACACTGAGGAGCAAAGCCAAGCAGGTTCTTGAGAAACTATGAAAATGCCTTGATATTTAAATAAGCTTACTCGCCTGACCCAAATTAATTAATGATGGTTGGCCAAGTTTACTGGGAATCCGCTCAATCACCAACCAATAGACGATCCGATTCATCCAGCCCTCGTGTCATACGAATAGGTGATGCAAGTAGTGTTCCGATGCCGTGGCTAAAAACAATGCCAGCTCAAATTCGTGGAGAAGTGGTGTACCCCGAGTACAAGTAGTAGTAGTAGTAGTAGTAGTAGTAGTAGTAGTAGTAGTAGTAGTAGTAGCTGTAGAAGTTTTAACATCGGGCTTTGCCAGCGGCTAGTGAAGTATGGATCAAAATTGACCGTAGCCCCACACAACATATATCATATATCATTTCAGAAAGCAAACATATGTTCGCCAAAATTGATGGCTCATGATCCCAGGCAAAGTGCAAAAGTCAATATGTTTAAAACCCATAACCGATTATGAGCTGGATACTAAAACCAACTAATGATAGCCAAAGAATCCCAAACCTCTTGCTGAAATTTCTGACTCAACCCGTGGACTTAACATGATATGAATGGGTGAAGTGATTGGAAATGCTTGGGTGACGAAGTTGGTAACCAGCAATCATCACCAAAACCGTGCGATTCTTTTAGAAACCTCGCAGCACCAACTGGGCCAACAATTTGACAGTCTCGCAAAAACCTGGCGGAACAATGGCGAAACAAGAAACAAAGGAACGTAGAACGACTTCACGTCCGAAGCTGTAGATGCTTTCATAATGTTGGTTTCTGATTAGGGTAACCCCCCCTAAAGTAATGAAAATAATTAGATGAAACCAACAGGTAGATACTAATCAGAAACCAACATTACTTTGGATCCGTGATTGGAGCTGTTACCAGCATCCCCAGGAGTTTCAAAAGCATCATTCACCATTGTGAACCATCATTCACCATCAAACCATCATGGGTCACCATCTACTACCAGCTTCCGAACCGCTTCCGAAATGATTTACTTATCACCATCTACTATCATCTACTACCATCTACTATCAGCTACCAGCATTTATACTAAACTTATGCTTCCGAACCTGTGGATGCTCCCTTGGTCGCACGAACTGATTCGCCGTGCCGTCCTCCGACTGTTGGGCGACGGGGAAGATGACGAGTCTTCGGAAAACCCGGACGCCTTGGTCGTCAACTTAGAAGTCCTGGAGAGCCATGGGCGCCAACACTAGAAAGTGATCAATGGCGAACGGAACACTGTTTATTGCTGAATGTAGTTGTTCATAGTGAAAAATAATGAATGATATAAAAGCTGCTCATGAATGTGGTTTTTTAAGTATTATTGATTGTTTGAATACACAAGTGCTAATTATGTGTAGTTGTTAAACGTTATTCGTACTTTGTACGATTATGTGTGATTATGCTTAAAGTGATTGTCTAAACTGTTGAAACAATCTTAGTAGTACAATAATGAGTATCATCACGGGTTCATCAATGCCAACATTGTAGTTTGTTTCATACACCAGCAATCAAAGGCAATGAAGAAAACACACCATCACAAAAACAAAACACCACCGTTCAAACACCACCAAATCACAACAACACCATCAAAAAAACACCACTACTCAAACACCACCAAATCACACCACCAACAACAACAGCAGCAATAACAACAGCAGCAACAACATCAACATCAACCACAACAACATCATCATCAACAACAACACGTACAACACCAACAACACCAAAACATCGTTACCCAAACTCCAGTTTCTAGCCAGACTGTCTCACAAAAAGCCTTTGAAACAGGAACATGCTATCAACTAGTGCCTTCCAGAGGTTCCCCGCCTGAAGAAAGTACAATGTGAGAGAGATGCTCTTGGGTTCGTGGTTTCTATAAGGTTTTAATGTGTTTCATTGGTGCCTGCTTCTTCGCAATAACCATAACAGAACAAATCCTACTGCCCTCATCAATGAATCAGTTGCCAGGGTTGAGATGACACATGATGCAATGTAGTGCGGATTTGGGGGGTAAAACACACGTATCACTGAGTTGATTCTCTCCAGAAATGCTTAGCTTCCCTATTAAACAATCGTAGGATGGTTGATGGTTCGCAGGCTCAGTAGGTATCAGCGCCATTTATGGACACGTCCATCGATTTGATCCACCAAGTACTCCCACACCGTTGCAGCGACCGAAACCTGGGCGTTGGTCCTCTGAGGGCCCTGGTTCTTATGCAAAGTGGTGATGCGGGAAGCCCTCGCACCAATGCGGGCAATGAACCTGTGCTGCTCGGACAAAGGTGAAACAAACAATGTTGCTTTGTTAGATAACTGGCGAAAAATGTCTTGAAACAATTTGTTAATAATGGGTTTATAGTGGCTAAATACACTTAGTTGATGATAGTTCAATAGTAGTTAATAGGGGATAATAAGCCACAATAAGACCAATATGGTGGTTTCTCAAGTCAAGGGGGTACCCCGATTTCATCCAGTTTATTTGCCATTTAAAGTAATAGACCAACCTTTTTTGAGGCAACCTATTTTGAGAAACTCCCATATTGGCTGACTATACAACATCCAGCCCAAATGGTTGCAAAAACAAAATTGGTTGGCTGTTGGCTGTAGACAACCACTTGTGGCAAGTTGCACAAAAGAAAACGGTTGTTTTTAGGGGGTACAACATCCAACAATACTCTTTAATACATTGTTGGCTGTTGTCCAACTGTAGTAACTGTATTGTTGAATTTGTTGGCTGTATTCAAAACATCCTATTTTCCCTGACGGCCAACAGCATCGTGTTTGAAAGAGAGATAGGCACAATCGCATCAGGTATCACTTTCATCAATCTAAAAAAGGTCTTCCGTTTGATCAATGCGCACCAATCCCAGAGCAAGGCACCCAAAAATGGATGCATGTGTGTGTATTTTCATATGTATGTCTGTATATTTAAGTAAATAAATAAATATATATATGTATGTGTGTGTAAATATGACATATACAAAATATAGTGCTCAAGGGTTAGGCTCCATTTTTCAGCTGCGCTGAGGGTTTTTGTTCAAACCTATGTGACGGAAGGCACCACATGACCGGATAACCAGGTCAGAAGAGAGGCACCTCAATAGGTGACCACACCCCCCAACCAACCTGGTAAACAAACGGCCACATGAAGACCAACCCCAGGTGAACCTTGAAGGAAAACCTGACCACCGGGAGGCCCCCTCATTGGGTCAATACCCATCAAAAATATACCTCCCTGACACCGGTGTCAACCTACCCTGGTGGTGCAGGGGCGGTGGTGGGCCACAAGAGCCAGACTGCGGAGCACAGTCACCCTTTCTCACTATCCTAAGAAGCTAAGAGGTTAGTGCTCAAGGGTTAGGCTCCATTTTTCAGCTGCGCTGAGGGTTTTTGTTCAAACCTATGTGACGGAAGGCACCACATGACCGGATAACCAGGTCAGAAGAGAGGCACCTCAATAGGTGACCACACCCCCCAACCAACCTGGTAAACAAACGGCCACATGAAGACCAACCCCAGGTGAACCTTGAAGGAAAACCTGACCACCGGGAGGCCCCCTCATTGGGTCAATACCCATCAAAGATGTACCTCCCTGACACCGGTGTCCACCTGACCCACACTACAGGGACTGTGACCGTAGCCGGACAAGTCTGGCGAGTGCGAAGAGGGGGGGATGGAGGGGTGTTGAAAGCCCAATGGCTGTTAGGGCCAATGCCCGACAAAGCCCCATGGCTATATGACAGTAGGCACCAAGCCGAAGCAGTCAAGACTTTTTGCTATTGCAGGCTCATTAGCCGCAAGTTAGTCAAAGACAAAGTCAGGGCGAGCTCTGTGAGCGAGCTGCAGCAACTTTCGGCGTACAGCTGGTTCTAAAGTGATGTCGGTCAGTTGCGCCAGAGCGTCGGTGATATAAATTCTGGCAGTCTTTTCGTGGCCCCAACGGCCAGTCAGACAAACAGCCGACAAGCTGTTGGTCATGCGGAAGGCATGTGTTGCTCCACCTCGCCTAAGCGAGTAGAAGGCAAAGCCTTCAGGAAGACGAGCCTCACCCAGAAGTTGTTTATATCGCTGTCGCATAAGTTGGGGCGAACAGGTTCGTAAAGTGTCACCGGGATGAAGGCGGTTGCAGTAGTGTTGGAGGGCAACAAGCAGCCAATGGTCTTGGATTGTGATGGATTCTCGGATGCCAGCTCGCTGTCCAGACTTTGTCAAAGGCAATGACCAGACGCCCTTCTTTAAGGCTTGATCGAAAACAAAGTCCCCAGCCCGAGCTTGAAACAACTCGCCCGTGCGAGCGTAAACTGAAAATCCCAACAATATCAAGATACAAAGGTCATTCCATCCATGTTCATGCGCCAACTGGGCAAGGGCATAGGCCATCATGGGAGTCAGCGGGAGCGCTCGCTCTGGTAACTCTGCGCGAGACCAAGAGCCATGCAACCGCCAACTACCCACTAGGAAACGTTTGCATGCAGGAATGAAGTGGCCCAACCCACTGATGGTATCCGATGCATATGCCTTGGGTTCGCCTTCGTGCCACAGGGTTTCTATGAACTCGCAAACTTTTAGGTCTAGATGTGAAAAAGTAGAAGGGTAAGGGTATCCTAAGTTCCTAAGGAAATCAAGAAAACGTGAAACAGCAGCTAGGTACCGTGTGTAGGTCCCCTTTTGCACAACTAATTCTTGAAGGGTTCCAAGTTCCTGTCGCTCTCTTTTCCGCTCCCTTTTCGACTGGCGATGTACAAGTTGGGCTCGAGGCATTACAGTCGAGCTTTCCAGCGGCTGGGACCATCTGCTGGGTTCCAGCCACTTTTGACCCAACCGTAGTAAAAACGCAGGTCTGCTGCAAGCAGAACTGCAGCCAGTCGTCGAAGAGGAGCGTGTAGCGAGCGAGCTGAGGAACGGCCCTTTGCGAGCACTGAGAGTGAAACCATGTTGTCGACCAAGAGGATGGATCGTTGTCCATGGCACTTGGGGTCTCTGGCCAGTCGGCGAGCCAGGTCAAGTGCTGCTGTTGTCTCCAGCACATTGATGTGCTGGCCACCCTGCTTCCACTTGTACGAGAGCAGGACCTTCCACTTCCAATTCCCAGGGTCGATGGAGTGGCGGCAAAATGCCCCATAGGAGAAAGGTTGATCCAAGTCAACCCGGATGTCGCAGCCTTTTTGCGTGGCACGACGGGTGAGCTGATATGCCAGCAGCTCTTCATCGGTGAGCCGATCTTGAGGGTCGAGCTTCAGTTTCAACGGAAGGTTGGCAGGTGGCGAGACACGAGCACGCAGGCTCACCACCCCCTGGTCCCGCTGGACACTGACGCCAAACCGTTGCTTCCACGGTTGGTGTTCTTGGCAGGCCTTGTCTTCGGTCAGCTTCCATGTTGTCCAGAGCTGCTTGGTCAGATCTTCTTCTTGATGATGCATTGGGTCAAGCACCAGGCCGGCCAGAAGTCGCGCCACCACCACTGCATGGAAACCGTTCCCAATGAAGTGGCCCTTCTCATCGTTGCTCATGCGAGACTTCAAGTTTAGATGGGTGCTTGTGAATCCCATCATTTTCAATTGCTCGTCAGGTTGTAGACGTCTGGGACCGGCTTGGTCTTTTGCTAAATTCTGATCTTCATACGCATACGGTGGTAGGCGGAACCCATCACCACGCCACCTCCGACGAGCTTTTTCTGAGGCTCGCTCCAATCCGGCTGGACTGGGTGGAGGTTCTTTGCGAACAATGGGTCTGGTAAAGGTGAAAAAGGGTTCACCAGGTGCAGCAAGCTTTTCTGTTCCCTGCCGCAAGAACCACCTGAGATCAGGCTTTTCCGTCTTGACCTCGAGCTTTGTCAGCTTGGTTGCTAAGTCTCGGATCTTCCCGTTCATTTGGACCTTCAAGTCCTTTGCTTTCACCAGGTCGATGTTCTTGACCCAGTACAGTCGAGGACGCCGACAATGCCCAAGATCTGCCGCTTCGATGAACATCGGGTACCACCCAATCTTGGCACTTTGGGCTTCAAGGTCGCGGTCATCCATCACCACGTTTTCATAGAACTCGCAGACCGTCCAGGCAGGGAGATGCTGCTTTCCACTGCATTCATAAAGCCAGTCACGGATCTTCAACATGGAATCCAGGAGCTGGCTTGTAGCACCATCAGCACCTTGTCGATTCACGTTCAAGGAGGAGTGGTGAATGCATGGCCATCCACCTCCGAGTAGCACCTTTCCGACTCTCGGAAACTGGCGGCGCCATTCCATCACTGTGTCCTTTGTCACTGAGTTCACATCTTCGAGGACAATGGCATGGCGACAGTGCATTCGGGTGATCTTCTTGCTCTGCGGGTGGTTGTCGATGGAGATGATTCCCTGGGGTACCATTCCAAGGAGCTCGAGAGCCCGTTTGAGACCACCCATCCCACTAAAGACTTCGATCACCAGTAAGTCATCAGCCAGTGAGCCTTCAAGACCAGCTCCAGCATACGATAGGCCATGGCAGCGTTGCTGTCCCCAGTCACTCAGGCCCGTGCTTGCGCATGCTCCGCCTCCCTCCTCAGAGGCATCAGTCGCATACACTGTCCCTGAGGGTAGTCGCCGTTGATCAAGCCAGTGTTGGGGAAGCAGGCAGCACAAGAGGATCAGCTCGTCACGTCCCAGCTCGCTCAAGTCTCTGCCACCCCCCAGACGAGACATCTCCCGATACAAGTGATCGAGGATGCTTCCCAAGGGGCGACAGAACTGGATGCTGTGCATGTGCTTCGAGACGATGGCCTGGAGTTCATGTCCAGCAGGATCCACTCGATCCGAGCTGAGGAGGCTCAACGTTGCCCCCAACACTCCCTTTCGGAACTTCATGTTTGATCCCACAACTCCTCGCTGCCCATCAACTTCAGCACCCAGTGAGGACCACTTCAGAGTTCCCTCTGCTGCCTTCTTTGGGTCACGGCCGATGTCCCACACTTTGAAGACTTCTCGCAACTTCAGCTGTTCGTCTGACGGCTTTCCTTCGTACTCTCCTTCTGCTCCCCGTGCTATGACCTTGAAGCAGTCCCAGTTGTCCACGTACCACGAGTAATAGGTCCTTGGGCACGCCAAAGGGAGTGCTGGAAGAGCTTCACCCATTCGAACAGAATGGACAAGGTCCATCCCAGCTTGAGACCCAAGGGACTCAAGGCCAGATTGAATGAAGTCCACAATGTTTGACCAGCCCATGGGAGCACTTCGAACTCGAGGGTAGGAGTCTTCCGTACGGCCATCATTGAAACACCACCCCGCTGCTCGGCGATTCAGCACAAACCAGCCTCTCCATTTTTCTCCCGGGCGGTAAACATGGAAACAGTGCCGTTGATCTTCTCCATAGCACATCACCACCTCGTCCTCAAGGAGTGCCATCTGTCCCCAAAGAGGGCTGTAACCCATATGTTGACTCGGTCTCGTTGGGGTCTTCCGTTGGAATCCATTTGATGGGATCAAATTGATGATGAGCCTCAGGGTTCTGGTGAAGCTGCCATTCTCGTTTTGCTGCCAACCCTTGTGAACTCCGAAGGCTCCGTTTCGCACCTTCTTGTCCTTGTACGTCAAGGTCTCAGACTCCACCTCGCGCTCAAGCATTCCAGCCTCCACCAGGTGTCGGACCACCTTGTTCCACTCTTCGTCATTTTCAACATGAACTTTTGCTTCAGTCTTTGGATCAATCAACTCATTCTCCGGGATCCGCAGCAACTCAGGGTCCAGCACATACTCACGGAGCTCCGGGGCGACCACATTTGACAAGTCAACACGGGCTGCTTCTCCTTTCCCAGGAGTCGTCGGCCTGATGGCGTCCAGTGTCAGAGGATAGGCCTTCTTGACCTCTGGTCCCGTGTAAATGCCCTCAAGGCCCTGACTCACCTCATCCCAAGCCTTGATCACAATGGGCTCGTCATCTCCATTCAGCCACATAGCACTCAGCTCCTTTGTCCTTGTCACCAACTCTTCTTGGGCAGGGGTCCAAGTTGACCTGTGCTTCATTGCATGGCTCAAGGTCCGCTCACAGCCACCTCCTAGGTATAGGGCGTTGATGGCTGCTAACTGCAGCCAGGTCCACGAGGCTGCACCTGCCACCTTGCAGGCATCATCAATGGCCGCCCATGTTGAGGCGTCAACTTCTTCCTCGGTCTCGGTTACCTTCATGAGCAACTCAAAGGCTACCTTCTCCTCACTCGTGTCATTGGGCAGGGCAACTGGTAGCAGTTCTGCAGTGGGCCCTTGAAAGTTCCCCAGTGCGCAGCTGCTAAAGCTTCGAAGAAAGTTTCCTAAGCTGCCAGGGCGGCTCCTCAGCAGGGCTTTGAGAGTCACCCCGACATAAGTCAAGTGCCCTTGTCTGCCATAGAACCGCCGCCAGCCCTGCCTCCAGACTTGTTGCCACTCAACATCTGGAGTTCCCAAGGCTACACCAAGGTTGTACTTGTCGATGACCTCTCGTGCCAGCTCCACCTCATCATTGTTGATGTAGAGCGGGCGCCACAGCAAGCTTGAGCGGACGAGCTGCTCGTTCATGTCTGCAGCAAAGTCCTCCTGCAAGACCGAACCTGGAAGGCTGGGGGTGGATCTCCCCACAAAGACTCCTCCATCACCTCCATCCCATTCCGGAGTGCGAAGGCGGATGGCCACTCCTTTGTACTGGTCAACCAGGTATCCCTTCGATGGTTGCCGGCCAGGGCCAGCACCCACCTGCGGAACACCCAGTGAACCAAAGAAGCGACGCTCCGAGGGATGTCCATCTTCCACCAAGGGTTCAAACTTGACTCGCAGGGCCTCAATCAACCCATCAATTGGCCGGTCCAGGTACTCAACCACCAGCTCATGGAACATGAACAGGGCTTCCTGGAGGGTCTCCTTCTTGGTGATCATCGTTCGCACCTCATCATAGTACTGACGTATCTGAGGGTTTGAGGAGATGGCCCGAGCCGCCTCTTGCATCTTCAGACCATGGGGGTCCTGGAAGTCGCTGTGGTTCATGATGTCCATCAGGGGCCCCAACTTGAACTCATCGACACCATCTCCGACCCTCACCATCTCGACTTCCCTTTTCGTCCTTTGCCTCTTGACTTGCCCTTCTTCCCTTTCGGACCTGGGCGGTTGCTTGGAGGCTTGTCGTCCTTCGTCTCCTCGGCAGCCCCCTCCGTGGCTGGTGTCTCCACGTGGTACCGGGTGTCCTCCCACCGTGGCCCCCAGCTCGGCTTTCTTGGGGTCCACTTCATCTTCATCTCGGTCTGCAGCTCCTGCTGACTTGCTTTGAGCTCCGGTCGGAAAAACGACCTGGCCTCCCCCTCGCTTGGGATCAGCTCCAGAAGGTTCGCTTGCTCCCAGGTTCCTTGGCTGAGGAAGAGTTCGATGCTTTTGAACCGTTGGATCGCTATGTCCAATGCTCGCATGGTGTCGTTTTGACACATCGAGTCGATCAGCAGCGATAGGGTCCGGAGCTCTCGAACGTTTCTCATCCCCATGACGTCCTCCGGGAATCGGCTCATCAGGATTTGGGTTAGGTAACCTCGGCAAACCGCTGGCAGATTCTGCTGTTGTTCCGCCGTTCCCCTGCCCAGGCCCACTGTGCGGTCCAACACCTCCTTGAACTTCAGCAGCGTGAGGTTCGCTAAGGTTCCGGGCCGCTCTTCGTGTAGCCTGTGGATCCTTTCGGTTCCTGTCGGCAGGGCGGCCAGTCGAAAAAGCGACTCCGACTCATCAGAGGAATCAGAGCTGCTTTCATCTGCCTTCTTGTCCTTCTTCTTCTTTTTGGATTTCTTCTTCTTCTTTTTGGTCATCATTCTCAACGCTGATGATGCTTGGGCTGGTGGCTTCCTTGCTCGCAACTCTTCTTGGAGTTCTTCACCAAACCGATCTCTGGCTCCAGCTCCAGCCTCTTCGCCGGTCTTCTTCTTCTTCTGTTTCGGCTCCTCAACCGCATCTTCATTGGCACGTCCAGGCGTTTCAGCAGGTTGGCCTGGCTGTCCAGTTCCAAGTGCGGCTGCTAGTCCCCGCACACCAGCTAAACCTGATCCCACAGCAGCAGGGTCACCAGCACCACCTGCTCCCAACCCGGCCACAGGTGCCAAGTCAGGATTTGGCGGTGCCGTTGACTTGAGCCACTGGGTCAGACCAGTCTTCTCCGCATCTGTGAGCCACCCAAGGCTCAGAGCTGAATCTTGAGGAAGATGCCGGTACACATCGCAGTGGAGAGGGTCGCGGTAGTTCGTTCGTACTCTGCATTGATCTCCACGCCTCACACAGAAATGGATCCCAACCTTAGACCCCTCAAAGGTCTGACCCATCCACCATCTGAAGTACTCGTCTGAGATTGCGTGGACGTGGCACAGCCAAGTCTCTCCTTCTCCACCGCTTGCTTCATCTCTTCGAAGCAGCTCAGCTACGATGGTTCCTTGCTGAGCCCCTCTGTCGTCATAGACCACGATCTCCACCAGTTCTCCACTGGCCAAACCAGCAAGGTGATCAGCACCTGCTTTGCGCCCCGTGCGCTTCCATGGCCCGAGTGCGGCCATCACTTCACCTGCTGAGTGCCCCCAGTTCAGGACTTACACCTCCTGCGGCAGGTACCACAGGCAGGCGGCCTTCCCTGGGTGCCAACTCAGCAGGGGCTATCACTGTCCACAAGAGCCAGACTGCGGAGCACAGTCACCCTTTCTCACTATCCTAAGAAGCTAAGAGGTTATTGATGTATGCAAATATGATATATATATATATATATATATATATAAAGTGTATACATTGATGGGAGCACAATAATTTAGATGAATAATAATGAATATGTGTTTCTATACCTTTGCATTGATACACAGCGTGCTGTAGAATCTATGCGTGTGTTGTTTACATGTATGAAACTGCATCTGTAAATCATGAGAGGTTGGTGGTAATCGGTCATGAGGATAGTACGGGGCCAAGCAACATGGCAACAACAAAACTGGCAACTAACATCGGATAGTTTCCTAGGAAATCAGGGACTAGCATGGTCAAACGTAGCAACTTTAAACACGTACTCTTGCTGTTCCAGTACAGCCACTACCTATTGATCGATGATATTACAAAATCAATCATGCGAATGTCCCCAATAGTTTATGTTTAAAGTATTGACACCAAGGAGTTCTTTCAATTAAGAACCTACTGATTGTCAGGTGAGATCAATGTTGACGCTGATCAACTCACACCCTCCAGGAATCGATGCTGGTCCTCTCCCTGAAATCTGGTCGTCATTTTGGTGGCGATCTGCGCTTACTGATAGTGAACGAAGGAGGATGCTTGGGCAGCACATGGCATCATTCTTTGGGAATTCTACTGCTTGTAGCTCCAACTCTGGGCTCACCGAGCAAACAGGACTTGATCGATGGTAGAAAGCACTTCACCAGTGTCTTGGCTCCTGTTTCTCTTTGAAAACTGGCCAAGGCAAGTGAATCAAATGTATAGCATCAACCAAATCAAGTGAATCACATCTAACAAAAAATCCAGTGCATAAAATCTACAAACTTCATCAAACTTCGCCAATTTCCTCCGTTTTCGATGCTTTTGTCGTCCTCCGGCAGTAAGCTGCCAAGGGACTTGAGCTTCGATGCTGCTGCGCTGGGGTGAGCTCCCAACTGTAGCCTCAAGGTCGCGGAGGTGTAGCCGAGTCCAGGGGCATTTCCACGGCTCAAGGGGTGCACCCCTCTCTCACTCTGGTGCCCTGGAACTGCCTGGAACTAGAAAATTTCATTCACCAGTTGTATATAGATATTTGATCGATTATATAATAAACACGGGGTGATTTTTGACTTCCAGCTCAGTTTCCCAGAGGGTAACTGGTAGAGCCATGCATAACAATGGGGAGGACCAACTTAAAACCCTCTCTTTCCAGAACGCAGGTTGGGAATTCAGTAGGGTTTGATGGTTGACACGTCGAGTGATCTGGCTGGTTGAGGGCATTTTGCAGCGAACATCAATTGGATACCCTTGTATGGCAAAACTGGGCCCTGAATGGTTGGTTGCGGATGGTCCTACACGTCTGGATTTATGCCAGTGCAAAAGGGCGGAGAAGGAACCCGTGGAGAAATGTCCTCAAAAAGTGGCGTTGGTGTCTGGGTATGCTGTCCGAAAAAGAGGGAAAAGATACTACCCAGAACGCCCAAAAACAAGCAATGGCATCTTTGGTTATCTCAACCCCTGTGTGTAATGTGTTTGTGTGCGTGTGCGCGTATACGGGCAAATTGGGTACACAAATGGAAAAAACAAAGATCAGAAAAGGAGTGAATCTATGGGGCAATTCGTTGTGCGTGAATGCATCGCCAAACAACAAAGGCTTTGGCATTCTCTGTTGCTGGCCCTGCGGATTTAAAATTGTCATACCATCCATTTTGGTTGGTCACCTGATTAGTGAAGCCATTCTCAACCATCAAGGAGCACAACCACTAGTAGCCAGCACTAAGAGTCAGAATTCTTAATCACTACAACACTGCTTCAACATTGAGAGTTGGCACAAGTGATTCACCTATAATAAGCCTCCTACCACGCTCATCAACCACCACAAAGCTCTGCTCAGGAACAAAACGTCCAGAATGCTGGTATTATGCGACATCACCGCCAAGTTGATGGGAGCATCACCTGCAATCGCGTCACTGTCGTCCAGGGGTGAATCCCAAACCTGAAAGCCGCAATCCTTTACCATGCCCAAGCTGGCGCTAAACCACCATGGATCCATAAAGGAAGTAGTAAACTCGTCAGGGGAACCTGGTCCAGCAGTACACCCGGAGTAGCAGCAACTGACCAGCGAAAAAATGCTGATGAGAAACGCCCAACAGCAAGCGAGTTCACAGCTGGATCTCCCATGGCTGAGCCCATCTCTGAACTTGCTTTCTGAAGTTGCCCCCCGAAAGGTCAACACTGCTTTGAATGAAGCCGAAGCCTCAAAGATCAGGGCCCCAAAAAGAACCGATCCCTCAATGTCTCAACAGCCTAAACCTCATGCGCTGGGATATTCTCCTGAAGTAAACTGTTCGGTCAAAAGATGTCAAAATCCATCTTGCACCAGCTGAGCTTGCCTTCTGGATCGGTCTTGTGGCATTCGGCAGTGGGCAAAAGAGTCACAGCCTCCTTGCCGCGTCAAGGTTGGAGCTTGATGAAATGAACCCCGCACACCACTGATGCCACACACGAGAATCTATACATTTTTGGGGGGTAGCAACCGACTTTCATATTAGAAAAGGGAAAAGGCTCATCTTTGCCAGCTAATGTAAGCGAATATGGTCTCTCTTCGCGGGCGATGAGAATTCTTTGTCAGCCATGGAGTTTTTGTCCAGTAGATGAAGCAGCCACTTCGGATCAAAAATCAAACAGAATACAAATGAAGCATCTTGATCACATTGTCCACATCAACCATGTGATCGCAATTGATATCTGTCAGGAGATCTGGATGTCAACTCACTGTCAGTAAAGGCTGCCTATCCTGGACGACAGAGCCTGGGTCACCATCAAACGGACTCACCCAGCAGTCAGACCCTTGGAACTGATGATGTTCCCATGGATGCAAGTTCCCGAGCCATGATCCTTTCCGCGTTTCACAGCCCTGGAGAACAACCGAGCCCTTACCTGGTAAGCATGGCATGGTGATCCACACACGTTTGCCTGGTTTGCCATGCTCTTCAAACTGTTGCTCACCTCCATCCCAAGTATATCTAAGTGAAACCACAAACGAATGACGGTAGCCTGATCTCACTGTTGGTGTAATGATGGTTGATGCTGGTTGATGTTGATGGATAATGGTCAATGATGGTGGATGTTGATAGATGTCGCTGTAATGATGCTTCATGATGGTTGATGTTGATTCATGTTTCTTTAATGGTTGTTGCTCATAAGTACTTGCCCACCAGAATGTTTGGTTGGTATATCCAGCCGTTCATCTTGAATATATCCGTACTATTGTCGATAATGACTGTTCTTTAATAAACCAACATGATAGCTCAATATCTGCTGATATATCTTGACACTGTTGATTACACCTGAATGTTGACAAGTGGTTGCTGGAAGGGCTAGGTGTACCCTGAAATGTTGGGATCTCCAAACGAATCCAAAATGATAACCTATGCAATCCTGGTGGCACAATCAAACATCGGGAACGTGCGCACTATCTATGGACAAAGCCTGATGATTGTGGGTACCCTGGTGATCATCTCATAAAGGATCAGTTAGTCTTTGTTTGGATGTTGATCTGCCATCATCTGCCAGTTTTTGGGTCTGTTGGTGATGACCTAGCTAAACATATCGCCTTCACATGCCTTCGTCTTGCGGATCAAATGCAGTGCCCAGTGGCCAAATTGGTGTACTGCACAGCAAAGTTCATGGGATTTCCCACCTGCAAAACATGAGGAGAAGCGCAAGAAGGTTGGAATCAAGCCGTCATCAGCTGACTCCAAAACGTGTCATAGCTCAGTGCTGCACATGGTTTCCAGTGTCATTTTTTCAGAGCTGATTTGGCAATAATTAGAACATCTGAGGATAATCACAAGCCCTGAATTGTTCACAGTCCAAGTGGGAAACCACAGGAAAGCTCCACAGGAGGAATTTGACCTCTGGAGACCTTTTCAGCTACCAACATGGAGCTGTTTCAACGTTGATGCCCACCAGGTGAAATCATAATCACCTGGACATCTTCAGTTATATGACGTACTTCTACTACTACCACCACTGTTACTACTACCACCGCTACCACCACCACTACCACCACTACTACCACTACTACCACTACTACGCCTCGTGTTACCTTCTCATCCATCAAAATGATCGACGACTTCATCCCCTCCCAACTGCACCATCCGGGCCTGGCAGCTGGCCTTTGCGTCCAACAAACATCGCACCACGGAGGCCGAACTCATCGTGGCCAAACCCAGGGCAGTCGTGGACCCCAAAACCTCGGGTCGATGTCGGTCCCAAGGCGATCAGGCAAGTGAGGATGCTGAAGTATGGTTAAGCACCAACCTTGGACAATACTGGTGGTTAACCATGGTCAATGCTAACTATGGTGGGTCAGAATGGTGCTTAATAATGGACAATCATGGTTTCTTTTCAGCTTTCATGCTATGGAGGTCTTGCCTACAATATGGGTTAAAAATGGTCAATACTGAGGGGACAATCACCAACAATAATGGTTCAACAACTACTGTATGGTGGTTTCCCAAAACATGGAGGACCCCAAACAATGGTTGGTTGGGTTTTGTAAATGGATACTATAGAGGATGATAACTGGGGGATTACCCCCAACTCGAGAACCCCCCAGCATATTGCATGTCTTGACCATTTGTCGTCATTAGTCTTCCTTACAGTTCAGCCATGTAAGCATAAGTTAACGACATTAATTAACGCTTTTTCAGAAGATGCTGTCATCACAAAAACTTATTGTGATACGGTGGAGCCACACTAATCACTGGCTGGTACACACCCGAAGAGGTTTCATCAAGAACAGTCGAAATGACAAATGATGAAAGATCCAACGAACCAAAGACCTAAGGATTCTCCAAAGGTTCCAAGCATTTGCCATTTTTGTCGTCCAGATTTTGGAGAATCCTCAAGCCGGTCACTGCTGTCCCACACATGTACAAGACGAACGAACATGTCTTGCATGGTTTCAAGGGTATCTGCTGCCCCATCCCTGCCATCTTTGCGGCTGCTGTCTGGCGGAGTTCGTTGACATCGTCCTGCTGGCAGCACTGTCAGCAAGGCAAGGTCAAGCGTCCAAACACCTTTTCATGAGGATCGATTTTGGGGTATGTTGTTTGGCAAAAGGAACTTCATATCTCAATACATGAAAACATGTACATATCATATGTAAATATAATAAATGAATATATTCTATAGACGTATAAAGATATATATATATATATGGAAATAAAAATAGATACAGTATATATATATATTTACATATATCACGGGTCTGATGTTAAGATTTAGACCTTTGACCAAGAATGGCAAACACGGGTAGAGACAAAAATGGATGGTTCGAGCTGGACCAATACAATTTACAATACAATTACCTGATATATTGAGGATTGCTATTGTACAGATTAACTGACCTGATAGTTTCTTATTGCTGAACAATTGCTGTTGTTCAATTACCTGATAGGTTCACCTCGATGTCCAAATTGGATGTTATTAACCCTTACTAACCCTTACTAACCCTTACTCCAACCCTTACTCACCATTATTAGCTACCGGAAAAAGTAAGGCTTTTTGAAGGTCGCGGCCAGTGCCAGGCTCATGGACATCGCATCGAACGGGTGGCCTTGACCCGCTCCTTGGCTTCCAATAAGAGCTGGACCTTGGAGTAGTTGCCTTCGATGCAAGCCTGGAAGCAGCGGCCGCGGCAATCGATCCAAAGGAATGGCAATGAACAGCAAATGGTGGTTTCTCAAACTGGGGAACCCATAAATATTAACCAACCAACAATGGGGGATAATGACCAGTAATAATAGGGAAATCTATGGTTAATGATGGGGACCCCCAAAAATGGTTGGTTTATTACTATAAATGACTACTAATGGATGATTTGGGGGTACCCCTATGACTTGAGAAACAGCCAAATGAACTGCTGCGTTGATGATTAGAGCAATGGTTCGAGACTATTACCTGACAAATCAACTGTTTGATGCTGGTTCATCTAATGAATTAGCTCATTCAATGCTGGCTAATCATCAACTATTGTGGTTTTCATGATAAGCAATGGTTCAATTGTACATGATGAATTAATGAGGATGTTTGATGAGTGCTCCCTTAATGATTAGCACCTAAGGGAAATTAAACAATGCTTGAGGGGAATAATTAAACAATGGCGAAGGGGAATGACTCGCTGAATACTCCACTAGTGGCTCGCTTGGTACTGACTCAGTGAAAAATTAGCAGTCAATTACTTGTCAGGAATTAGCTAAAAAACAAAGTTATTCTTTTGCTAGCTAGAATGGGATTGTTGGTTAATGATTAGCAAATAGTCATTGTAGTGATTCATGATAGATAGATAATAGTCAACTACTGTTTATCTATTGGCTAAAAGTCAATGACTGGTTAAGAATTGACTAAGAGTCAGTGGGTGGTTAATGATTACGTTATAGTGAATAGTATTCTGAATAGGTGATTAATGATGGTGACCTTACGATTATGTAATAATGTGTTTGACAATTCTTCTATGTCTAGAAAATTGACTTATAATTTTATAATCATTGGTTCATACAGGTTAAACGTTGACTCGTGATGGTTAGACGTGGTTGCTCCCTTTAAGAATGGTTCCCTACACATCGTGGTCGTTTGGGGAAGCAGTTTCTAGTGGTGCAGGGTACCAAGCAACCGCCTTTCATCAGCTGTTTGGCTGAAAAAATGCACCAACTAATGAGCCGCAGCAGGTCAGCAGGCTTTCGTCTGATCTATTGTACTTAATCAAATTTGATTCACAAGTCATAAGATGTATATTGTTACAATCAAACCCAACAATTAATTGTATTATAACAAGAAAATATGAACACAAAACTTCCATGAATCGCCAACAGATACACTTTTCCACCATTGGTTCAGTCGAATCCTGCAGCTCACGGTGCTACGCAAGGCCCGCAAGGCCCGCACCGGTTGCGGCCGCTCCGCCGCGCCATGGCTCAGCCGAGCTGCCAGCATCAGCGGACTGAATCCGCGACTCGTGGAGTGCTTCAGAGTCTCTGGGCTCAGCTGGTAGCAGTCCCAGAACGTGTCCAGGCTCCTGACGGACCCAGGAGCTTTCCCCAGGCGAGGCGAGGGTGGAGGCACCCAGTTGTGGTGGCACCCAAGTTGTGGGGAGCCAAGTTGTTCATTGAGGAAACATGAGAAAACCATACCATTGGAATAGAAACATAGCCATACCATGGTCTATGGTTGGTGCAGCATGCTGGAGAAGAAGCGATGAGGGCTTCTCATCCGGATTCTCTTTGCCCCTAATCATCATAAGACTTCCCAGGATGGATTTGCTTTGACCTTACAATCTACCAAAATCAACCCAGTATTTTTCCGCGACTCGACTCAATCATGTTGCTATGATGCCAACAAAGCCTCTGTGTATCATACACGTTTGATTGGCAGCAATTGATGCTGCTTGTGTAACTTGAGTGCCCGGGCTGCTCTCCCAAATTGGGAACTAGTTGCTTCTACCAACGGGAGATTGACCAATAGCGGAAAAAGCACGAAAAAGCAGCCAAGACACTATGAAGACAGCTCAATTGCAGTTGCAGAAACAACGCCACCGGAAGATGGCTAACGTAAAGAAACCACATGGTGATATCTCAAGATAGGAGTATCCAAAAAAATGATTGGTTAATAATGACTAATACGGGATTCTTTAGCGGACCTCTATGGCTTGAGAAACCACCATATGTGGTTGGGATATCCCCTATCATTGTTTGTTATCATCCCCTTGGTATATCCCCTGAAAAAAGGGGACAGTGATGAAACTATACCTTGTGGTGTAATCCCCTGTATGATCATATGGTTATGACCCGATGGTAGTGAAGAAACCATGAAACAACTGGCATTCCGAAACGTCCCAACTGGTCACCGGTCGCTCTCCTCAGACAATGCTCCGGTCGAAGCCTGGAGGCAAGGGCAGGCACCGCCAAGGCTCAAGGGCTGGAGAGCTGATTTGTGTGCGAACGAACTGCCATTTGGATGTACCCTGACCCTGAACTACTCCATTAAACAACTCGTGAAATTCCCAAATATAGTGGGTATATAGGTAGGTATTAATCACAAGAAAGAAGGTACATGCAGCATGCAGGTATTAATCCCAAGAAAGAAGGGTGGTTGAGGGTCAAGTATATACATGCAGGTTGTAGAAACGCTCCTGTTGTGGAACTGGTGGTGCAGAATCATCGCTAAGAAAACAATCTGAAACATTTCATTTTGGAAGACATTGCCTAGGTGAATACTGGAGGATGGAGACCTAAGTATTGAATAATTGTGGTAATATCCATGGAAATGTCATTAACGCGAATACAATGTCTATACAAGTTGTTTTGACTGACGTTTGATTGGGGTTGGCGCTAATAGATTAAATCCATAGAGAGAATGGGAAACTAATGACATGACCACTAGTGACCACTCACTAACCATATTGGAGTAAGGGTTTCCCTAGTGAGAGACTTGTAATTGTCTTTGCACAAATTCTTGGCCATAGTGAAAATGTACACATGTTCCAAAAACTGTGACCAACAATAACGAGCAACAAAACAGCTCTTGGATAAGTGAATTCCAGCCGCAAGCCATCATGAAGCACCGCAACCATGAGGATCCAATGGATTTTCAGTGACAGCTCGTTCTTACAAAGAATAAGGAGTCACCCAGTATCTTCAACGCTGCTGATACGTGGGTATGTGGGCCAAAATCGACAGTGGGCAGAAATTGAGGATCTTTGCAAATGATTTCACACTCATGAGCCATGAAAAATATATGCATCCTAGCCTATGATAATGGTTTGTTGGTGATTATTCCACTACCCGGTGTTAGTCAACTCTACATGTCACCAGTTCGTAGAATGCTACATCAACAATCAAAAAACCAGAGCATGAAGTACAGATATACACCTTCCGCAACTTTTGTAGGTCACAAAAGTCAAGAAAGTCACGGCCACTCATCCTGGTCAACAATCCTGTGAATCCCACTGCTGCCCACTGCTACCCTGCCTTTGTGACAAGGCAGTGAACAAAAGCCAATTCTCCTGGCAACGCTGGTGAACTGTCACTGTGAAGGGTGGGCTTTGGCGCAGTTTCCTGTCTCACCGGTGATGATGTGCCTGCTCACTGGAAAGCTGCATAGGCCCAAGTATTGAAGAGAAGAACAACAGCCAAAACAAGCACCCAAATGTTCTAAACGATTTGTGTGTTCAAGAGTTACTTTTTTTCAAAGTTCATAGATGGGTCACCCATTTAGACTGGCGATCTTTAACTTGCAGCGGCTGGTCCAAGAGGGGAAGCCTATTCATATTTGCTATCTGTTCTTTCTGCAATATGTTTCAGGCATTTGTTGCAACAAAAAATAGACAGCACAGATGGACAAGTCCCATGTCCATAAATTGATAATCAAGCTTGATAGTTTGGCGGCACAACCGTTTCTGGACAGCTTCTCCATCCTGCACAGTTCAAAGCCCCTTCATGGTTTCGGCTACTTGGGAGCATATGGATGTTTCTCACAATGTGGTTTATTATGGTAAATGGTTGATAAAGGATGACTTCGGGGTACCCTATTTTGAGAAACACCGATATGTCTGAGTCAAAGGCTATAATCTTGGTTGTGCAGAGACAAAACAGAAGTAGCCATAGTGAGGGTGTACGTCTGCAACGCAGCCATTCTTTATGATTCGTAAGACTGTACAATGATTGGTAGATGTTGATGGAATATTGGTATGACAATCGCATTTTCTTACCAGGGATAGTGGCTCAGAATGGCTAATCTCCCCATGAACCAAATCAACAGACACTGGAGCCATGAAGGAAAAAGAACAAAGCTCCCGTGACTTGCTGCAAGTATGAGACCTGGTCTTGCCGAAGACGGTCGCACTTCCACTCAAAGAGTTCCGCTGTGACCTGTTTCACCAATTCCTGCGAGCAGCGGGACCACAAAAGTCTAGCCGAGCAGTACCCAAGTGAGCCACCCGTCCTGAAAGATATTAGTCAACCAACCATCCGCTCAGCCATGGGTACTTATTCAAGCCTACAATCACCCAGCTCGCCTGGCGGTCATGACCCATCACAAACATATGCTTGTCAATCCGATCATCATCCCCAGGTATGGTTGAACATACAAAAATATTGAAGCCACCAACAAGTTCATCACGGGTAACCATTGTCCATTATCACCACTATTGACCACTCTCAACCACTATTACAGAACCATTTTTAACCATGGTTGAATTGTTTGCTTTGATGAAATGGTAAGTATTGTCACGGTAACATGTTTACCATCTTTTAACCATTGTTTAACCACCAGTAACCATCATGGCTAACCAGTGTTTACCATCTTTTAACCACCATTGACCATGGCTAACCATGTTTGATGTCTACATGAACCATGGTTTACCACTGACCACCATTGCTTCAACGGCCACTCGCAAGCACGAGCAGCTTGCCAAGAAATCCCTGGTTGCTCATTTGATGATGATTTACCGGGGCCCATTTTGTTTCATGTTTGCCAAATAAAGATCATACTGACAGTATATAATACAAACAAATCATATCAAATGAGCATATATTGCAATAATTCCGCCAACAGAGTGGCATGGGAGCTGTGTTCCTTCAAGGACAACTGTAGAATGACTATCCTTGGGAGGAATCATGTAGCCCCTTGAATCCGAGACACTGACATGCCTTGAACATGTACAGAATTACACAAACAGTGCAATCTCAGGAAGCACCATTGGGGCTACCAGTCTCCGGCCGCCGACTTCAAACAGCCGCACAAGGTTGGAGACAAGGTGATGCAGCTCACAGGGACCCAACCTTTATCTCTGGAACAGTCATGTGACAACAGGTTTGTCCACTTCAATGGATGCTGCCAAAGGGCTCTCACCATGGACGATCCCACAATATCATGCACAAATAACCGTGTACTCCAGTCAATACCTTTAGATTACGGACCTTCCAGCAAACCAATGACTGCGGTTGATAATGCTCAATGATTTGGTGAAGAGTATGCTCAATGAAGGTCAGTGGTCCAGTGCTTAGTGATGGTGAACAAGCACTGGGCAAGCGCTAGAACCCCCGCCTGGTGCGCACTCACCGAGAACTTCGCTTTGTGCGGTAGAGTTTGCATCCAGCCCTCCGATCGGCTGCCAACAACAGCGTTGACAGGACCCATCAATCATCAGAAACACCCAAGAAGAATAATAGTGATTTATGATGATTGATAGTCAGATTTAATGATTAATCACTAATCACTATTGAGAATGATGGATTTATAGTGATTAACTTGAATTGAAACACCGCATTATGATCAATTCATTTAAATTTAATGATGATTGAACATCACTATTGTTCTTGGTCAATAGTGATGAACTGTGGTCCATACATTGACCAACAACAACAGTGTTTCTATTCATTATGAAAAAACCTCTACTCATAGTCAATCATTTAGCATCAACGATGACAGGAATACTTCCAGTCATCATCAAGAACCTACACTCATTATTGTACTGTTAAACATCGACGAACGACTGGAATACTTCTAGCAATCATCAACAACCTACATTCACAATACTAATATCAGCATCAACAATAACCA